>WHPX01000288.1:0-58876 GCA_011057435.1 Actinia equina
GCAACACCCAGATACTATCCGAGGAGGAATCGCAGGATTGTTGGAAGATCGACAAAATGGAGTAGGACTGCAAAAGGAAGCCAAAAAGTACGGCATAGGCATACCAAAGATACGCAGGATAGAGCGAGAGAATGGTCTGGAGGTAGCAATCCCCGAAAAACCACCTACTACAGACCTACAGAAACATTTCCTAGAAGTGCATGATTCCTTTGCTCTAGTCTTGGACGATCTCCAAAAAGCTAGAGAAGAACTCCGAGACGGAAAGGAGGAATTGCTAGCCAGAATGGAACAAAAAGAGGAACCCGAAGAGGATTCCTTCGAAGAAATAGAGGGCGAAGTGGAGGAAGTATCCACAAAAATAGACTGGCAAATAGCCGGCAATGTACTATTTGCAGTCGCAGGCATTGCTGCTGTCGTTTGGGCGCGCATGCAACCACCCAAAGTTGTCTACTACAGACATCCAGCGGAGGATACGAAACCGCAGAGAAATTCTAGGATTCCGGAGATGGAGTAGAGGCGAACGCCCTTTGCAGGCCTAGGATTCCGGAGTAGAGACGGGCACCAGTCTGTCTTTCTTCTTTGCCTTGGTAGTCTTTTCCCTACCTATTTTGCAGTATAGCGGTGGTGGAGACGTCCAGTCTATCTTTTGCTCGTCTAAGAAGTGTCCCCAAACCGGAGTGGTTGCATGTTCTATCGTGCAGCCCTCCAAAACGCACTCCGAGCATTTCTCGGAAAGGAATAGGATTGTCCTTTCTTTTTTTCTGTAGGTGGTTTTGGCGTATCTCCAGCATTGGTATTCGCCTGGATGCATATGTAGCGCCTGCACGCATTCTTTGTTGGGTGGCGCCGGCACTTCCAGTAGTCTTTCTGGATTTTTGGGAGGGTCTATTTTCCTAGCCAATTCGTAGTACGTATCCAAACCAGGTCCTTCGGGCACGAAGGCAGTGGCTATGTTGTTCTGCCACTCCACCAATATTTCTTCTCCGGGTATGGCAGTGCGTATGTTGCCGTTGGCTTCGAACTTTCCAGCCGCGCACGCTTCCAATAGGGCTTCCGTGGCCCATGCTACAGAAGTTTCTCTATCCCTTCGCAATACTACGCGGTGCCCTCTTGCCAACCAGTTGGCATCCAAGTCTCTGGGGATCGCATATCCAAGTATCTTGTAGTCTCCTGCAGGTATTTGGTCCATCCTATGTACTTTGGCCCTAGGCGTCTCTGTGCCAAACGGGCTTTCCTCTCCAAAGAATAATCTACACAGATTGTTGGTTCTCCTGGAAATCCTATCCAATAGTTTCCTGTATTTCTCCAATTCTTTCTCTATGGCTTTCCTGTCCTCTTCCTTCTGCCGCAGGATGGACTGCCTTTGCTCCGACAGTTCTGCGTGGTATCTTTTCGTAGCTTCGACCCACTCGTCTCCTTCCAAATCGTCCCGTATGTCTTCCAATCTTTGCTGTCGTTTTCTTTTGGATAGGAAGGATATTCTGCGGGAGGAAGGCACTTCCAAAATGCCGAACGGACTCTTTTCTACTCCGATCCTTTGTGCCTTCTTTGTGCGCCAAACCCACTCTACGTGTTCCGTTGGGGGTAGCATCGTGGCAATGGTGGGGGCATTTGCATGCACTCGAGTGGGAAACTTGGACTCCGCTAGTATGGTTGGGGAGTCCTTCGTGTAGCAGCGCAGTGGAGCTATTTCCACCGGGTCTGTTCCTAGGATATCCACGCGGAATATAGGACATTTTCGGAACCCAAACTCTGCTATCGTCCAAAGTACGCATTGTTCCCACTTTTCGTTGCCTCGAACTCGCACACCGGCTATGCGCCGTGTTCCCAAATTGCAGTACCACGCTAGGAATATTTCTCCCGTCTCTTCGCAGCAAATGCAGCAGCATCTATCCAAGTGTTCTGCGAGAGCCAACCACAAATTCTTTGACGGCTGTACTACGAATATGTCCTGCAAAGGTTCTATGGTCTCCGCTATGGCGTTGGTGTGGGATTTGGAGAAGTCTTTGCCGTAGATGCATATTTCCACTCTGCTGCATCCTCTTTTCTGCACGTCTGGGTGCAGGAATGTTCTACGCAGGTGGTCGTTCGGACAATCCACGTACTCTGCTAGCTTTGCTCCTACTGGGTTTTGCACTTCTCCGGCTTCGAAGTTGGATACTATTTTGTTGTATATTTTCGTACGTTTTCCGTCTTCCATCCAAGTGCAAACATGTTCTCCCACAGCATGCGTGTTCTCCAAAATCGTACCGTTGCGCCAACCGCTACTATGCTGCGGCACGTATCCCACCTCCCGCAAACGACGCACCAATGCAGCTCTATCCAAAGTTCCGGAGAAATCCTGTGTGTAGTCCACGGAGTATATTCCATATCCCTGTGCTTGTAGCAGCCTAGCAAACTTGGAAATGTTTTCGTCTACGGCTTCTATGGACAACTCCGAGGTGTCTACTTTGGCTACGAATACCGCGGCGGGTTCTCCATGCAAACTGGACCACTTGGCTGCCATATTGGAGACGCGGTCTACTATGTTTCCCTGCCTGCACGTGTGCACTACGCTGGTTGGTAGGAACACCCCAAATGTCTCCGTGGCTGCAATGGATATCTTGGAGACTATTGCCTTCGCATTCCTACAAAGCAGCTTCTTTCCATACGAATTCTCTTCGGAAACAAAACCATAGACAAACACATCGTCTACGAAAGGAGGCAATCCTTCCAGCGGCTGCAGACTGGTTGGTCCTTCCTTGCCCCGCAAGTAGTCGCACTTGGATATGTCTGGCAGCAGGTTTCCGTCGCAGGCATTGTCCAGCAGCAAATGTGCTAGTAGCCTACTCTTTGCTCGTATACCCATCTCTTGCAATGTAGTCGAAATACTCTTTTGCTCTTCCATCTTCTATATATAGGGGTCGAAGGTTTTGGGCTACTACTACGGATTTTCCAAGAGCGGTTTTTCGCATCCCTTGCTAGGGAGCGGTGTCTTGCCGCGCCCTTGCTACGAGGACTCGTTTTGGGGCCCTTGCTACTAGGAGAGGCAAATCGCACCACGGACATTTCTGGTGTTTGCTACCAGCGCAGTGGGCACAAAAAAAATACTTTTCCTACGCAAAATGTGTCTACCAGGAATACCCGTGTGGGAGTAGAAAAGGTAGCCGAAAATGGTTGCCGAAACAATGGAATTCTATACACTCTTCTAATGAGTAGATCTTTCCCATTTGCTAATGGCTTCTCTTCTCTTTAAAGTAAGTTTACCTCCACGAGAGGAATCTTCAAAGAATTCTCTTACCAGTTTCCCTACGCAGTTACCAGGATGTCGCATTGGTTTGAGCTTCTTAACGTCTGGTTTCTTAATCTCGTAAGCACCATAGATAACTACCGTAACAGGATAAGCAACTTCGTAAAACAACATGTCCACGCCCACCAACGCTCCTGGCCTCGTTTGCTCATTTAAAACGAACAACTTCTGCTTACCTGACGCTCGTATAGGATTCCTACCCTTCTCTATTATCCATTCACCATCCATGTACTTTATAAACGTCAATTCCAAACGGTAATTACCTTCAGGCATTAAGTCGATTATTTTTTCAGCCCTTTCTTCATCCATGGTCTCGTCCGTATCTCCCTCCATAAAAGTCGTGAAGGCGAAGTCAGCATCCAAACGATCCAACACCTGAGTCCTCAGCCTGCGCACAGTTTTGTTCCTAATGCCCCTGATAGCGTCCATCTATATCTAAGAAATATTTTAACCCTCGTTTGCGACCCTTAACACAGCAGCAGGTAGGAATTATCGTGCAACGCGGGTAATTCCCGATGCGGACGCACACATTTAGAGGGGCCTTTGACGCAGGTAATACCCGTGAAATTCAATGTTTAGTAACTCGGATTTCGCGAGTCCCCCTACCTGCTGCTATCCCGGTGTATAATATTACATGGTATTAGTGTGGTATACTTGCAGTCCATGTGAATAACGTGATATAGTATTAGTGTGTTATACTTGCTGTCCAGGTGCAAAAGATGACATAGTATTAGAATAGTATGTTTGCAGTCCAGGCGTATCAATGACATGGTATTAGTGTGGTATACCTGCAGTCCAGGTGTATAATATGACATAGTATTAGTGTGGTATACTTGTAGTCCAGGTGTATAAAATGACATGGTATTAGTGTGGTATACTTGCAGTCCAGGTGAATAACATAATATAGTATTAGTGTGGTATACTTGCAGTCCAGGTGTAGTACAGGTGTAAAAGATGACAGGGTATTAGGGTGGTATACTTGCAGTCCTGGTGTATAATATAACATATTATTAGTCAGTACAACAAGAATTCATGATTTGTGAAGCGTTAGGGAGTAAACGCTGCTCTTTTTTCAGAAAAACGCTTCAAATTTGCTAACTATTGATCTCTCAAACGGCTTGTAAAAAATTTGAAAAATATTATTTTAATCATATTTTGACAATCATGTACTTGCTAATTAATGCAAAAACGATCCTTTAGGCATATTTGGTCGATCGTAAAAACTTAAAAACACATTTACCTAAGATGTTTTTTCCACAATCTGGAACAATGCCATCTTGACATCACATACAGTGAAAATCTCGCTTCTTCATTGTATCATCGGCCACGGTAAAATTCTCACTTGTTTTGAGGGTACTTTTATTTTAAGCTCAAGAAAAATGTGTCTTGAAAATAATTCTTCCAGAAAATTCTTCGTTACAGCTACATGTCTGAAAATCATTGTGAGGCATATAGGGATACCATATTTGAAGTTTATTACGTTTGTTAAGTTTGTACACGAATTCGGTGATTTATCGTCAAATTAGCACATTTGCCTAGAGTCGTCAAATTAGCATATTTGCCTATCTGCGTAAAAATTCAAATTTCTCCCGAACAAAAAACAATATTGCAAAACTAAGTGCACAGGGATTAATATCATATGATAGGGTATCTAACTTCAAAGTATGAACAAAATCGATTTTTTGACTGTCGCCACGAAATTTAGATTTTTACGGAAAGCCGATCTTAATTCTTTTATGGGTACACAGCTATTTTACAAAATGTCAGTATATTTTTAAGCTTGATGATATAACCAAGTAGAAGGATAAAGAATAACACGCCCGGCTTGTGATTGAATGGTGTGTTTCGAGGAAAAGACTACATCACGGGCGTAGAGTGCATCTCACGGGCGCCGCCTCACAGACCAAATTACATACAATTATAGTAATCTATGGAGTGCTTCTTCGCCCGGGATGTAGTCATTAAATGTATCTTGAATGCTTACGTTTAAAACTCATTTGGAAGCCATTGTATTCAATTCCTACCACTTGTAGTTTGATAAAATAATAAAAGGTAGATTATGTATGTTTGTGAAAAACTCAAGGCTCAGTGAAATAGAACTGAAGATGAAAAATTCTTTTCCGATCTTGAAAAAGGTCCTTTCACTGGATGTGAAATATTCATGGTTTAATGGAGTTCACATCCAGTAAAAGGACCTTTTCGATTATGATTATAAGAGTATCCTTTTTTTGTAATGACCATCTTTAAGTGCAGCCTTGACCTTATTTAAGAGTATCCTTTTTTCAGTCCTGGTCTAAATTTCAATCAGATAGCAGGGCCGTAACCAGGGGGAGCACAGGGTGCACGTGCAGCCCCCATAAAAGCTTAAGGTCTGCTCATCGATCTTCTTCTTTTTTTTTTTTTTTTTTCTTTGGTTCTGCTTTCTTTTGATTACCTTTTTTTTCTTTTTGGTTCTTCAAATTATTGCCTGTGGTTCGATTTTATTCGATGTGCACCCTCCCTGTAAAAGTTCTGATTACGGCCCTGGATAGAACAAGCTTAAAAAAAATATTTGTAGAAGTGGCTTTCTCCCTTCAACTGGTACGATAAGTATAAGTTAAGACCGGTTTAGACGGTATGATTTTCGCCTACAACTATCGTATACAACACGATTGCGTCTATCGTAGGCGTGTTGTAGGCTTGATTTACACGCTACGACTCGAGTTGTGGGATGGCGCGAGCGTGTTGTGTACGATACTTGTAGGCGAAAATCGTAACGTCTAAACCAGCCTTTAGTACATTTCGTTTCACCTTAAGATTACTACGATTACAAAGGGGTAGGTCGTTAACTCAAGGGCGGATCCAGGTTGGGGGGGGGGGGGGGGGAATCGGGGATGAAGCCCCCCTTCAGCAGAAAAAAACAACAAAACAAAACTGAAGAATTAGATGCTTTTTTGTTGTTTGTGCTGATAAAAAAAACTCAATTGGCCCCTCCCCCCTCCCCCTTAAAATATTTGCTGGATCCGCCCTGGAAACTCCTTTTGTCTTTGAGACCATTGAGACCTTATAAATGAAATATGGTACGATAGTCAATTGAGCCATAATAAAGTCCTCTAAAAAGTACTGTCACGTAGAGTACTGTACTAATTTTTCGACCTACGAGTCTTCAAATTGAACACAACATCAGAAATAAGGGTTTACGATACGATCGAGATTACCGTACAACCTTTGACTTACTAAATCAACTCCTTCACACAGTTAAAGGGGACTCCTTCTATCTATGTAATTTAAAAAATAAGTTTACATGGGTGTCCTTTTGAGTGTTGTGATCTTCACACGCGTCAGAGGGACGCCTTCTGTCGATGTAAAATCTAAAATAAGCTTCCTTTGGTGCTTTGTTAAATGTTGTGATCTTCACTTTGTAAAACTCTCTACTACTCACACCTTCACACGCTTCAGAGGGACGCCTTCTGCCGATGTAGTATGTACGAGAAAATAAGCTTACTTTGGTGTTCCTTTTGAGTGTTGTGAAATTCACACGCCTCCTTCGATGTAGTATGTACGAGAAAATAAGTTTACTTTGGTGTCCTTATGAGTGTTGTGATCTTCACACGCTTCAGAGGGACGCCTTCTTCCGATCTAATATCTACGAGAAAACAAGCTTACTTTAGTGTCCTTTTGAGTGTTGTGAAATTCACACGCCTCAGAAGGACGCCTTCTTCGATGTAGTATGTACCAGAAAATAAGCTTATTTTGGTGTTTTTTTTTTTAATGTTGTGATCTTTGTAAAACTCGCTACTACTCACTCCTTCACACTCTTCAGAGGCACGCCTTCTGCCGAAGTAATGTCTAAGATAAAACAAGCTTACTTTGGTGTCCTTTTTAGTGTTGTGAAATTCACACGCTTCAGAAGGACGCCTTCTTCAATGTAGTATGTACGAGAAAATAAGCTTACCTTGGTGTCCTTATGAGTGTTGTGATCTTCACGCGCTTCAGAGGGACGCTTTCAAACGATGTAATTTCTAAAATAAGATTCCTTTGGTGCTTTTTTAAATGTTGTGATCTTTGTAAAAGTCGCTGCTACTCACTCCTTCACACGCTTCAGAGGGACGCCTTCTGCCGATGTAAAATCTAAGAGAAAACAAGCTTACTTTGATGTCCTTTTGAATGTTGTGATCATCGTAAAACTCCAGCTACTCCGCACCCCTTTACACACTTCAGAAGAACTCCTTATGTCGATGTTAGTTCTTCTTAATTCTTAGAGAAAATATGCTTACCTTGGTATCCATTTCAGCTCAGTTCAAAAAGGGTAAATCCGTCAAATTTTGCTCATCAGAACTCTATATTGTTTAATAGTTTATTCGAAAAAAACTCCTTAAAATCTAGGATATATCCAATTTTTAGAAAAACTTAATTTTTCTAACATATGAAAACATAGATGTTAGTACTTAGAAAACTCATTAATAATTCATGAAGAAAACACAATAGAAATAATGACCATGAAGGTGATTTTAAATCTGATAAAGATTCGTCTTCATTTGCATAAACTTTAACTTGGATTTTCTCTATCAAACTTGGTTCATTTCGTAAAAAAATCGGTACACAATGAGAACAAACATCATAAGTTTTCTAAGCCGTTCAATAATCTCGCAGATCGTGTTTTATCGGGTCTAAAACCACTCGGCTGCGCCTCGTGTTTTATACCCGATAAAACACTCCTCGTTTATTAAACATTACATAGAACATTGGAGAGGTGGGTGTGTTGTATAGGCGTACGAGTGGCTTGCGGGTCCATACTTTTGATTCTGGTAAAGCCATTTCCTTTACGACAAAAACAAAACAAATTACACAATCGATCCCCATTTCTCTCGCTCTTTCAGAACCTGTTACCTTTTGCCTCAAAATCCAAAATTGTGGAAAATCCCTATCTGGATTCACTCCTTGGATCGGACTTTTCCTAGGTGGAGTGTCGGAATGAGGAAAAAATTTTCTTTGGTATTTTGACTTAAAATTATAGCGAAAAGTCTAACATCACTAGAAAAGTTACTTTAAATCAGTTATTTTTAAAGATTAATGAAAATTATGGCGTATATGAGAAGGATACGTTAAGGGGTTCTCGTTGAAAAACTGTGAACTTATTCCACTTATTTTCTCGTTTCATTTCTTTTTTATGAAACAAGGAATCGAAAAAAGACCTTCAAAAACTTCTCACTTGCGTTCCTGCCAGATAAAAAGCTAAGACAGAAAATAGAGCGGCGTACAGTTACCATCACCGTGGATACATCAAAGGGAAAATAGATAGTCTTTATCAAGCGAATGGAGATCCTGTACCGTATCCCCAAATCAATAACTGTTATTCAAGTGAAAACAGAAAAGGTCAGTAGTGATTTTGATGTTTTATCAAAAACTTATATTGATGTTGTGTGTTTATTGTTTACTGTTTAAGAGTATGTACTGCCTGTGGTGCGACGAAGGTGAATATACCACAGGTAGCCCATCCCCTGATTTATATTAGAAACCAGATTGTGACTTTCAAGCATGTGGACAGGCTCTTTACCCTTTTTCAAATCAAGTCATATGTTAATTTGTTTGCTAACGTGAAGTTTACATCCAGTAAAATGACCTTTGAAACTTCTATTCCACTCCTAAACCACATTCATTTGACCATTATTTCTTTTTATATAACATAGAGAATCTAAAAAGGAAATCTTTTATAAGCTTCAAGATTTTCTTTTTCCAGATCGAAAAGTCAATATGTTCTTCTAAACGCGGAAGAAAAAATATATACTTTAAAAGTAGTTTAAAAAAAAAACTTAATATGGCTTAGAAGTTGACTGAGTAGCATGAAAGGTCCTTTCACTGGATGTGAACTAAGCGTGGGGCCATGAGGTAGCTACTTTTCACATCCATTGAAGGGACCTTTTTCAGTTTCGAAACGCTATATATTTTGATCAAATCATAGAATAACTAATAAACAAACAAAAATAAAAATCAGAAGGACGAAAATGGTTCAAGACTTGATTAGAAGCCTCAAAGGTCCTTTCCCTGGATGTGAACTAAGCGTGTGACCATGAGGGAACTCAGTACTTTTCATATCCATTGAAGGGAACGTTTTCAACTTCGAAACTCCATATTTTTTGTTCAATTTAAAACAAAATAAGTAAACAAATAGAATTAAAGATCAGAAGAAATTGGATCAAGAGTATTGACTGAGGAGTTCCAAAAGTCCTTTCACTGGATGTGAACTAAGCTTGAGACCATGAGGTAGCTACTTTTTCACATCCATTGATAGGACCTTTTTCATAATCGAAAAGTTATATGTTTTTGCCAACACGTCTGGAAGTTGGTCTATAATTTTTTATTCTTTATTTTATCTCGCTTAGATGCGTGGGTACCCCCAATTGTTTTCGGATTCCAGTGGCCCAGTGGTGATTTAAATGACTGGCACAATTTGAAAAAAATAAAAATGGTTCGCAATTAGTAGGCACCATACTTGTGTGATAGATTCAGAATCAAAAGTTGGTTTGAGTATGTATAGAATTTCTGAAGACTACCCTACGAACTATTCGCGATTGTTAATCATAACAATAGTAATAATAATAATAATATTTATTTAGACACGATTGATATTACAGCATGGCTGATGTGGTCGTGTAGAATTTTAAGACTATAATAAAATATTAATTACTGGAGACGAGAAGAAAACATTAAAATAAGTGAATAAAGAAATCGATGAATAAGATAACATAAGATGAAACTAAAATCAAGTCCTTAACAGAGTTGATATTATAATAGATATAGTTGTTATTTACATATTTACATTATTCATTTACATAATTACAAAGTCATATATTGCATTGTTCTGTTGCATTGTTCTCATAAGTCAGTACGAAGGGCATGTTTTAACGCAGTTCAGCGAATATTTACCAACATTCTGAATTATTCGCGATTGTTATTCGTACGGGAGTCTGTTCAGCGAATATTTACCAACATTTTCCACTGCAGTACGAATTATTCGAAATTGTTATTCGTAGGTAATGTTTGTAGTTAGCTTTTATCCGTAGCCCCTTGAGCCCCAATTAAATGCCTATAAATGGAGGTTTTTCAGTAACATATGATCTTCCGCTAAGGGAAGACAGTTTTCATGGTTTGGAATTATTTATTTGATTTTTAACGAGGTGTTTGAGTGTTTGGCGTTAATCTTGACTTTGCATAAAGTAGTATTATCGAGATAAAATGTCTCCAAACTACTTCTCAAACTTGTTGTTAACCGCTTCGTCTATAATGATGACTTAGCGGTTAAAAATCCATCCGACATCAGCCTTGATTTGGTACGCGATTGCTTTATGATATAATTAACTACTAGGATAAAGAATAACAGGCTTGCCTTGTGACTGAATGATGTGTTTTGAGAAAAAGACTACATCGCGGGCGGAGAGTGCATCTCACGGGCCCCTCACAGACCAAATTACATACATTTATAGCATTTTATGGGGGTCCTTCTCCGCCCGTGATGTAGTCTTCGCCCGTACTTTGAATGCTCCACATTTGAAGCTTTTAAAAAAATTCCTAGCACTTAAAGAACGGACAAATCGATAAAGATTACGTTCTGCATGACTATGAAAAACTCAAGGTACAGACTAATCCAGTTCTAGACTCACTTTCTGACTTCTACAACAAACTGAAAAACTATTTTCTCCGCGCGACTTTTTGCCGCTCAGTTCAAAAGGGTAAAACCCCTCAAAGTTTGCTCATCAGAACTCTATATTGTTTTTAAACAATATAGAGTTCTGATGAGCAAATCAAATCAAATCATTTTAAAAAATCACGTGGTACAATAGTTATTTAAAACGATACTACGGGAGCTTCCCTTACATTTAGGAAGTTCTTAATTTTCTTAATGATGGATAAATTACATGAAATGTTTTTCTTGATATTTTCTATATGACGGCACCAAGTCAGATTAATTATTATCTATCTGTACTCCAAGACATTTTGTTTCGTTGGTTTTTTTCAAGTTGAGGCCATTTATAGAAAGATCTAGAGTTACATCCTCCTCGCGGAAAGCAGATAATCTCTGTCTAGAGCCTATTAACATGAATTCTGACTTAATGACGTTTAAAGTTAGTTTGTTTGCACAAAGCCAAGATGATACATGATCTACATCTATGTCCATCTGCTTTTTTAGGTCAATTGCGTTACCATTAGAGAAGGTCAGACTCGTATCGTCAGCATACAATCTTGCTTTACTAACTGTTAAGCACTTCGGCAAATCATTGATGTACACAAGGAAGAGGATCGGACCTAGGATCGTACCTTTTGTGGAACACCATACGCTATTGATTTTATATCTGATAAAACACCATTAACAGAACACTGTTGGGATCTATCAGTCAAATACGACCTGAACCATTCTCTGGCAAATTTTCTTTACAGGTGCATGCTCATCAAGTATGCCAGTCAAGACAGCATTATAGAAGATCACAGCTGAAGTGACATCTTGTTGACTGCTAGAATCAACTAGAGATGAACTGGCAATGTCATCACGGAATTGTTGTATATCAACAGATTTTAATTTGCGATAATGGACCTCTTTTCTCTCAAAGGCGGTCTTTGGTAAGGCATTAGTACATCCAACTACATAATAAACCATTTCATACATGGAACCATTTCATACAGTAATATCATCATATTTATTAACATTTCATCCAGTAATATCAGGATATGTGGTACCATTTTCTCAAGTAGTGATATCAAGATATTTGGTATTATTTCATTCAGTAATATGAGGATATTTAGTGCCATTTCTTCTAGTAATATCAGGATATTTAGCACCATTCCATCCAGTAATATCCGTATATTTGATACCATTCTTTCCAGTAGCATAAGGATTTTTGGTGCAATTCTCATACAGTAATGATATCAAAATATTTCTTGCCATTCTTTCCAGTAATGTTATTATTTTATGTGATACCATTCTAACCATTAATAGCAGGATATTTGGTTCCATTCATTGCAGTGATATCAGGATATTTTTTGTCATTTCATCCAGTAATGAGATCGACATATTTAGTGCCATTCCAACCAGTAATAACAGAATATTTGGTACCATTGCATCCAGGAATAGCAGGATATTTGGTACTATTCCTTCCAATAATATCAAGATATTTGGTACCAATTTCTCCAGTAATAACTACAGGAAATTTGGCACCATTTCATCCAGTAATGAGTTCGACATATTTGGTACCATTCCATCGAGTAACATCAAAATATTTGGCACCATTCCATCCAGTAATATCAGGATATTTTGTACCATTTTCCGAAGTAATGGTATCAAGATATTTGGTACCATTTCATCCAGTAATATCAGGATTTTTGGTGCCATTTTTCTCCAGTATTCATATCAGTATATTTGTCATCATTTCAACCAGTAATGATATCGATTTATTTGGTACCATTCCATCCAGTAATATCAGAATATTTGACACAATTCCATCCATTAATATCACGATATTTGGCACCTTTCCAAACAGTAATATTAGGATATTTGGTACCATTCCTTCTAGTAATATCAGCTTATTTAGTACCAATCCTTCCAGTAATATCTGGGTATATTGTATCATTTCGTGCAGCAATTATATAAGTATATTTTTTACTATTTGTTCCAGTAATGATATCGATATATTTGGTACCATTCCAACAAGTAATATCAGAATATTTGGTACCTTTCCAATCATTAATATGAGAATATTTGGTACCTTTTCAACCATTAATATCAAGATATTTGGTATTATTTTCTTAAGTAATAATATCAGGATATCTGGTATCATTTCATCCAGTAATATCAGGATATTTGCTAGCATTCCTTCCAATAGTATCAGGATATTTGGTGCCATTTTCATCCAGTAAGGATATCAAGATATTTCGTACCATTTCATCCAGTAATATCAGTGTATTTGGTACCATTTCATCCAGTAATATCGGGATATTTGGTTCAATTTCATCCTGTAGTGATCTCAGGATATTTGGTACGATTTCATCCAGTAATATCAGGATATTTGGTACCATTACATCCAGTAATCTATTGTACAGTTATTTGTAGGTTTTAGTTCAATTTATATATTGGTATCAGCTGCTTGAAATGCACATGATGTTTTTGATCTTTCTTTCCTGAACGGACAGATACATTTACAGAGATGAGGCAAAGGTAAAGTACACAAAGGTTGTTCATGGTAATGTTAGCGTGACCATGATGATTATGATGATAATGCTGACGGTATTGATTAATGTTGGTGACAAAGATAATTGAGATTAAAATAGTAATGATGGTAAAGCAGCAGTAATGGTGACTCGCGATCGACGTCGTATATTTGCGGGTTAAACCCGCGAAATTCAGAGGGGGCCGGCATTTTTAACAATTCTCACTAATTTCCAAACATTCCCGAAATTGACGTGCAATGACGCGTTGCCGCCATTACTGCTGCTGAAATTAGTTACTTAAAAAATACTCTAACAGTGCTTTTGATACACTAGGATATAGACGAAAAGTGACTAAAAAAGATGCTAAAAACTAACTAAAAATACTCTAACAGTGCTTTTGATACACTAGTATATAGACGAAAACTAACTAAGAAACTAACGATTGAGGAGAGAAAAAGGTGCCAAGAACTAACGATTGAGGAGAGAAAAAGGTACAAAGAAACTAACGATTGAGGAGAGCAAACAGTGTCTAAATAACACCTTAGATATAATGGATAACATTCCAAAGATCAAGAATAAGACTGTTAGGCGTCTCAGGACGCGCGTTTTAAATAATCTAGATTGTGATTTCGCCTTTACGACTTACGCAGAAGGCGAATTAGAATACATAATGGACGAAGAAAGAGCAGAACATATTCTAAACCTTATGCCGGAAGGGGACTATCGTTTGGAGTTAACTTTCATAAAGTATTCTGACGGAGAATGGCACATCGAAAAAGGACGTAGACCAATAAAGGCCAGCGGTAAGAAATCCTTGTTCATCTTGAACAAAGATACGCCGCCAGGAGCGCTAATAGGAATCGACAGCCTCTTCTATGAGGTTGCTTACCCTGTCTCCGTGGTCATTTATGCTGCGTACCTTTTGAGAGAGCCTAATCCAAAGAAGCTACAACCAATGCGACATCCTGGAAACTGTGTGGCCAAATTGGTCCGCGAATTCTTCAAAGATGCCGCTATGTTAAAATATTTTGTTGGATATACGATGCATGAATGTAAAAAGTTCACCAATGATTTCTGTGCGATTTGCCTAAGATTCAAAGTTAACATACCCAAGCCTCGGGGTTTCTGGTGTTGTGGTAAAAAAATGCAAATAGAAGACGACACGTCAGCACAGTGTTACGAGTGTGGTAAGAATATTCGTAATGCCGTACCAAATGCTACCAAAGAGCAATATTACGCCAATGGAGGTCGTACGAAGACCCCATACAAAAGAATAAAATACTTCCGAGACTGGATGAGTCATATCCAAGGTTATCGACCGGTATATTTAGACGATGAAGTAAGGAAGAAAATCATAGACCACTTACAAGAGCCAACCCCACAAAGTCTACGGAAAACGCTGAAAAAATTAAAGCTAGGGAAATATTACAAAGCTATTCCCTATCTTTTGTCTGAAATTACCGGTAAGTCTATTCCCGAGGTTTCTGATATGACAAAAGCCGAGTGGATGTTTTGTCGGCTGGATAAGGATATTCCTTATTACCCTGACGTAATCTACGAAATATTTCACGAAATCGACCCCAACCACCCCCTCTTGGGATGGATTCCAAGACGATAGTGAATCTTATGGCATAAGATGAGAAATTACGCGTAATAATTCGCCAAATAAGGTCATGCAAATAATTTATATTACGCGTAATAATTCGCTAAATAATTTATATTACGCGTAATAATTTACTAAATAAGGTCATGCCGTGTATTATGGTATAAATCTGATGGCATAAGATTACGCGTAATTTCCAGACTGTCGTTCGATATGTAAACGAAATCCCGTCACGCTCTTTTCAAAGCAGATGTTTACTGAGCAAGCTTTCTTTGAAGCTCTTCTTTTGCCTCCTGGTAGATCTTTTTGCGAGATTCCTCGGAAAGATCTTTTACGACTGTTTTTTTGTTCCTCATATCCGACTTTAATTTCTCGTACTTTTCCTCTTCGGCCAGAATAAGCGAGAATTCTACGTCGTCTATCTTTCTGTCACGCAAAGCCTTTGAGACAAGGTCAGTGATCGTATTTACTTTAGCCCTTGACAGAGCTATTGTCGTGTCGTGTTTTGATATTTTGCTTGACAACTGTTTCATAATGCCTGTCGTAACAGCGGAAACAATGCCGCAGACGGCTCCAACGCTGGCCAAAGGAACGCCAACGACTATTCCAGGCCCGGTAAGTGAGGTGGCAACGCCGGTGCCTGTTAACGCCACCGACATGGAGCCGGAAGTTATCGCGATTTTATGTAATATGCTTCGGGCTCTAGCATACTTTTTCCTGACCTCCTCATAGTGCTTCGTTTGACCCTCTAAGTAAGCGAGGATTAAATTTGCTTTATTCAAGCGGAAGTTCTCGGCGTTTAATTCTGTAGGACCTATGTCCTTAGTGGTAGTGTGATAATTGGGAACATCTGGGTACAACTGAGGTGCTGATGGTATAACATCCATACGACGCTTTTGGGAATGAAATTGAGGAGTGGCCTCATGGCGACAAACGTAACTATGACAACTGGAAAGCATTTAGGAAGATGTTCCCACATGCAGACCCTAGTAAGTTTGAGAGAAGACCTGATGGTATTTATTACCAAGGCTCCCGAATGTACAGCAATGAGGACTTGGAGCCAAAGGCGACCGCCAAGCCGGCACCCAAGCCTACGCATAAGGAAGCTCCAGCTAATTTTCCAAGGAATTTATTGTTAACTACGGAAGATTATCCATTTTACAACGCTGAAGGTGGTGTAAACAACTTTGAAAAGCTGGTAACGCACCTGAAGATTTCAGTGGGTAAACAATCATTTAACGTAATACTAAGAAATATCTATAAGAATACGATGTTGAAGCATACGTCAGGTAAAGAGGCCAGGGAATGGTTAGCAGGGCCCAATATGCGGTATTGGCCACAGCAGTTAGACTTTGCTATTTGGGCTGCCACTAAAGGTTGTGGTGTTGCCGCGGACATGTTTCACATTTCATTTATGCGGTTTCACGTTGCCTTTACGGTAAGGAGGTTGTTGAAGGAGCTTAACGTACCCCTACCGGGAGATAAGGCATTTGATCCAATGAATAATCGCTATGACGTCGCAGCCCTGGAAAGGTTAATTAATGAGTTCAAACCACAGCAAAAAGATTTTCGTTATAAGGAGGGTAAGACGCATGGGCTGGGCATTGTTTACGTTTGGGGTATTAATGCTGCGCGTCCGGCAGACATGGATCACCAAGAATACCCCGGGAAGGAATTAGGGTTTTACGATATGGGCGGTCGCAAGGATAATAACACGCTAATTGATAGGATTCAAATGATTTTTCCTAGCACTTGGGATCCGTTTGTGTTAATGAAAGGAAAAGGTTTAAGGAATTTCGCTAGGATTAACCGCAGCATAGAGGCATTCGTGTACTGCATTCTGGGAGCGCAGGTAAATACCCGCAGCCCCATTGTTGGATCCCAAGGCACTTCACAGGAAACGCAACAGGAATTCCTAACCCTGTTTGAGTCCGCAATAATAGAAAATGACATATCTAAATTGGTGCAGAGATATCAATTAGCGGTGCAGCAATCCAAAGTGCGGCTGGATTACGCTTTGTCGCCTGGTTGTTGGTTGATGCCAAGTAATTTCGTTATCAACGCTAATTCCGTTGTGGGTTATAACAACAAACTGCAGCGAGCTACTAAGGATATGAAGTTTGGGGTGAATGACGTGAACTCTGACATGACCAAGGGCATTCCTCACTTCGTAGAGAAACCAAAAAAGGAGGTAGAAAAACCCGAACCAAAGAAGAAGCCTCAAAAGAAGGTTATGCCAACCATACCCGAGGAATATGACCATAACCTACTAAAAGCCGGTCTAGCAGCTGCAAGCATTGGTCTTAGCTATTATATATGGCGATGAACAACCCCTACGTAGCTGGAGTAGATTGTGTCTATACGACTTACACAGGCGAGAAACAATACACCCAGGCATCTTGGGTTGATGTCACGGGCATGTCCGTGAATTTGAACTACTCAGGAAAGAAGTTAATCCTTTGTAGTATTTGCATGGGCGCGAGTAGTCACGCCAACGTGGGCTTCAGGTTTCTAGATGACAATGGCATACTGCAGCCTATGCGCGCAAAGACAAACAACAGGGAGCCTGCGCATTTCTCCGTAGAGCCCCCGACGAATAGCACCGAGAATTTATCGACTTGGACTTTTCATTTAGTCGCCAATTGCCATGGAAAGGTAAAGCTGCAAATACGTGTAGATGACACAGGGAGCGTTTGCGTAAATAGCGTAGAGGGACAATCAGACGTGGTTTATAATCACATGACCATTAGCACCCTTACGGTGCTTAGCCTTTAAATATATGGACAACCCACACGTAAGAGATAATAAGGTTTTTTACCATGTGGTAACTGATAAGAACTACGCGGACCAAAAATGGTGGGATACGGATTTGTGGGTGGAGGTTGGGGGGTTGGGGTTGATTATTTGCACCATTAGCATTAACACGTGGAATAGCTGTAATGTTGGAATTAGAATTGTTGATGAAAATGACCAACCATTACTACCTTATAGGAAAAAAATAAACAACAGGCTCTTAACCCACTATTCCTTTGAACCCAATGTGAATAGCAACGAAGATCTAACGCCGGCAACTTTTCACATGATAGCCAATTGTCGATACGCAAAGCTACAAATTTTTCCCAGCGATACGCGCCGGGGTCAAAGGTCTGGGGTTCGAATGAATGGCGTGGGCCTTCCCCCACTTAATAAAGTTTGGAATCATGAGGTCATTAGCACTATGACCGCCATACCGTTAGTTCCGCATTATCAAGGCGGCGCGAATACTATCTTTACTTATCCCCAGTCAAGGACGCCTCGAAGGTCTGACGATGATAAGCCCCCAGTAATACACAAGGATAAGATCAACCCTTCATCTTCTTCAGAAGGACCACGCCGATAGCTACTACTAATATCCAAATGTTGTTACCCACAAACTTTAGCAGTTCTCCGCCGGCCCTAAGTGCCAAGGAAACAACCGAACCCAGCAGCCCAGGAAGACCGGCTGCCATCTTTTTTCCCAAGTCCGTTAGTCCACTGCCTAATTTCTTTACGCCCGCGCCCGTAGCCTTAAGCGCGCTAAGGATTACCCCTACTACGCTCGAAATAGCGATCGCAAATGCCAGTGGAAGACCATACTTCAAAAGGGCTCTTTTCATCTTTTCCTTGGTGGTAAGCCCCAGCTCCTTTTCCTTACCTTCTATTTGCGTTTGTAATTCCACCAGTCTTTCCTGAAGAGCCTCTATTTCCCTTTTGGTTGCCTCCCTTTCTTCTTCAGGGCGAGTTTGATCTTCGATTATTACTCGCTGTCGATCTATTTCGTACTCCAAGTCTTCGACGGCCTGTTGAAGTTGCCGTATTTGTTCCTCCACCACTGCCTTGCCCACCATTAATTGCCTTTCTCTGTCGATGGACTCCATTAATTCTTTTCCTAAGCGCTGTAGTTCCGTGTCTTTTCCCGCCGCTTCATTCAAAGCAGCCCTTAGCTGATTCCTTGCGTCGCTTTTTTCGTCCAACGCCTTAGAAAGCCTATTTCTAAAGTCTACGATTTCGTCGGCATGGCTTTTAGTAGTTAGTTCATTTTGTTTAATGAATTCGTCTTCCAATTCTTCTATGCGCCCCTGCAATGCTTGGTTTTCCTCTTGGACGGCTTCGAAGCGACTGACGAGACCGCCTTCTTCCTTGGTTACGTCGTTGAGTTGTCGCGTAAGGTCATCGAGGGTTATGTTATTTTCCTGTATTTCCTTCTTAAGTGCTTCCTTTTCAGCAGTCGCGTCGCTCCCTAATTGGCTAAGTTTTTCCCGGCACTCCTCTTGCAGTCTGATTGCGGATCTGAGGGCATCTTCGCTGCCAGGCTTCGAAATACCTCTAATAAAGGCCCTTTTAGCAACTTCTGTTTCCTTTTGAGTCTCAGTGCTTAGCATCGTCAAGTTGGGCGTTCCCAGCGCATTTGTGACTCCTTTTGGAAGCTGGTTGTTAAGCAGGCTGGAATTCCTTCTTTGATACAGGTTGTGCCATTTTTTCCTACCCGATTCTCTAACTTGAACCTGCCCTTTGTCTCCTATTTGGAAGTCCAAAGGAGCCAGGTTTAGGCTTGGGTATCGCTCTCTTAGGTCCTTGATGCTGTCCGCTATTAAGTCCGACCGCACGCCAAGGGATTCCATTTGTAAGTATTCTGGAATGGGCGTGTGGGGGTTCTTAGACTTGAATTTATCTCTTAAGGAACGCATAGCATCGCGGGCCCTCCTACCATACTTGCGTGTTAGCTTATCGAAGAGGCCTTGTTTATCTACATTGTCATCAGGAAGCAGGGTTTCGTATTCTTCATCGTTTATATCAACTTGGCCTTCTTCTGTAAGGGGATCAAAATCCGTTCCTTCTACTTCCATTATATATGATAAGCTCAAAGTTAAATCCCAACGTATTACCTAAGCAGGTTGGCGGACTAAAGGCAGAACGCACCTTTCACCGGGTTATATTCACACCTTCTAGCGCAAAGCCAGGAGAAACCTTGTATGTTGGCGTGCCCCGCCTAACGGATAACCTAGTATTGGTTCCTGGCACCTTGGCGCTAAGGTTTGACCTAGCAATACAACCAAGCACAAAATTAGAAACTTACGTCGTCAATAACGCAGGCAGAAACCTCGTCTTTAAGATGAGAATCAAGTTTGCTGGGGAATCCCTTTTGGACTTGAACAGGTACGATCTGTATACCACCTATAAGGACCTATGGTTAACGGTCTTTGACCGCGCACAAAAGATAGAGCAGGGAATTGGAAGCGTCATTCTTCGTAACGTCCGCAGTGATACTAAGACACAACCTACGGATTCTGGTGACGCAACGGCAGTAGCAGACGCAAAGCGAATAAAGACCGCCTATGGCATTAAGTATGTTATCCCGCTGGACTTCGAGGTGATTACGAACCATGGCGCGTATTATCCCAGACAGCTATCCGAGTTACAGTTTGAAGTAACCCTAGCGGATACCACAAACATCTTGCAGATGGACGCATCTGGGACAGCACTTACCGGAAGTATTCATCCCTATTCCGTTACCAACTTAGAGCTACAGTAGGAAACGGTATACAGCGA
Source organism: Actinia equina (assembly GCA_011057435.1). NCBI lineage: Eukaryota > Metazoa > Cnidaria > Anthozoa > Actiniaria > Actiniidae > Actinia > Actinia equina. The sequence continues at coordinate 20,640 of WHPX01000288.1, forward strand.
AGAGCTGGCACGCAGCGCTGGCATGGAATACAGCTCCGGCATGGAATACAGCTCCGGCAAGGCATTCCTTTACGACCACGTAGTGATGTATAAGACGTTCAGCTTCTTGGATAAGACGGATGAGGTTATCAATCAAAGCATTAACCTCCCGCGAAGAAGTCTCACGGGGTTAATGCTGGTGTTCGCCAAACCCTATGAGGCCGGTAAGCGCGACTCCGAAGCGTTCCACAACCCCAACATTACTAACGTCGGCGTGAATGTCAACGGCGTTCCAAACAAGGTCTACTCGCAGGGAATAAAGCCCGAAGACGTCTACAGGGAGGCAAAGCGTAAGTTCGGCGACCAAATTAGCCCTGAGGAATTCTTCAAGGATAAGTACGCGCTGTGGATTGACATGCGCACCATTAACGACGAAGACCTACATGGTCAGGGTTTACTTTTAGTAAACACGCAGGATGGCATAACATTGGAGATCAAGCGCACCAAAAACACCAGTGCCGGCGACAGCGACAAGATAAACTGCTACATCTTCGTCGTCTCAGACGCGCAGCTAAGCGTGGAAATGAATCAACTAAAGAGCGTTGCCTATTGATGGCCATAAAAAATATGCTATATATACAATGCTTCACGTATTTGAAAACAACGAAACCAAACTGCAATGCATAGTGCAAGGCGATAAACTATACTTCAAAGCAAAGGAAGTGGCGCTAGCGCTGGGATACGCAGACCCTAAGGATGCAATTAAGGTGCACGTTCGTGAAAAGTATAAGGTAAAGCTCAGCGAACTTAGAGTGGAGGTGAATCGCCTCCCCTCTTATTCACAGCCTAATTCCCTGTACGTAACTGAATCTGGGTTGTATCAGTTGATATTTAGCTCTAAGATGCCAACGGCAGAGACATTTCAGGATTGGGTTTTAGAGGACGTTCTCCCTACCCTCAGGAAAACTGGTAAGTATGAAATAGAAAGGCGGTTTGACGGTCCAAACAAGTTGGTATTCAAAATAGAAAATGAGTTTGACCTGCATAAAAAGGTGGTTGACTACATCCGCAGGTTTTACCCCCAAATGCTCATAGCCCCTGGTCTAGGTGAACTGCAGGATTCGGACGGCAAACGCATAAAGTGCTGGCAGAAGGGCTACCAACGCGGTCAACCCGACTTAATGATCTTGAATGCGCACACACATTACCGCGGTTTCTGTATAGAGCTAAAGACCCCGAAAGGCAACGGCAGGTTATCTGAGAATCAGCAACTACTCTTACAGAGGTATGAAGAAAACGGCTATAAGGTGCTCGTAAGCAGCGACTACGACGAAATCTGCAGGGAGATCACTGCGTATGCTGAACACCTACGAATTCCCTGCAGGTGGTGTTGTAAGGTCTTTAAAACCAGTGAGACTTTGGCAACACACTTAAAGATATTTCATAGAATATATGGACAAGGATAAATTTGAGACCTCAGTTCACTAGCGCGTCTGCTAAAGTCCGCTGCGCTTTAGGATCCGCGGAGCACCAATGCCCCACAAAGGATTCTTTGAGAAATGCACTGCCGCAATGAAGGCAGGTGTATTTTTTCTCCTCACGAATTACGGGGGTAATGCAATCGGCTGGTAGTTCACACGTAATACAGTCCATATATTGAAAGGGTGATTAGGAATGCCCTTTAAAAGGGGTCCTTATTTTTATTGTTGTTTTGTTAAATGTTGATGATACTTAACAAACAACAAGAAAAATAAGAATGGGATTTGAGACTCTTTGCACAAACCCTGCTTTACTATTAAAGGCCCCAAGAAATGCTATTTAAAAAGTGTCTTAGAATGTTAACAATAAGGTTAAATCTTTGTTAAGTATGCGCTATTTCAAAAAATGCCTCAGAATGTTAACGATAAGGTTAAATCTTTGTTAAGGATACTATTTCAAAAGTGTCTCAGAATGTTGACGTTTAGGTTAAATCTTTGTTAAGACAGTTGAAGATATGTTCCTCTTCTCTAACACAACCACAACGATCGCACTCCTGCCTCCAATACTCCCTTTTAGCCCACGGAACGCCTTCGGCGCGTTCAAAAGAGGGGAAAGTACGGACTATCTTCTTATGGTAATCTATGCGATTCCTTAAGTAATCCTCTTTATGCGGGCAGCGACACATCAAATCCGCACATTGGTAGCAATCCACGCCTTCTAGGTCATACGCCCCAAAGAGAAATCGATAATTCACTTCATGCGTTCTCCGGTGCGTCTGTAAACGTTGACGACTACTAAGTATCTTATTACAGAAACTACACTGTCTGGTTTGATCACAGACGCCCCTTTTCAGATGCTGCTGCATTTCGGAGGTGTTGTGGAATTCCTTATTACAGTCCTTACAAAGCCCACAAATGCGTTTATCCTGATGTTGTTGCATCTTTTGAACGGTGCTGAATTCCTTACCACAATCCTTACAAATCTTACTAATTGGCTTCTTTGTGCAAACGCCACGACGAACGTGGTATTGTAGTCTTTGTTTGGTGCTGAACACCTTTTTACACATCAAACAGTCCATATATACTTAACTGTATCTTAGCCTCCATTTAACATCCTTTAACAAAGATTTAACCTTATTGTTAACATTCTGAGACACTCTTTGAAATAGTTTCCATACATACTTAACAAAGATTTGACCTTATTGTTAACATTCTAAGACACTTTTTAAATAGCATATACTTAACCTTATTGTTAACATTCTAAGACACTTTTTAAATAGTTTCCATACGTACTTAACAAAGATTTAACCTTATTGTTAACATTCTGAGACACTTTTTAAATAGCACATACTTAACCTTATTTTTAACATTCTAAGACACTTTTTAAATAGTTTCCATACATACTTAACAAAGATTTAACCTTATTGTTAACATTCTAAGACACTTTTTAAATAGTTTCCATACATACTTAACAAAGATTTAACCTTATTGTTAACATTCTAGGGGGGATATCGCATGAAGTCCTTAACGGACTCCTTAGCCCACGTTGCCATAGTTATCAGCGCGCCAAACCGTTCTGCACGCTTCAGACCGCACATTTCATCGTACAATTCCTGCACGCGCTCTTTCAGCCGGTCTATCTCCTCCCTTTGCATTTCTATGGTGTCTTTTTATCCTTTGCGTCGCCGGCAATCCTTCTTACTGCGTCCACTGGGTCCATCGTATATATAATGGATCCGAACCATATTCCCTGCAATGCTCTGATAGTAGGACCCACCGGCTGCGGAAAGACCCAATTCATTGTGGAGCAGCTATTAGGACCCTTTAGATACCGCTTCGACTATATTGTGCTATTATGCCCCACCTACGTGAATAACCGCACCTGGGAAGGCATAGGAGTGAAAGATGACGACTTCTTCGTAGATATCTTAGACCCTAATGAGTTATCCAGCCATCTTAAGTTTTGGCACAAACAATTCCCCAAGAATACACAGACACTCCTCATATTGGATGACATTGCCTGTGGGGACGACGTAAAAAGACGCACTTCGGAGTCGGTGAAGCTCGCCTTTAGCGGCAGACACGACAATATCAGCGTTTGGTTGCTCTCGCAGCAGCTTACCAGCGTCTCTAAGCCTTTTAGGGAAAACATAGGATCTCTCGTAGTATTTTATACTCCGAGCAAGTCTGACCTGGAAACCATTTTAAGCGACTACGGCGGGGAGATATCCAAGGAACAGTTGCACGAATACATGCGGCATCTAAAGACGCACCAACATTCCAAGATGATCTTCTCTTTGAGGTTTCCGTATTCCATAAAGATCTGCGATCTTTAACTCCTAATGTATATGGAGATTGAGCAGTTGATAGATGAAGTCCCCACACAGCTAGATGAAAGTAACCTTAAGGAACAACTTAACGTCCTGGTGTCATCTGGGAAGTGCAAAGAAATGATAGGCAAGGAACTTACCCATGAGCAGGTTAATAAGTTGTCGGAAGAGGAAGTTAAGAAGTTCCATAAGAGGTACGAGGCCGCCCTTGCAAGTAAGACCACGGACGCCGTAGCAGACTCCGCTATCCGACTTGCGACTAAATTACTTGGACTTGCGCTGCCCATAGACGACGTGGAGCAACTGCGGAAGGACATAAGCGAGGACTATGTCATCGCCCAAGAACTTAAGATAACCTGTGGGTGGCTGTCCTTGAAGTGCGGTAAGTTAATGGCAGTCGCCTCTGCGGCTTTGCACGTAGCTCAGCATGTCGACTTGAAGGAACTTGCGGGCACCTTTGGTGCCTCTTGGAAGGACTTCAAGAAGGACAGAGAAGTCGAAAAGGTCTTCCAGGCAGCACTTACTGAGGTACCTGATCAAGTCGCCCCAAGTCCTTCTTAAGTACTTACTTAAGTTATCCTCAAGTACCTAGTTAAGTCATCCCTAAGTACTTGGTCAGGTCGCGCCCAGGTTATTTCCAAGTCGTCCTTAAGTAATTATCAAGTACTTATCAAGTCCTTCAAGTCCTTAGATATAAATGAGTGAACCAGAGTCGAAGGTAGAGCAACCCGAGCAAAAGATTACCAAGGCTAAATCTCCAGGCAGAGTTGCCGCGGGAAAGAAGCTCGCGGAGATGAACAGGAAGAACAAAGCCAAAAAGGAAGAAAAGGTGGAGGAAAGAGAAGAGGAATCCTTTATTAATCCTGGGTACGTCATTGGCGCGTTAGGAGTTGCTATAGCAGCAGGTAGCTTCTACTTACAATGGCGGGCAACGAAAAAAGTAGAACCACCAACATATCACGCGCCCGTGCACGCACCTGTGGAACCGGCTGTTAGAAAAAGTAAGATCCCTGAAATGGAATAACCTTCTCGCTTTGTAATATAATGTTGACCGCGTTGTTGAAAACTGTTGAAGAAGCAGCTATCATTACTTCCATCGTTGCGGGTATTGGTTGGGTAGGCAAGAAAGTGCTCAAAGAAGGCTTTACTGAAGACCCAAGCAAGAGCTTCGCTAACTTTGCTAAGATGACCGCTGCCGTAGGCGGGGCTATCATGCTAAAGGATTACCTACGGAAGGAAAAGTACCTGCCGACGACGTAAGCTTTGCTTGCGTCTAGTATAAATGGCTAGCGTGGTCGTAGGCGGAATTGTTGCAGCTTTAGCATTCACTGGAGCTAATTATGGTGGTCAGTATTTGGATAGATTAGTTAGAGGTGACAAAAGCGGAGATTTAACCGCTGAGAGGAAGAGACACGACTTAGCGCTGGAGAAATATCAGCGAGACGTGGCGGCTTGGAATGAAAAAAGACAAGCTTACAGGGATTGGTTGGACAAGAACTACCAAGACAAAATGCAGGCGGATAAGAACTTCGAAAATACGGACTACGCCTTTAAACTTTATGCGCAAGCACACCCCGACTTTAGGTTAAGAAAGCCTCAGTTTAAGAATTACTATCAGCCTTCTAAGAAACAAAAAGATAGTGAGTTGGTCTTCGTAGGAGTCGCAGGGCTGGCGGGAGGCGTGGCCTTGGTGTATCTAATATAATGATCGTCTTTTTGGAAAGCGACAAGAATAACTTTACTACTTATCTGAATCCTCCCATCAAAGCCTGTAAGGTTCGGTTGGTTAGTTGCTCTTTGTACAATTCTTGGTATAATTTAATTAATGGCTTTGTCATCGGAACTTCCGGCACCAAACCAAAAATACCAGATTCCCATTACACCCCCATAACACTGGCTAAGGAGCTAGCAAAGCATGGATATACTCTTACCACAGGATTACCCCATGAAATGAAATTCAAGAAAAATAGTGGAAGCGCTAATCTAAAGGACAGTTCATTGGTAGAACTCCTGGGCCTTACTAGTACCACGATAAATAGCGGCAGTACATATGATGTGAAATGGAAAGTCGCATCCTCTTACGAAGTCTATTGCGACTTGGTTCATAGTTACAACAATGGAGAAAAGTCTTCTCTTATGTCCAAGTTTCTACCCAAAGGCAATCCATTTGACCCAGTAGAATACACTCCCATTTCTTTGAGCTATGACTTGTCTCATTTGGTAGAAAGCATAAACATCACCATTAAAGTGGACGGAGAGACGGTGGATTTCAACGGGCGAAAGATCAATCTTGTTTTGGAATTCATATAATGGGTCGAACAGAGGACAAACTTAAAAGGATTTACTATGGACCTGAAGGCTATTGGAGAGGAGCGTCAGCTATCAAGAAACTCGCGACCGCGGCCAGGGTATCAGAAGAAACAGCTAAGAACTGGTTGAAAAAACAAACCCTCTGGCAGGTTTATCTTCCCGTGCCCAAGTACATTCCCAGGCCCAGCTTTACCGTAAATGCCCCCAACGAGGTTCATCAGGCAGATTTGCTTTTCTTGCCACATGACAAGGTAAGAAGAAAGACCTATAGATACGCTTTGACCGTAGTTGATATCGCAAGCAGATACAAGGACGCCGAACCCATAACCAGCAAGGATTCTGGGGAAGTCGCAGAAGCCCTAGGTAGGATTTATAAGCGCGTCTTGAAATGGCCCAAGCTGCTGCAAGTGGATGCGGGGACAGAGTTCATGGGCGTGGTTACTAAGTCCCTGAAAGATCACAGCACTAAGATCAGGAGAGCCGAGGCAGAGTACCACAGGGGTCAGAGCATCGTCGAAAGATTCAATAAGACTCTGGCCGAGCGCCTCTTTGGGTACCAGTATTGGAAAGAGCTGGAAGATCCCTCCAAACGCAACAGGGAATGGACTCAGCGGCTCCCCCAGGTCGTCGCGGCTTTAAATAACGAGGCGGCCAAGGCTACGGGAATGAAACCCAAGGACGCTATGAAGAAGAAACACGTGGAGCACAAGTCCTACGTCAGAAGTTCGAGGGCGGTCGGACTGAAGGAAAAAAAGCTACCCCGCGACATAGTGGTCAGATACCTCTATCAGCCGGGGGAACTCGAAGGTGGCAGTAAGAGAGCCACGGATCCTAACTGGTCCCTGGAAACGTATGAGATTTCGAAGTCCGTCACCAAGGAAGGACAACCCGTGTTGTATTACCTAGATGGCCCAAGTCGCGGATTCGTCAAGGAAGAGCTGCTCATAGTCCCCAAAGACTCAGAGTAGTGCAGCACCACGCGCCCGATTGCACTCTAGGCATGTCAGTCTTACGTTGCCTCTGCAATGGCCGCGCTTGTTGTCGATGCGATCCACGGAGAACTGCTGATCGTCATTTGGGTCAAACCTCCATAGTAGAGGTATGTTACATTTGGCACACCTTGCCCCTTTCTTATAGACGTCGTCCACGCATAGGTCGAACGTCATATTTTTTTCTTCGTCGTGGCGCTTGTAGCGAAGGAGTTTCTTAGCAATGTTCTCCTTTGCTATGTCTTCTGGGGTGCGGTCGTAACGCAGTTGCGGCCCCCAGCTTCTCTTCAACTGTTTGGCATATTCTACGCGGCTTACGGCGGTGTAGATAAGGTTGCTCCAACACAGCCGCTGGTCTATGATCCATAAGGTTTCTCTTATGGTAAGCCCTTGCGCGCTGTGGACTGTCATGCAATAACCAAGCCTCCAATCTGGATGGGAGGTTATTTTTTCCACCTTTTCTATGGGCACCCAGGCCTTGTCGTGCGTTACTGCGTTCCTCATCACCTTCTTTGTGCCTGGTATGGTAACGTCCTTTTTTTGCGCCCGGGTATCTCGCGGCCGGTAACAAACGGGCACTAACTCTTTAGGGAATTTGTGGCGATGTATTTGCAGCAGGTCCTTTTCTATCCTGGCTTGACTGGCGCGGCGGCTGGAAAGAACAACGTCGGTAGGACACCAAGCGGCTAAAAACTCTTTGTAAGAATGCGCCACAACTCTTTTACGTAATACTTCGCTTTGCTTCTCGTCGTTAAGGCCGCGAAGTTCTTTCTTAAAGTGACGTATATGATCTTTGCTACGATAGTCTTCGTTGGCTTCGTCTACGTAGTTTACCGTTTCCATGAACCATTTATGCGGCATTTGGCCGCCTATAGAAGGCGGTTGGCAAGGATCGCCTGCGAATATTACCTGACACTTGCCTTTCAAGAATGCTACAAACTCTTTAAGCAAATGCAGCGGCACCGTACAAACTTCGTCCCAAAGAATTATGGGAGGAACTTCGACCGCCTCTGGAACCCACTTTTGACCGTTCCATCGGAAAAAGCTATGATACGTTTGTGCATTCGGGAGCTCGCGTTCCAGGCGGTGCGTTGGTGTGAGCACCTTGATGCCCGGGAAAAGGCTAAGAACTCTCGTGGTTTTACCACTTCCTCCCGCGCCGTAAATGTAAGACATGGCGTTGTAAGATAATGGATCCTTAACCGTTGGGTAAATCTCTTCAGTTGGTTCTACTCTTCCGTGCGCATGGTTTTCATTGTAAGTTACTCTTTGTCGCCATGATTTTATCTCTTCATCTTTTATGCGCCATTGTCCACTTTCTGCCATTTCATCGTCGGTGTAATATTCCTTTACCTTTTCCAATACTTCAGGGCGCACGTATAAAGAATCGGTTGCAACCCTTGGAATATCTTCTTTGTCGAAGCGTAAGAGCATCGTTAGCAGGTTAATATGCGCGTAAGCTAACATGCTTGCGCGTAAATGGTAATATTGCGGCCTATAATTCTGGTAATAACACAAAGCATTCCAGTCGTAAGTTTTGTCGCCTAAGAGGTACTGCCAGTTCTCCACGCTTACCATAGTTCCTTCTTCGTGGGCGCGTTTGATAAGGAATTCCAGCTCTCCGGCGTCTGTAACCAAACGGCGTTGTAGGTATTTGTCGCCTTCTTTTGCGCCCTGTGTGAACTTTCCTATTACTATTCTGGCTGTTGCATTATCTTGCGGTAACCATTTCGTGTAGGAGGAATGCGCCAATATTGCTTCATGCGCCGTGTAAATTAAGAGTTCTTTCTCTTCTAAGAACTTTAACAAAGGAACAGGAATCCATTCTTTCTCCTGCAAATGCTTACCATACCAGGCGTAAATTATAGGATGTAAGTTCTCTTTTAAGCTCCAGCTGGTCAAACGGACGAATCCTGTCGCAGGCGCATCATAATGCCCGTCTAGGGACACACGGAAGAATTGCGAGGATGGATGCCCATAACGGTCATAATAAGGTTTACGAATCTCCTTGGCCTTTGAAACTGGCAGGGTAACAATGTTTCATATCTAAAGAAACGTAATCATCTTGGTCGTATTCCATGTTCCACAATCCTCCGTGACCGTGTTCTACGCATGCTTTGTGTATTTCCATATCTTTAGGCGTTGGACGCCAACCATTTCTTTTCTTCGCAGCTAAGAAGTCTAAAGACCTTGCGGTCATGGCTTCGTTGGAAAGATCTTCTCCTAAATCTTCACAGACGCTTAGTATTTTCTGGTGTTCTAATTCCGGCCTGTATAAAGTTCCATCCTGCGTGATAAACCTGCTTACCATCCTCGTCCATTAACCAAACTGAATTCTCTTTCAGCAAATCAGGCAGCGGGTAATCTTTGTACACCTTGACTTCCTTCCTACGGGGGAACTTTACGTCCCTCCACGCGTGCCCATTGTGTTGGTATATCACAATAGGACCTCCGCGGCCATCGTACTTGTGCGTCCCGGGGTAAATGAAGCCGTCGGTGATATCTTTCACCCAAATACGCCTTTCTAAGAGTTTTTCTAACTTCTTTATGTTTTCTATGGTTCCTCCTGTTTTCTCGGTATTTTTCTCCCATTTTCGTATGACTTCTTTCCTTTGTGGGGTTAACTTTCTGCCCCTTGCGGCATCTTTGAAGAATTCGCGGACCAATTTGGCCACACAGTTTCCAGGATGTCGCATTGGTTGTAGCTTCTTTGGATTAGGCTCTCTCAAAAGGTACGCAGCATAAATGACCACGGAGACAGGGTAAGCAACCTCATAGAAGAGGCTGTCGATTCCTATTAGCGCTCCTGGCGGCGTATCTTCGTTCAAGATGAACAAGGATTTCTTACCGCTGGCCTTTATTGGTCTACGTCCTTTTTCGATGTGCCATTCTCCGTCAGAATACTTTATGAAAGTTAACTCCAAACGATAGTCGCCTTCCGGCATAAGGTTTAGAATATGTTCTGCTCTTTCTTCGTCCATTATGTATTCTAATTCGCCTTCTGCGTAAGTCGTAAAGGCGAAATCACAATCTAGATTATTTAAAACGCGCGTCCTGAGACGCCTAACAGTCTTATTCTTGATCTTTGGAATGTTATCCATTATATCTAAGGTGTTATTTAGACACTGTTTGCTCTCCTCTCTTAGTTAGTTTTTAACAACCTTTTTCTCTCCTCAATCGTTAGTTTCTTTGTACCTTTTTCTCTCCTCAATCGTCAGTTCTTGGCACCTTTTTCTCTCCTCAATCGTTAGTTTCTTAGTTAGTTTTCGTCTATATACTAGTGTATCAAAAGCACTGTTAGAGTATTTTTAGTTAGTTTTTAGCATCTTTTTTAGTCACTTTTCGTCTATATCCTAGTGTATCAAAAGCACTGTTAGAGTATTTTTTAAGTAACTAATTTCAGCAGCAGTAATGGCGGCAACGCGTCATTGCACGTCAATTTCGGGAATGTTTGGAAATTAGTGAGAATTGTTAAAAATGCCGGCCCCCTCTGAATTTCGCGGGTTTAACCCGCAAATATACGACGTCGATCGCGAGTCACCATTACTGCTGCTTGGTAATGATGATAGTGATCTTGATGATGGTGATGCTAATGATCAATGATTATGGTTGATATAAGGTTGTATTGATAATGATTGTGATAGTGGCGATGATGATGGTTAATGATTGTTATGACAGTGAAGATTATTGTGATGATGATGGTGATGATGATGATGATATTGAATAATGATTCTGATGATGATGTTAATTATTGATGTGGTGATGGTGTCCAGGCATGATGTTAATTAATGATAGTTTTAATAATCTTTTTGCACGATTTCTCACACTATAATCCTGTTTACAGACCCTACGTGATTCACTGGGCTGTACGTACGACGCACGGATCCCAGAAAGCCGGAAATAGGTGAGTTATCGTCATCATCCCCCTTTTCGTACATTCATTCATATTCTCACCTTTAAAGCATGTTCTATTCCTAGATTTCCTGGGAATCTTCCTCCCTGGGTTTGTGGTTTACAGAGCAGATAGAGCGCAATGCGCGGGTCTCTGTTCTTTTGATGGTCGCTCTTATGTGTTCTGGATGACTGTATTCTTAAATCCTCAGGAATTCTTGACACCTAACGTTTCATCATTACAATCACGCAATCATGTATTTAACTCAGCTATATCACATCATATCACAAGAGTAGTATTTGTCACACCAGTTACCCACCACCAACCAAGCAAGGTCCTTATGTAGCAGATCTATTTACCTACCCGTTACTATATGAAACATTCAGAATCAGAACTAAGTAATTCAAATTCCTCTTATTCACATAGTTAGTAATGTAGGCGTCCAGCAGTAATTAAGTATTAAGTTCTTACTACAGTTCCTTATGTGCTTACAAGTTCTAATATTTGTATGTTACTGTTGTGTTTACAGTAGTCTCTCGTGCGCACAAAGGCTGGTCACTAGACTGCGTAGTCCTACACAATGACGTCACACGGTTCTCAAAGATGACATCACAAGACCCCCAACTGAAGGTGTCTACGTGCATGGATTGTATCTAGATGGAGCAGGATCAGGGTTCGACGAAGCTGTAAGCTGATAGAACCTGCACTTAAAGTCCGCTACACCTCTGTCACTGTCGTTCATAATTATGCGATCAACTCTACCGCGGTAATGAATAATCGATTGTACCATTGTCCTATTTATAAGAAGCAGCGACGCGCAAACCTGACGTACATTGTATGCGTGGACCTGAACACCAATGAGAACCCAGATCACTTGATACTACGTGGAGTGGCTTTGCTATTTGATATCAAGTAAAACAGTACAAAAACATTTATTGATAGAGATCATATAGAGATTATTCGGTTTTATAGATAATCTATAGACATTTCCTTCGTCAGATTATGCAGCAGTTTTTGTTTCACTGTGAAAAGCAACGGATCACGTTGCGCGAGGAGGGAAAAAAACGCCAATAAAATGTCTTGAAAGCGTCACGGTGGCCATACGACGCCATACGACGGTATACGACGCCATGTATATCACAATCATACGAAATCGGCTTTAGCAGGATGCGTGTTACTTAGAAAGCAATTGACGCGCCTATATACCGCCTGTCCAAATCATATTTCAATGTGCACTGTCTTTCTATACAGCTGTCAAGTGTGACGTAATTAGAACGAAAAAACGACTTCCGGTTCCAACTTAATAATTACTTCTACAGATATTTTTTTCTTCATAGCATGATTTTCTGTTCGTATGTCTAATTGTTGGAGGTAGAGAATGAATCCTGGGAATAAGTTGTGGCAAGATTTTAGCGATCTCTTGCGTGATTGGACCCGGAAATACGTCACGACTTAAAAGCCCTATAACATATGTTAGTCTGTATTATTCATGACGAGCTTAGATTTTGTTGCAAGAAAAACAAGTAAGTCACTAAAGCATTTCGTAGAACACAGAAATAGATTTTTTCCAAATAATGAATAGTAATACTTAGTATGTTTTGATTTGATTTGTAAAACAATATACACCTAAATCCAAAATGGTGCACGGCCAGTTAAAAATGAGGCAACCATGGCCAAATGTAGAAATCTACAGTATTTTCTTATAAATTAATGCTGCAATTGTCGCGTTCCTGAATGTAAGAAGAAAGGGAAGACAGAACAAGTAAACAAGTGTATCTTGATACCATGTTATTTCTTTGCATTTGACCCTGGATGCCTCGCTTTCATGTAACACAATTTTGTTTTGGATTCATTTATTTAGGTGTATTAGCTCATAGACGTAGAATATAAAATATTTTTTAGGAATTATTAGGAATACTTAGGGTCTAATGTATACCAATAGTAACACAAATTGAAAAGTCTGAGGTGTATGTCAAAAATGATTGACGTCATAACAGACAGACAATATCAAAATATACATAGACAAAAAATATCAAAATTGTACATAGACATTTTACCCGAATAAACATATGAAGGCTATAATTGTTGGTTTTTTATATTCTGGTGTAATGTTTTCCCATTTCAGACCACATGTCATTCCCTACAGTAGTTTCTTTGTTTAATGGCTGCACATGAGAAGACACATGATATGAATACAACTCAAACAAAGAATCTTAAGAGAATGACACAAGATCTGAAATGGAAAAATAGTGTGCCCCAAATAAATCAGGTTTATTTGTGGAATGTTTCCCTGAAACCACTTCTAGCCTTCACACACCCACCCCCACCCTGTAAAGTGCTCTTCCCATCCCCACCCCTCTCCTGCTAACCTAGACATAACCTGCCAAATACTTTCCTTTAACCTTTACCAGAACATACTCATTATTTCTATTATAATAAAATATAATATAAAAAAGAATATATTTGATGTAACCCCGTTTAAAGGACAAGTGACCCCAAAAATTGCCGTTTTTCATATAAAACTACAACGTACATAGATCACATAAATTCAACTTTGAACTCTGATACAGCTTCTATGTCGCCGAAAAGAAATAATCAATTCGCGAAAAATAGCAATAGAAGAGCGCCATATTTGAGCCCGCAATAAATTACCGCATTAATGCCCTGACGTCACAACGTGAAGCTTGCATTCCAAACTTGTTGAGTTTGTATATTTCGAGTGCTAGTCGATCTTTTAATAGTCTAAGTTAGAGTAAGTTTCTTAATCCAGATGGTCCATTGTTGTGTGCCAGAATGCACCAACCATTCTTCCAAAACTGAGTCTGTTAGCTACCACAAAATTCCTAACAAAATAGCTCTTCAGAAGGCATGGATAGCGCGGATAAAGAGAGAGAACCTGCCGCCTTTGAAGAACTGCTACGTTTGCAGCGATCACTTCGAGGATTCATGCTTTGAAGTGGATCTGATGGAGCAGTTAACCGGGATAAAAAGGAAGAGGAGATTAAAGAGCGATGCTGTTCCGTCAGTATTCAATTTTTGCAAGCCAGCTAAAAGAAGAGCTACATCAGAGAACCGGCTCAAACGCAAACAAAACGAAGAGGTGAGATAACATGTCATTTATACATAACATAGTTTACATTGTTTTTCGAAATAATCACTCATGAAAAAGACTTATTAATGCATACCGAAGCGAGTCATCAATCATTAGCTATTTATGCTTTCATAGATGAAATGTTGCTTAAAATCATAAGTATTGCTAGTAATATTTGATCGATACTTGAAATTTTCAAAATGGTTATTTGCACGTGTTTAGTTTACATTTGATATTTATTCGTAAACCATAACAATGTTGCCGTAATATTCCAAATTTGCTTGGATAAATGACCCCGGAAGAATAATTTATAGCATTGTTGGTTAATATGTTTATTTTGTATTATTTAAGGTAAAGTAGGCTTCGAAGAATGGTTTATAGTATTGTTGAAAACATTGTTTATTTTTGTATTTTCAAAGAATGCGGAGCAGCTATGTGCCACAATAAATCCCTCGTGTGAAGATCCACCAAGTATGGAAACACCAGAGTTCTCTCCTGAACCACTTTGTAAGGAGATTGGTGTTCAGTGTTGCCTTGGTTGTAGATATGTTGTAACATCCACTGCATCAACTCAAACAGAGCCTGGATACTATAAAGATGCCGACACAACAACAGTTTACAATCCCTCCCCTTCACCAAACATCAGTAGAGATGAAATACTCAGTGTGAGCTTCCACGACCACAGCTACAGTACTAGCTATCACCCCTCACCAGTAAAGTCAATGCCAACAGTGTCTCCACAAAAGTCAGAAAAGTCTTTGTTTTCAGAGGAAGAGGGACTCCCACTAAGTGACGATGATGATGGTTTCATTGTTTCATCGCAAGAGACAGTTTCAACAACGGACAGTGAATTAGAGCCAGAAAACAAAGACTGCAATAAAACTCTTGAAAACCATATCAAAGAACCTAAATATTTGGTATTTAACTCTTGTTTGCAGCAGTTATTCAAGTTTTGTAGAAGCTGTGGAGCACCTGTCGCTCATGTCAACTTTGTATGTCAAGGCAGCCTACTTATTGTGACAACTACATGTATGAAACATCATGCTTTGACATGGTACTCACAGCCAATGTTAAATCGCTTAGCTATTGGGAACTTGTTGATTTCCTCATCAATATTATTTACTGGTAATACTTTTACCAGACTTCAAAACTTTGCATCCTGTCTTGGCCTAAAATTTCTGAGTGAGAGGGTCTTTCACAGACATCAGGAACGTTACCTATTTCCTGTTGTTAATGATGCTTGGAAGAGAGAGGAGGCTGCTGTAATTGAAGAGCTGTCAAATAAGGACATAGTAAATCTCAATGGTGATGGCCGAAGTGACAGTCCTGGCCATAGTGCTAAATATGGCACATATACTATGATGGAGACAAGCACAGGGAAAATTGCTACCTTCAGCATTGTTCAAGTCTCTGAAGTAACCAGCTCCAATGCTATGGAGAAAGAGGGGTTTCTAAGGTGTTTGAACACTTTAGAAGACACGGTCAGTATAAAATGTATCACAACTGACAGACACACATCCATCACCAGCACTATGGCAAAAGATTTTAGCCACATCAAACACCAGTATGATGTGTGGCATCTTTCCAAGTCAATTGTAAAAAAGCTGAACAAGAAAGCAAAATTGAAGAAAAACCAAGAGCTGGCACCCTGGATACAATCCATTTCAAACCATCTTTGGTGGTGTGCTGCTACATGTAATGGGGATGTACAACTTTTGAGAGAGAAGTGGAAATCTGTTGTTCACCATTGCGTGAACAAGCATTCCTGGAAGGATGCAGAGGTATTCAAAAAGTGTGCCCATCCTCCCCTAACCCACAGACAAGTGCGCACCACACACTGGATCAAGCCGGGGTCACCAGCTCATGTGGCCCTAGAAGAGGTTGTCCTTCAACCAAAGTTACTTAATGACTTGGCAAGATTGACCGACTTTTGTCACACAGGAGGGCTTGAAGTTTATCATTCGATGATGCTGAAGTATTGCTCAAAAAGAGAGCACTTCTCTTACAAGGGAATGGTTGCTCGTACTCAACTTGCTGCCATTGACAACAATTTCAATACAGCTAGAATTCAAGCAATTGTTCAAAAAGGCCCAAGGAGTGGAGAAGCTCGTTATCGCAAGTGCTTCCCTAAGATGCACAAGCGCTGGGTTGTTAAGCCAGTCTTACAAAGAAAAAGCTATGCTTTCCTCCCTGAGCTACAACTGAAAGTACTTGAAATTTGTGAGGGTGGCATGGAGGCTGCAGGGGTTGACCCAATTGAAGAGGTTGAATTACCAAGAAACATTGCTAGTGTTCCTGCCCCAGACAAACAGGAATTGATTGAACGACACCGGTCAAGATTTTCTAGGTAATTAATTTAAATGGAATGTAGTAGAGACTACAAACACTAAAATGTGTAGTGTTAAGTGATGCTAATTCTAACCATTTCCTATTTTTAATTAACACTATCTAGTAGAAAATAATGCAAAGCATCATTGGCACTCTTTTAGTGATTGTACTCTAGTGAATAGCTGTTTTGAAAGAACTGTCAAGTAAGCCTGTCGTCCCAATCTCCCTCATCTTTGAACAGTTGTGTTCATTACTGGTAATAATTACAATGCTTCTACAAATGGGAAGGTACATGACAGACCCAAGTAAAACTGCTATAAACAAAATATGTAATTAATGTGAAGGGGACCTGATTAAAGTGGTAGATAAGTTTGCAGTTTTTAGATGTTCAGATGAAAATTTTATTAAAATATCATTACCACTTAGGAAACGATTGACTTTTAAATGAAATCTTAAAAGAGGTCTTTTCTTTAACTATCTACGCTCCATTATATATGGGGTCTCTCCCAGTATGAATGTAGTATAGAAAAAATTCCAGCTGAATAGTGACTTTCGCTTTCACTCATGGGAATCAAGATGTTCATTCATTTGCTCTCAGTGAATTAATCAGCACATGATTACTGAGCTGCAAAGGGCCTATTTGCCTGGGAAAAAAATATATGAGCCATAAATGGCTGACAAGCCTGGATGCCAAGATTTCCTAGTGCCAATTTGTCTGACAATGAGACTAGTCAGTACCGAGATTCTAAGATGGGGTGGGATTCTATCACCAAGAGAATATTTTTTTCATTTAGCACAATTTTTGAATCCATTATAGCATGCTACTTCAAGGCAAATTCTTTATAAACAATACTGACTAGCCTTGTTTTCAGACAAATTGGTGCCCAGGAAATATTGGTTATCCATGTCTAGTATAACTGCAAAATTTGCTTGGTTAGCTCATGATTTTGTCCACTAGTGCTTTGTACACTAGGTTCTCTATTCAGCCGGATATTTTGTCTAGGTGTAGTTGTTTTTAAATAATAAAATATGCAAAACTTACAAAACATTTATATAAACAACTTTCTATATGTACTTCATCTAAAAATAAATTCATGACTACTCTTATACATTTTGGTCTCAGCCTTTCCATGTTTTCCTTTTCAATTTATCAATTCAGAAATCCTGATAGAAAAAAATCCACTCTGTGTATATGAAATGAAGTAAGGAATAAATAAAATGTATATAATAACTCCATGTAACTTTAGGCCAAGCTAATCATCTGCATAGTGAAAACCTTCAAATTCAAAGTCCTCCTCTAGTCCAGAGGGGAGGGAAGTGTGCTCTGATGCACATGACAGCACAAGAGGGCAGAGCAACCCGAACTTCCTTTCCAAGAACTCCCCAGCACCATCTTGCTAGTTGCCTATATGCAATGTGTCTGTACTGCTTGTGCTCTGGGCCTTCATACGCATTACTGTACTGCTGTTTGTACTGAGCCCATACGGTTCGAAGAACATACTTATTGGCACAAACAGGTAAGAATCCAGGATGTTGAGTAATGCATGGTGGTGGTTCATCAGCATCTCCATCTTCAACAACAGACTGGCTTGTTGCAACCACTTTTTCGATTTCTTGGCAACAAATGCATTCAGATATTGAATCCATAATTTGGCAGCTACCACAGGTACACCTATTTAACAGAAATAAAACAATTCTTAGTATCTTTGAACATTATCAACGATTGTCCCAAGTGAGAATATACATACACAACTTGTGACGCAACTATATCCCTGTATCTATATCCTGCAGTATATAACTTATTGACTATCAAGCGATGTTTTTAAACATGTTTTTAATTAAAATTGTGAAAGTTGGTATTGCTTTTGGTCGCAAACTGGATTCATGCATACCAATATCTAAAGAACAGATTGCAAGAACACGAGTGGCAAGATACGATTTTATACAAAATGGATATGTAGTTCAGTTTTGTGATAAGACAGAAGTACGACTTACCAATCTGAATTTGTAAGTCGATTGTTCTCTTGTTCATCGTCTTCAATAATGTCACTGTCAGATCCTTCTCTGAACTCTTCATCTGAGGAGATTTCTATTTCTGGTTCAAACTGATATGGCCGTAAACCAAATTCGTCGTCCATTCCGAAAAATTCTTGAGCGAAATCGTCTCCCGAGCTGTCCGAGCCTTCGTAAGAAGAATTAGATTCTGACATGCCTTTAATTTGATGACCAAGTTGTATTTTTTCGCAAAATATTGAGTAAAACGTATAAGAAACTGAGGAAGAAGTCAGGCAAACAACTGGAAGCTTGAACTCTTGTGACGTTGTGACGTCATTACGCTATTTTTCTGAGCCCGCGATAAAAGCGCAAGATGGCGGCCACCAGAGCGATATATGCGATATTTTCAAAAAATTGTTTTAGAAAAATGGATGCTCTATCCCCTTTAAAAACTGGATTTTTGGACTTCTCAAATGATGTAGTTCCTCTTAAAAATGGGTCATTTTGGAGGGTCAGTTGTCCTTTAATCCAAGACAAGTTCTTCCTTTGGGCTACCTGTGTCTTCGAGCCTTTAGTGACCTTTGATCAGCGGTAGATCAATAGTTAAAAATGGCCGCTGTGTGTTCGTTATACGAAGTCGAAGTAAAAATGGATATTTTCATTTGTTTATTGGCAAACTTAACTTAAAGCTGTAATCTGCAGGTATGTATGAAACTCGAGTAGTAATGTTTTGCCGCGAGAAGGAATAGAACATCAAGAGATCGGGTTTTTCAAGCAGTTTTGTTTGGCGTTTGAAATCGTGAAACTTGGAAAACTGCATTTGAATGAAGAGCTCGATCTCTTTATCGCCGAGGAGTTAGTCAGAGATATTTGTAGCAACTCATGAGGGTGGACTACCATTTAATTCTCATTCTTAGTGTCTGAGTTTCTACCATTTAATTCTCATTATTATTGTCTGACATTCTACCATTTAATTCTTATTCTTATTGTCTGACATTCTACCATTTAATTCTCATTATTATTGTCTGACATTCTACCATTTAATTCTTATTCTTATTGTCTGTCATTCTACCATTTAATTCTCATCATATTGTCTGTCATTCTACCATTTAATTCTTATTCTTATTGTCTGACATTCTACCATTTAATTCTCATTATTATTGTCTGACATTCTACCATTTATTTCTTATTCTTATTGTCTGTCATTCTACCATTTAATTCTCATTATTATTGTCTGACATTCTACCATTTAATTCTTATTCTTATTGTCTGTCATTCTATCATTTAATTCTCATTCTTATCGTCTGACATTCTACCATTTAATTGTCATTCTTATCGTCTGACATTCTACCATTTAATTTCATTCTCTTTGTATGACTTTCTACCATTTAAATCTCATTTTCAATGTATGATATTCTACCATTTAATTGTCATTCTTATTGTCTAACATTCTACCATTTAATTGTCATTCTTATTGTCTAACATTCTACCATTTAATTCTCATTCTTATTGTCTGACATTCTACCATTTCATTCTCATCCTTCCTGTCTGTCATTCTACCATTTATTTCTCATTCTTATTGTCTGACATTCTATCATTTAATTATCATTCTTATTGTCTTACATTCTACCATTTATTTCTCATTCTTATTGTCTGACATTCTACCATTTAATTGTCATTCTTATTGTCTGACATTCTACCATTTCATTCTCATTCTTCCTTTCTGACATTCTGCCATTTAATTCTCATTCTTACTGTATGAGTTTCTACCATATAATTCTCATTTTCAATGTATGACATTCTACCATTTAATTGTCATTCTTATTGCCTGACTTTCTACCATTTAATTCTCATTCTTATTGTCTGACATTCTACCATTTAATGGTCATTCTTATTGTCTGACATTCTACCTTTTGATTGTCATTCTTATTGTCTGACATTCTACCATTTAATTCTCATTCTTATTGTCTGACTTTCTACCATTTAATTGTCATTCTTATTGTCTGACATTCTATCATTTAATTATCATTCTTATTGTCTGACTTTCTACCATTTATTTCTCATTCTTATTGTCTGACATTCTACCATTTATTTCTCATTCTTATTGTCTCACATTCTATCATTTAATTCTCATTCTTATTGTCTTACATTCTACCATTTATTTCTCATTCTTATTGTCTGACATTCTACCATTTAGTTCTTATTCTTATTGTCTGAAATTCTACCATTTAATTGTCATTCTTATTGTCTGACATTCTACCATTTAATTCTTATGCTTATTGTCTGACATTCTACCATTTAATTCTTATTCTTATTGTCTGACATTCTACCATTTTATTCTCATTCTTATTGTCTGACATTCTACCATTTAATTGTCATTCTTATTGTCTGACATTCTACCATTTAATTGTCATTTTTAATCTCTGACATTCTACCATTTAATTCTCATTCTTATTGTCTGACATTCTACCATTTAATTGTCATTCTTATTATCTGACATTCTACCATTTAATTCTCATTCTTATTGTCTGACATTCTACCATTTTATTCTCTTTCTTATTTTCTGACATTCTACCATTTAATTATCATTCTTATTGTTTGACGTTCTAACATGTAATTATCATTATTAGTGTCTGACATTCTACCATTTAATTCTCATTCTTATTGTCTGACATTCTACCATTTAATTCTCATTCTTATTGTCTGACATTCTGTCATTTAATTGTAATTCTTATTGTCTAACATTCTACCATTTAATTCTCATTCTTCCTGTCTGACATTCTACCATTTAATTCTCATTATTATTGTCTGACATTCTACCATTTAATTGTCATTCTTATTGTCTAACATTCTACCATTTAATTGTCATTCTTATTGTCTAACATTCTACCATTTAATTCTCATTCTTCCTGTCGGACATTCTACCATTTAATTGTCATTCTTATTGTCTGACATTCTACCATTTCATTCTCATTTTTCCTTTCTGACATTCTGCCATTTAATTCACATTCTTACTGTATGAGTTTCTACCATTTAATTGTCATTCTTATTGTCTGACATTCTACCATTTCATTCTCATTCTTCCTTTCTGACATTCTGCCATTTAATTCACATTCTTACTGTATGAGTTTCTACCATTAAATTCTCATTCTTATTGTCTGACATTCTACCATTTAATTGTTATTTTTATTTTCTGACATTCTACCATTTAATTGTCATTTATATCGTCTGACATTCTATCATTTAATTCTCATTCTTATTGTCTGACATTCTACCATTTAATTATCATTCTTATTGTCTGACATTCTGTCATTTAATTGTCATTCTTATTGTCTAACATTCTACCATTTATTTCTTATTTTTCCTGTCTGACATTCTACCATTTAATTGTAATTATTAGTGTCTGACATTCTACCATTTAATTCTCATTCTTATTGTCTGACATTCTACCATTTAATTATCATTCTTATTGTCTGACATTGTGTCATTTAATTGTCATTCTTATTGTCTGACATTCTACCATTTCATTCTCATCCTTCCTGTCTGTCATTCTACCATTTATTTCTCATTCTTATTGTCTGACATTCTATCATTTAATTCTCATTCTTATTGTCTGACTTTCTATTATTTAATTGTCATTCTTATTGTCTAACATTCTACCATTTAATTGTCATTCTTATTGTTTGACGTTCTAACATGTAATTCTCATTATTAGTGTCTGACATTCTACCATTTAATTCTCATTATTATTGTCTGACATTCTACCATTTATTTCTCATTCTTATTGTCTGACATTGTGTCATTTAATTGTCATTCTTATTGTCTAACATTCTACCATTTAATTCTCATTCTTCCTGTCTGACATTCTACCATTCAATTCTCATTCTTATTGTCTGACATTCTACCATTTAATTGTCATTCTTATTGTCTAACATTCTACCATTTAATTGTCATTCTTATTGTCTAACATTCTACCATTTAATTCTCATTATTATTGTCTGACATTCTACCATTTAATTCTCATTCTTATTGTCTGACATTTTACCATTTCATTCTCATTTTCCTTTCTGACATTCTGCCATTTAATTCACATTCTTAATGTATGAGTTTCTACCATTTAATTGTCATTCTTATTGTCTGACATTCTACCATTTCATTCTCATTCTTCCTTTCTGACATTCTGCCATTTAATTCACATTCTTACTTTATAAGTTTCTACCATTTAATTCTCATTTTCAATGTATGACATTCTACCATTTAATTCTCATTCTTATTGTCTGACATTCTAACATTCAATTGTCATTTATATCGTCTGACATTCTACCATTTAATTGTAATTCTTATTGTCTAACATTCTACCATTTAATTGTCATTCTTATTGTCTGACATTCTACCATTTAATTGTCGTTCTTATTGTCTGACATTCTACCATTTTTTTCTCATTCTTATTGTCTGACATTCTACTATTTAATTCTCATTGTTATTATCTGTCTTCCTACTATTTAATTCTCATTCTTATTGTCTGACATTCTACCATTTCATTCTCGTCCTTCCTGTCTGACATTATCATTTCATTCTCATTCTTATTGTCTGATTTTCTACCATTTCATTCTCATTCTTCCTTTCTGACATTATCATTTCATTCTCAGTCTTATTGTCTGACATTCTACCATTTCATTCTCATCCTTCCTGTCTGACATTATCATTTCATTCTCATTCTTATTGTCTGACATTCTACCATTTAATTCTCATTCTTATTGTCTGACATTCTACCATTTCATTCTCATCCTTCCTGTCATTCATTCTACCATTTATTTCTCATTCTTATTGTCTGACATTCTATCATTTAATTATCATTCTGATTGTCTTACATTCTACCATGTATTTCTTATTCTTCCTGTCTGACAGGCTACAATTTAATTCTTATTCTTATTGTCTGTCATTCTATCATTTAATTCTCATTCTTATTGTCTGACTTTCTATTATCTAATTCTCATTCTTATTGTCTGACATTCTACCATTTAATTCTTATTCTTATTGTCTGACATTCTACCATTTTTTCTCATTCTTATTGTCTGACATTCTACCATTTATTCTCATTCTTGTCTGTCATTCTATCATTTAATTCTCATTCTTATTGTCTGTTTTTCTATTATTTAATTCTCATTCTTATTATCTGTCTTCCTACTATTTAATTCTCATTTTTATTGTCTGACATTCTACAATTTCATTCTCGTCCTTCCTGTCTGACATTATCATTTCATTCTCATTCTTATTGTCTGATTTTCTACCATTTCATTCTCATCCTTCAATTCTGACTTTCTACCATTTAATTCTCATTCTTATTGTCTGACATTCTACCATTTCATTCTCATCCTTCCTGTCTGACATTATCATTTAATTCTCATTCTTATTGTCTGACATTCTACCATTTAATTCTCATTCTTATTGTCTGACATTCTATCATTTAATTATCATTCTTATTGTCTTACATTCTACCATTTATTTCTTATTCTTCCTGTCTGACATGCTAAAATTTAATTCTTATTCTTATTGTCTGTTATTCTATCATTTAATTCTCATTCTTATTGTCTGACTTTCTATTATTTAATTCTCATTCTTATTGTCTGACATTCTACCGTTTAATTCTTATTCTTATTGTCTGACATTCTACCATTTTTTCTCATTCTTATTGTCTGACATTCTACCATTTATTCTCATTCTTGTCTGTCATTCTATCATTTAATTCTCATTCTTATTGTCTGTTTTTCTATTATTTAATTCTCATTCTTATTGTCTGAGATTCTACCATTTAATTCTCATTCTTATTTCTGACATTCTACCATTTCATTCTCATTCTTATTGTCTGACTTTCTACCATTTAATTCTCATTCTTATTATCTGTCTGCCTACTATTTAATTCTCATTCTTACTGTTTGAGTTTCTACCATTTAATTCTCATTTACAGTGTATGACATTCTACCATTTAATTCTCATTCTTATTGTCTGACATTCTAACATTCAATTGTCATTTATATCGTCTGACATTCTTCCATTTAATTGTCATTCTTATTGTCTAACATTCTACTATTTAATTGTCATTCTTATTGTCTGACATTCTACCATTTAATTCTTATTCTTATTGTCTGACATTCTACCATTTAATTGTCGTTCTTATTGTCTGACATTCTACCATTTAATTCTCATTCTTATTGTCTGACATTCTACCATTTTATTATCTTTCTTATTTTCTGACATTCTACCATTTAATTATCATTCTTATTATCTGTCTTCCTACTATTTAATTCTCATTCTTACTGTTTGAGTTTCTACCATTTAATTCTCATTTACAGTGTATGACATTCTACCATTTAATTGTCATTCTTATTGTCTAACATTCTACCATTTAATTATCATTCTTATTGTTTGATGTTCTAACATGTAATTCTCATTATTAGTGTCTGACATTCTACCATTTAATTCTCATTCTTATTATCTGACATTCTATCATTTAATTATCATTCTTATTGTCTTACATTCTACCATTTATTTCTTATTCTTCCTGTCTGACATGCTAAAATTTAATTCTTATTCTTATTGTCTGTCATTCTATCATTAATTCTCATTCTTATTGTCTGACTTTCTATTATTTAATTCTCATTCTTATTGTCTGACATTCTACCGTTTAATTCTTATTCTTATTGTCTGACATTCTACCATTTTTTCTCATTCTTATTGTCTGACATTCTACCATTTATTCTCATTCTTGTCTGTCATTCTATCATTTAATTCTCATTCTTATTGTCTGACATTCTACCATTTTATTATCTTTCTTATTGTCTGAGATTCTACCATTTAATTCTCAATCTTAGTTCTGACATTCTACCATTTCATTTTCATTCTTATTGTCAGACTTTCTACCATTTAATTCTCATTCTTATTATCTGTCTGCCTACTATTTAATTCTCATTCTTACTGTTTGAGTTTCTACCATTTAATTCTCATTTACAGTGTATGACATTCTACCATTTAATTGTCATTCTTATTGTCTGACATTCTACCATTTAATTCTCATTCTTATTGTCTGACTTTCTACCATTTAATTCTCATTCTTATTGTCTGACATTCTACCATTTCATTCTCGTCCTTCCTGTCTGACATTATCATTTCATTCTCATTCTTATGGTCTGATTTTCTACCATTTCATTCTCATCCTTCCTTTCTGACATTATCATTTCATTCTCAGTTTTATTGTCTGACATTCTACCATTTCATTCTCATCCTTCCTGTCTGACATTATCATTTCATTCTCATTCTTATTGTCTGACATTCTACCATTTAATTCTCATTCTTATTGTCTGACATTCTACCATTTCATTCTCATCCTTCCTGTCTGTCATTCTACCATTTATTTCTCATTCTTATTGTCTTACATTCTACCATTTATTTCTTATTCTTCCTGTCTGACATGCTAAAATTTAATTCTTATTCTTATTGTCTGTTATTCTATCATTTAATTCTCATTCTTATTGTCTGACTTTCTATTATTTAATTCTCATTCTTATTGTCTGACATTCTACCGTTTAATTCTTATTCTTATTGTCTGACATTCTACCATTTTTTCTCATTCTTATTGTCTGACATTCTACCATTTATTCTCATTCTTGTCTGTCATTCTATCATTTAATTCTCATTCTTATTGTCTGTTTTTCTATTATTTAATTCTCATTCTTATTGTCTGAGATTCTACCATTTAATTCTCATTCTTATTTCTGACATTCTACCATTTCATTCTCATTCTTATTGTCTGACTTTCTACCATTTAATTCTCATTCTTATTATCTGTCTGCCTACTATTTAATTCTCATTCTTACTGTTTGAGTTTCTACCATTTAATTCTCATTTACAGTGTATGACATTCTACCATTTAATTCTCATTCTTATTGTCTGACATTCTAACATTCAATTGTCATTTATATCGTCTGACATTCTTCCATTTAATTGTCATTCTTATTGTCTAACATTCTACTATTTAATTGTCATTCTTATTGTCTGACATTCTACCATTTAATTCTTATTCTTATTGTCTGACATTCTACCATTTAATTGTCGTTCTTATTGTCTGACATTCTACCATTTAATTCTCATTCTTATTGTCTGACATTCTACCATTTTATTATCTTTCTTATTTTCTGACATTCTACCATTTAATTATCATTCTTATTATCTGTCTTCCTACTATTTAATTCTCATTCTTACTGTTTGAGTTTCTACCATTTAATTCTCATTTACAGTGTATGACATTCTACCATTTAATTGTCATTCTTATTGTCTAACATTCTACCATTTAATTATCATTCTTATTGTTTGATGTTCTAACATGTAATTCTCATTATTAGTGTCTGACATTCTACCATTTAATTCTCATTCTTATTATCTGACATTCTATCATTTAATTATCATTCTTATTGTCTTACATTCTACCATTTATTTCTTATTCTTCCTGTCTGACATGCTAAAATTTAATTCTTATTCTTATTGTCTGTCATTCTATCATTTAATTCTCATTCTTATTGTCTGACTTTCTATTATTTAATTCTCATTCTTATTGTCTGACATTCTACCGTTTAATTCTTATTCTTATTGTCTGACATTCTACCATTTTTTCTCATTCTTATTGTCTGACATTCTACCATTTATTCTCATTCTTGTCTGTCATTCTATCATTTAATTCTCATTCTTATTGTCTGACATTCTACCATTTTATTATCTTTCTTATTGTCTGAGATTCTACCATTTAATTCTCAATCTTAGTTCTGACATTCTACCATTTCATTTTCATTCTTATTGTCAGACTTTCTACCATTTAATTCTCATTCTTATTATCTGTCTGCCTACTATTTAATTCTCATTCTTACTGTTTGAGTTTCTACCATTTAATTCTCATTTACAGTGTATGACATTCTACCATTTAATTGTCATTCTTATTGTCTGACATTCTACCATTTAATTCTCATTCTTATTGTCTGACTTTCTACCATTTAATTCTCATTCTTATTGTCTGACATTCTACCATTTCATTCTCGTCCTTCCTGTCTGACATTATCATTTCATTCTCATTCTTATGGTCTGATTTTCTACCATTTCATTCTCATCCTTCCTTTCTGACATTATCATTTCATTCTCAGTTTTATTGTCTGACATTCTACCATTTCATTCTCATCCTTCCTGTCTGACATTATCATTTCATTCTCATTCTTATTGTCTGACATTCTACCATTTAATTCTCATTCTTATTGTCTGACATTCTACCATTTCATTCTCATCCTTCCTGTCTGTCATTCTACCATTTATTTCTCATTCTTATTGTCTGACATTCTATCATTTAATTATCATTCTTATTGTCTTACATTCTACCATTTATTTCTTATTCTTCCTGTCTGACATGCTACAATTTAATTCTTATTCTTATTGTCTGTCATTCTATCATTTAATTCTCATTCTTATTGTCTGACTTTCTATTATTTAATTCTCATTCTTATTGTCTGACATTCTACCATTTAATTCTTATTCTTATTGTCTGACTTTCTACCATTTTTTCTCATTCTTATTGTCTGACATTCTACCATTTATTCTCATTCTTGTCTGTCATTCTATCATTAAATTCTCATTCTTATTGTCTGTTTTTCTATTATTTAATTCTCATTCTTATTATCTGTCTTTCTACTATTTAATTCTCATTCTTATTGTCTGACATTCTACCATTTCATTCTCGTCCTTCCTGTCTGACATTATCATTTCATTCTCATTCTTATTGTCTGATTTTCTACCATTTCATTCTCATCCTTCCTGTCTGACATTATCATTTCATTCTCATTCTTATTGTCTGACATTCTACCATTTCATTCTCATCCTTCCTGTCTGACATTATCATTTCATTCTCATTCTTATTGTCTGACATTCTACCATTTAATTGTCATTCTTATTGTCTGACATTCTACCATTTAATTCTCATTCTTATTGTCTGACTTTCTACCATTTAATTCTCATTCTTATTGTCTGACATTCTACCATTTCATTCTCATCCTTCCTGTCTGTCATTCTACCATTTATTTCTCATTGTTATTGTCTGACATTCTATCATTTAATTATCATTCTTATTGTCTTACATTCTACCATTTATTTCTCATTCTTTCTGTCTGACATTCTACAATTTAATTCTCATTTTTACTGTCTGACATTTTACCAATTATTTCTTATTCTTTATACTGTCTGACATCTGGAATTGATGGTCTCTTCAATCTCTCTTAGATATTTAATTTTTCAAACACATTGAAAAAGGCTGGAATTAGTTTTTTATTTGTAAAAAATATTTTTCTTTTGGCCTTTTTTTTTGTTTTACTTTTATAACCTGTGCAATAGTACTTTGTCAACTTTTTTTTGTTGTACTTTCATAACCTGTGAAATAGTAAGTAGTTCTGATCTGTCTATCCATGTTTGATGATAGAGATAAACATTTTTAATACTTAATCCTTTCACAGTTCCCTGTGTCATCTTGAAAGGTAGCCATGCCTTTTCAGCAAAGCTAGTGGAACGGTTAGCTTGCAATGATAGAGACCTTTTGAAAACATTGGACAATTATTCACATGTCTCTATCATTGCAAGCTAGCCGTTCACCTAGCTTTGATGCAAAGGCATGGCTACCTTTCAAGATGGGGCAGGGAACTGTGATAAGGACTATTGGAGCTTGCACGGAGTATCTAATAGAGGACAAAATTACTTTACTACATGATGATACGTTTAAGGGAAACAGGACAATACATCACAAAATCTAATGGTTAATTTATTAGTGTAATGCAATGAGATGGTAGGTTTACTGATATCATGCAGTTCCAGGGGGAGTTCAGGCCTGTAGGCAGCCCTAGAATCGGGGCAGTTCGTTTTCTTCATGTCGGGAACCTCATGAATGGCCTTGTGTGGCAGGCAATCAATCTGTGAACCAAAAAAAAGAAGAAAAAAAGAGAAGAGGAAAACGTTTTAAATTTTTGATTAGGAAATAAGCGATTTGAAAGTATATTAATTCAAATACCATGTGGACACCGGACCTTTTCTGTGTGTTGGGGGGTTTGTCCGAACCCCCCGAACCCCCTTGGCTCAAGCCGGGAGTTGATAGGTAGTGGCGTAACAACAGAGACCTGTGTACATGCAGTTGTCCATCAGTACGATCCATGTATGGAGCAAATCATTCAGTCACACAGCTTTCATGCTATCCCGACATGAAGCAAAAATTTTAAATTTTGCAAATGTACAGTATGGAACTTTTCTTCTCCGGCCAATATGTATAAACCTGCCTTGTCTGGTTGGCCATCAATCCCTTCACCACTTGAGGGGGGGAGGGGGGAAGAAGGGGCTGTTTAACAGTCATAGGTTTACTAAATGAATTTAATATTATTGCCCTAACTTAGATCATGTTCTGTTCTTTCAGTATTTGGACTTTCATTTGGATAAAGCAAAGGTACAATTGAATCACTAAAATGGAGGACTGTGACAAGGAGTGGTCATTGTTTAACCTCGACAACAGAACAACAATCTGGCAAGTATTTTACTTTACTTTTGTGCTAAGCGTTGTGGGAGTGCATAGCAAGTGTTGGGAAAGAAGGTTTATATTAGCCTCAGTACACAGGGGAGTAGAGTGCACTCTAATAGCTTGGATGGGATTTCAGTTGATTAGATGGATAGATGGATTGATGGAGTACAAAATAGGCAAATAGATTGGATGTGATATAACTGTAGAGGGGTAACCAAGAATGGACTAATAGATTTGATGTGATTGACAGCACTTTTCATAATTCTGTGACCTACCGACCCATGACTTCTGGCATAATTTTAATGCATAGAAATCAAACTTACAATGAGCCGATCTCAATTGCTCTTCCTGAGCGATAATAAAATTCCTGCTCAACCAATCAGAGACAACTTTTCCCATGCCTTTAAATCTAAATGGACTGACTAAGGCAATTGGATTTCAATATTGTAATTAAGGTACAGGGAAAACATTCAAATGTTAAAAAAATGTCTTTCAATTATTTTGCTTTATGAAATCGAGTATGTTGTATGTAGTTGTAATATTTATCAAAAATTAAAGTGGAATTTGATTTTTTGAAATATCCAAGCTTTTCGTGCCACTTGGCACATCATCAGGGATTGAATTAAAAAACAAATCCAATTTATTTAATAGATAGCGAAAGAAAACAATACATGACACTTAACCTCACGCTCAATGCTAACTACTATGTGCGTGCATAAAAACTATTCTATTTCTTTATATTAAGAGCAATAGATAATATTTACTGGAATTGTCCTTCGAGAGTCTCTGTTAAATAACGCTTGTTTGTTGTTGGAAGTAAACCATACCTCTGACCACCTTCTGGTCCAACAAGCTTCACTTCCCTGTTTTAGTTTTCTTTGCTTGATCTTTCTATTCACAATTCATAGCCATATTTACTGCAACATAATACATTGACTGCCAAGTCACAGGAACTTCTTTATCAGTCAATTCTAATCAGAATGCACTCTTAGTTTGATTCACTGAAGATAAAACTCAAGAGGGTCTGGATTTGGTAGGTCATAATAGAATTACGAGCACACCCTCCAACATACAATTGTTTATAAGTTTGTCAATTTTCAACTGAAGCTTTCTCCGTCAATAAAACACCTGATATAATGGATGATGGGTGGAGTAAGAATGGACCAATGTGATTTAATTGGATTGGATGAATGGATGATGGGTGGAGTAAGAATGGACTAATGTGATTTAATTGGATTGGATGGATGATGGGTGGAATTAGAATAGGGTAACGTGTTTTAATTGGATTGGATGGAAGATGGGTGGACTTAGAATAGGCTAATGTGATTTAATTAGATCGGATGAAAGGATGATGGGTGGAGTAAGAATGGACTAATGTGATTTAATTGGATTAGATGGATGGATGATGGGTGGAGTAAGAATAGGCTAATGTGATTTAATTGGATTAGATGCATGGATGATGGGGGGAGTAAGAATAGGGTAATGTGTTTAATTGGATTGGATTGAAGATGGGTGGACTTAGAATAGGCTAATGTGATTTAATTAGATTGGATGGAAAGATGAGGGGTGGAGTAAGAATGGACTAATGTGATTTTATTGGATTGGATGGATGATGGGTGGAGTTAGAATGGACAAATGTGATTTAATTGGATTGCATGGAAGGATGATGGATGGAGTAAGAATGGACTAATGTGATTTAATTTGATTGGATGGATGATGGGTGGAGTAAGAATGGACTAATGTGATTTAATTTGATTGGATGGATGATGGTGGAGTAAGAATGGACTAATGTGGAATTAATTGGATAGGAGGGATGATGGGTGGAGTAAGAATGGACTAATGTGATTAATTGGATTGGATGGATGATGGGTGGAGTAGATGGAAGTAAGTAAGATGTGGATGATGATGAGTACGAATGGACACTAATGTGACTATGTGATTGTTAATTGGGGATAAGGAGTGATGATGGGTGGAGTAGGGCTAATGTGATTTAATTGATTAGATGATGGAGATGGGTGGAGTAAGAATGGACTAATGTGATTTAATTGGATTGGATGGATGCCGGTGGGGTCGATGGTGGAGTAGGCAGGGGAGGAAGAAGGACTGGACTATGTGATTTAATTGGATTGAGGGTGACTGATGCTGGGTGGAGTAGAATGGACTTTTAATTGGATTGGATGAATGAGGATGGACTAATAATGGGGAGGATGATGGTGGAGTAAGAATGGACTAATGTGATTTAATTGGATTGGATGAATTAAGATAGGGTTTATGGGGGTATGGTAGTTGAGGAATGGACTAATGTGATTTAATTGATGGATTGGATTGGATGATTTACTTGGGGGATGATTGGTGGAAGAATAAGGTATGTGTTTGTAATTGGATTGGATGATGATGGTGGAGTGAGGAATGGACTAATGTGATTTAATTTTGATTGGATGGAGATGATGGGTGGAGTTAGGAATGGATGGGGTGAGAGGAATGGACTATGTGATTTAATTGAATTTAGATGGGATGATGGGTGGAGTAAGGAATGGACTATGTGATTTAATGGATTGGATGGATGATGGGGGAGTAGAATGACTATGTTATGTGTGTGGGTGGCGTAGGAATGGACTAATGGTGATGGGAGGATGGGTGGAGTAAGAATGGACTAATGTGATTTAATTGGATTGAGATGAATGATGGGTGGAGTAGGGATACTAATGATTTACATTGGATTTGATGATTGGGTTAAGGTGGAGGCAAGAATGCATTGTGGATTGATGATTTGGGGACGGAATGGATGGAATGTTTTATGTATTGGATGAATTTAATTTTGGCATGTGAGCAGAATGGTGAGTAAATGTGATTTTAATTGGATTGGATGGAGATGGACTGGATTTAATTGGGGAGCGGGCTTGAGTAAATGGACTAATGTGGATTTAATTGGATTAGATGAGTATGGTCGATGGGGGGAATAATTGATGATAATGGATGATGGATGGAGGGGGTGGTGGGTGGATAAGAATGGACTAATGTGATTTATTTTTGATTGGATGGAGATGATGAGTGGAGTAAGAATGACTAGATTTCTTGATTTGATGGATGAGGATGGGGTGGTTGAAAGGAATGGACCAATTTGATTAAATCTGGATTGAGATTAGATGGATGATGGGGGTAGTAAGACTGGGATAATTGATAATTGAATTAGATGGGGTGACGGGTGAGAGGTGATTTAATTTCGTAAAAATGGACTAATGTGTTAATTGGGATGTAGCATGGAATTTGATGGAGGTGAGGGGTGGAGCAAGATGGACTAATGTGATTTTTAATTTCATTGGCTTGGATGATGGATGATGAGTTGAAAGAATCGGAGCTAATGTGATTTAATTGGATTATGGATGGGATGATGTAGGTGGAGTTAAGAAATGGACTATGTGATTTAATATTGGATGGATTGGATGATGGGTGTTTGGAGTAGGAATGGGTACGATGTGATTGAAGTGCATTAATGGATGATTGGGTGAAGGGGAGCAAGAATGGATAATGTGATTATACCGTCGATTGGATGAGGATGATGGATGGAAGCTAAGAATTGACAAAGTATTAAATGGATTGGATGAGGAGGTGGAGTAAGAATAAGGTATGGTGTGCTAATGGTGGGGATGATGTGTGGAGTAAGCAGAAAGGTATGTGTACATATGGCATGGATGATTGGGGGGAGTAAGAATAGGGAAATGTGGGTTTAATTGGATTGGATTGGAGATAATGGGGTGGAGGACAACCTATGAACGATGTGATTTATTTGAGGGAGGAATGGAAGTGGAGTGGATAGTATTGAATTTTTTTCAATGGATTGGGATGGGTAGATTGGGGGAGTAAAGGACATGGGAAAATGATTCTTAATTTGATTGGTGGATTGGTAAGGGTGAGTTAAAAATGAACTAATGCTGATTAATTTGATTGGCATGGATCGATGATTGAGTAAGTAATGGACTCAATGTGATTTATTTTGAGATGATGATGGATGGTTAAGCATGACTAATGTGATTTAATTGGATTAGGAGATGGATGATGATGGGTGGAGTAAGAATTGACTAATGTGATTTAATTTGATTGGATGGATGATGAGTGGAGTAAGAATGGACTAATGTGATTTAATTGGATTGGATGGATGATGGAGTAAGAATGGACTAATGTGATTTAATTGGATTAGGTGGGTTGCGGGTTTGAGTAGGAATGGACTATGTGATTTACATTTGATTAGAGGATGGATGGGGGGATGAAGGACCAATTTTGATTTATTGGTGGAGGTGCGTTGGGTGGAAGAATGGACTAATTTGATTTAATTGGAAATGGATCAGGGGAAGGGTGGAGCAAGAATGGCACTAATGTGATTAATTCAGGCATGGATGAGGCTGGAGTAAGAATGGACTAATGTGAGCTAATGGATTGATTGGGTGAAGGGTGGAGCAAGCTCGGACTAAGGTGATTTAATGGATAGATGGATGGATGATGTGTGGAGTAAAATGGACTAATGTGATTGAATCGGCTTGGGATGATGATGGTGGGATAGGAATGGATAATGTGATTTAATGGATTTGAGTGGGTGAGGGTGGACAAGAATGGATATGTGATTTAATTCGATGGATGAAGATGGATGAGTAATAGAATTGACCAATAAGATTATTGGATTGGATGGATGGATGGTGGAGTAAGAATAAGGTATTATGTGTTTAATTGGATTGGCATGGATGATTGGGGGGGAGTAGAATCGGGAAAAGGTGTTGTAATTGGATTGGATTGGATACTGGGTGAATTAAAATGAAATAATGTGATTTACTTGAGTGCCAGGAGATGGATTGGAGTCAGATGGACTAATGTGATTATTTTGACGTGGATGGGATGATGGATGGAGTAAGAAAAGGCTCATGTGATTTACTTGGATTAGGTGGATGCGGGTTGAGTGGAATGGACTAATGTGATTTATTTGATTGGAGGATGGGATGGAGTAGGATGGACTAATGTGTTTAATTGGACTTCATGGCTGGATGATGGGGGGAGTAAGAATGGATAATGTAGTTAATTTGATTGCGATGGATTGATGAGTGGAGTAAGAATGGACTAATGTGATTTAATTGGATTGGATGGAGATGGAGTAAGAATGGGAATAATGTGGAATTTAATTGGATTAGTGGGTGGCGGGTTGAGTAGAATGGATTAATTGATTTAATTTGATAGATGGATGGATGATGGGTGGAGTAAGAATGGACCAATTTATTTAATTGGTTAGATGGATTGGATGATGGGTGGGAGTAAGAATGGACTATGGATTTATGGAATGATGGGGTGAAGGGGGAGCAAGAATGGCCTAATGATGATGTTAATTTCAGGCCATGGATGATGGATGGAGCGAGAATGACTAATGATGATTTTAATTGGAATGTGGGTGAAGGGTGGGCTGGAGCAAGAATGGACTAATGGATTTAATTGGATTAGATGGAGGATGATGGGTGGATGTAAAAGGACTAATGTGATTTAATGGCTGAAGATGGAGGATGATGGGTGGAGTAAGAAATGACTAATGTGATTTATTGGAGGGGATGGATTGAGGAGGGTGGAGTAAGAAGAAGGTATTATGGTGTTTTTTAAATTGGATGGATGGATGAGGGGTAAAGTAAGAAAAAGACTAAGGTGTTTTAATGGGATTGGATTGGAGTGATGGGTGGAGAAGAATGGACAAGTGATTTAAATGGATTAGAGGGATGGATGGAGGGAGAGTAAGAATGGACTAGGTGATTTAGTGGATAGGGGATGGATTGAATGGAGTAAGGAATGACAAATGTGATGTAAATTTGGAGGAGGAGATGGGTGGAGTAAGAATATGTTTGTGTCCTTAAATTGGTTGGAGGATATGGGGAAGTAAGAATAAGGTATGTGTCTATTGGATGGGACTGGAGATGGGAGGCGATGGTAAGAATGGCTAATGTGGTTAATTGGAATAGATGGGTGGATAATGGGGGAGTAAAGATGGACTAAGTGATTTAAGGATTAGATGGATGGATGATGTGGGGAGTAAGAATGGACTAATGGATTTAAGTGGATTGGATGGATGATGGGTGGAGTAAGAAGGACAAATGTGTGATTACTTGGATTGGCATGGCTGATGCGTGGAGTAACAAAAGACTAATGTGATTCATTGGCTTGGAGGATGATGGGTGGAGTACGAATGGATAGTGATTGAATTGGATTGGAGGATGAGGGTGGATTAGGAATGGCACTCAGTGATTTAATTGGATGGATGGCTGATGGGGGAGAAGAATAGGTATTGTGTTTAAGGGATTGGAGGGATGTGGGTGGTGGAGTAGGAATGGACAATGTGATTAATGGATTAGATGGTGATGGGTGGAAGGAGGATGGACTACTTGTGAGTTAATTGGATTGCTGGCGATGGTGGAGTAGGAATGGAGAATGTGATTAATTGGAGTTGATGGTGAAGGGTTGGAGCAAGAATGGCCTAAGGATTTAATTCGATGGATGACTGATGGAGGAGGTAAGAATGCCAATAAGCTTTAATTGGATTGAGGAGGATGGGGGAGAAGTAATGACTAAGGATTGTGTTTTCATTGGAGGATGGATGATTGGGGGAGTAAGAATTGGGACAATGGTTTTCATTGGATTGGAGGGATACTGGGGTGAATTAAAAAGGAACTAAGTTATTTAATTTGAGTGCATGGATGGATGATGGATGCCGTGAAGAAGGACTATGTGATTTATTGTGATTGCTGGATGAGGATGGAGTAAGGAATGGACTAATGAATTTAATTGGATTAGGTGGATTGCGGGTTTGAGTCGGAATGGACTAATGGGATTATTTTGATTGGAAATGGGGGGAGGATGGGTTGGAGTAGGAATGGACTAAGTGATTTAATTGGATTAGATGGTGGATGATGGGTGGATAAGAATTGACTAAGTGATTTATTGGATTGGAGGAGGATGAGGGCGTAAGAATGACTAAATGTGATTAATTGGAATGGGAGGATGATGGAGTAAGAAGGACTAGGCTATGTGAGTTAATTGGATTAGGGGGGTGCGGGTTTGAGAGGAAGGACTAAGGGATTTTAATTTGGATTCATGGATGGAGATGGGTGGAAGTAAGCATTGGACCAATTTGATTTATTGGATTAGCGGGCTGGATGATGGGTGGAGGAAGAATGGGACTAATGTGATTTAATGGCATTGTTGGGTGAAGGGTGAGTAAGAAGGACTAATGTGATTAATTGGATTGGAGGTTGATGGGTGGTGAGGATGGATCATGTGATAATTGGAGGATGGATGATGGGGGAAGTACGAAGGACTAATGTGATTAATGATCTGGAGGGATGAGGGGTGGATGGAGTGGGAAGGACGAAGTGATATAATTGATGGAATGGATGATGGGTGGAGGTAAGAAAGGGTATTGTGTTTAATGGATGGATGGATGATGGGTGGAGTAGGAATGGGAATAATGTGAGTAATTGGAGTGGTGGATGATGGGGGAGTAGAAGAAGGACTAATGGGATTTATTGGTAGAGGGGATGGGTGGAGTTGGTAGTAAGAAGGACTAAGTGAGTTATGGAGTGGTGGATTGTGGGTTTGAGTAGGAATGGACTAATGCTGAATTTATTTGATTGGAGGAGATGGATGGAAGTAGGAATGGACTCATGTTGATTTAATTGGATTAGATGGATGGATGATGGGGGGAGTAAGAATGACTAATGTGATTAATTTGATTGGAGGGATGATGCGTGGAAGTCCCAGAATGGCTAATGTGATTTATTGGAGTGGAGGATGATTGGAGTAGAGGAAGAATGTTCTAATGTGATTTTAATTGGATTAGGTGGGGTGCAGGGTGAGAGGAAGCATAATGTGATTTAATTGGATTGGAATGGGATGGATGATGGGTGGAGTAAGAAGGACCAATTTGATGTAATTGAGTAGATGGTGTGGCATGATGGGTGGAGTCGAATGGACTAAATTGTTTAATTGGAATGGATTGGGTAAAGGGTGGAGCAAGGAATGGCAAAAATGTTGATTAATTTCATTTGCATGGATATGAAGGATGGAGTAAGAAGGGAAGAATGTGATGACTTGGAATGCTTGGGTTGAAGGGTGGAGAAAAGAATGGACTTGTGATTTAGGAGTAGATGGGGATGGAGGATGAAGTGGAGTAAAAATGGCCTAAGAGATTAATTGTGAAACGATGGATGAAGAGGGTGGAGAGTAAGAAAGGACTA
>WHPX01000289.1:0-36774 GCA_011057435.1 Actinia equina
CGGGGGAGGGGGGGCCAGGGATGTCAAAACTATCCCGGAAACCGGGAGGTCTCCAGATTTTGGACCGTATCTCCTTGTTCTCCAGATTCCAGAGTCTTAAATTCTCCCGGATAAGTCCCCCGAACTGACCACTTTCTTGTGAGACCCAACTTCACAACCATAAATTCCAATTATTTTATGTTGTTTATGTTATTTACATAGCTAACAAAATCAAATGTTCCTCATTGGCTGTTCTTGCGAGCAGGCCATTGTAATGTAAGCGATAAACTGACTTGTCAGAACATAAACAAACACATCAACAATTACAAAGCGCAAGACGTCTTTTCGCGCACTTTTTGACGCGCTGTGACGTCTTCGTCCCTTCCCTATTCAATATCCAGA
The DNA here is from genome assembly GCA_011057435.1 of Actinia equina. Taxonomy (NCBI): domain Eukaryota; kingdom Metazoa; phylum Cnidaria; class Anthozoa; order Actiniaria; family Actiniidae; genus Actinia; species Actinia equina. Next base: position 382 of record WHPX01000289.1, read on the forward strand.
TTTGAATATCTCGGGGATTGACAGCCCTGCCAAATACTGTGAAGTTAGCTGCCTTGATGACTCACAGTGAGGACTATGGTCTAGGCGTGCAACTCAGCTGAGGGCATCTTGATTGATACTCAAGGGATTACACATAATAAGATGTGAATCAAAATATAAAAGTGACTGTTAATTATACCTTATTATGCCATGTTTTTGTATTAAATGACTGACGAATATTGATCACCAGCTGATGGATCATGGTGATGATACATCACTCATTCTATGTTGGCCAAAATTTGTGCTTCTTCTGGCATTGTTCTAGGTAAGCTTTATCTTTGAGTCAATGTAAATAATTCAACATCATCTTTAATATTCTTATGATATTCTGTATTCATAATCAACAGATGAAATAGCTTGTTTAAAGAGATGTATTTCCCTTCATTCCTATAACCATCATTTCTGGTATTCGCTGGCATCAGCTTACAGAAAGGCATTATGAAAATGAAGAAGCTTTGGATTTCACTGGTACAAGTCAAACTGGAAAGAGTTTCAACAATAAAGCAGTACTTGCTAATAGATTAGCTGAAGCATTAGGGAAAAGTAAAACTACCAACCATAAAGACTCGCTAAGATATTTATTAACTGCACATCATTGTGAGTGCCTGAGAGAAATGGACTTATTTCGAAATAGTTCAAAATATCTAATCAGGACAAAGTGCAAAACCAGAGTGAACCTGCAAAAAAGGAAACATTGAATGGTTCTGAGAGTCGAAATGCTTTAACTCCTGCGGTGGATGAAGTAATCATTTTTATGGGAGGATTATCTATTGATAATGAAATGAAATAGAGGCGAGAACAAAAGGTGACAGTGTAGGACATGATTCTTGCATGTCCAAGGAAGATGGTAAAGATTTTCAAACTAATGATTACATGGATTCTTAGAGGATTCCTCCAGTACTACAGCATCAGTGCCAGGGGACTGTCAGGATCGAGGATGTTGTAGTTTTAGTGTGACAACTAAATCATCAAATATTCTCAGCATCAAACAAAACAAACTCATGACAAGATGGCACTGAAAAAGCAACTAAACCTGTTTGCATTTTTCTGTTTGATAAGAGCCAGGTAATTGCCGACCTTTACATCTACATAAGACTTCAAAGCATGTTCTATTGACTCCTAAAAGTTAAAACCTGCCAGCTAAAAAAATCAGCATTGGTGGATTTCAAATGCCCAAGTTTTCAACTGTCATTTTAGCTGACAAACATACACGTTTTGGGGAGCCAGTTAGAACATGTTTGAAGTCTGGTCCACATACCCCAGGAATTTACAAAAACAATTATTTTAGGTGAACATTTAATTTGAAATGTTATTTCAAGTGGATTTTATGAAATTTAACGGTTTCATCTTCAAAGAGCAGTATGGACGACTTCATCCTTCATAAAGAAAGACTTGCTAATGAATGGCTCAGGTAAATGACACATTAATGAATTCATGTTTGAGAATCCTTCCACAGCACAAAGGGGTTGGGGGTAGCTGATGAATAATATAATAATGAATCATTTATATAGCGTCGATATCCGTAAGTTCAAAGACGCTTAATATAATGCTTAATATATTTTCTTAATTTTATTATAATTGAATGATTTATTACTAATAGGTAAATGAAAGAATTGACAAGTACGAACCATGTAATGTGGAGAGTTAAAGAAATGCTGCTTAAAGGTTTGTCAAACTAATGACATTGTTAGCATGTGTACTGTACAGTACATGTATTTTACTAGAGGTTACCCACCCTACATGTAATACACAGTATGTAATGATGATAGAGTTTAACTTACTTTCTTGGATACTGTTTTAGTTTATCTTCACAGCGAACAGAAGCTAATAAAGACATCACAAGTGTACACATGGATGAATATACAACGTAAATGACAGCATCTGGTGCTACCCAAAACCTGAAGCATCAGGAAATCAATTCAGACAGAAAGAATTAACTCAACAATAGTGTCTTGAGAAAAACTATATGGTTTATTGTTTATACATCCAAACAAAGCTAGTATTTAACAGTAAGTTTAACGTGATTATGTATAGAGTACTAGTAGTGACCATAGTTCCAATGGGAACAAGCTAAGCATATAAAAATAGCCTTCTAATAACGAGGCTTCTTACAAACATACATCCTGTTTTCATGTATAAAAGCTCTTTTGCTAAGTACTATGTGTATATAGGGAATTATAAACAAAAATGTTACCATTATGCTTTACAGTTCAAACAGTATGCCAAGGATTCTTTTTTAACAGCTAATTAATCTTCAAATAAATTATATTCTACATTTTATATTTTTATAAGGACAAGATATTGTAAATCAAAGATGTAAAGCATTGGTGATAGACAATTTTAGTTCTAAGAACCACAGAAGATTATTTAAAGATTCATGTATCCTGTGGAATCTTTTGTAAGCAACTATCTATGAGAAATACAGTGTACTTGAAGAGGTTGCTTGCAGAAGATTGTAGGGAAAATGTGAGAGTTTTTGACAGAAGTAGTTTTCTTTTTTGGAAGATTAGAGAGGCCTACTTTCATTACTGAAAAAGAGGTATAAACATGACGAACAATACTGCACATTTATCATATCATTATAAGTGAAAACTAGCAGGATCCTTCTTGTTGGCAGAAAATAGTTCTGGTTAAGAACAAATGATTTTTTAGTATATTATCTTTTTAGATTATTGTACAGCATGATACTGCACAGCAGGTTGAGAAATCATGTCACATAACAGTTCTGTTATTGTTGAAAACTTCCATTGAAACAATCAGAAATTATGCTCAAATATGGCAAGATGGCCAAGAATAAGGTGCGAAATCTGTTCTGTTCAGTTTGTGTAGGTATAAAAACACACCAATAATATTATTACAGTCTGGTATTATTTAAGAGCAGCAATTTAAAGTTGTACATTTTAAAATAATGTACATTGTACATGAATGAAAGAAAATTGTCAGAAATCAAGCAAAACAGCAAATTTAGCTCAAATGCATGAATTTAGCAAATAATGTTACATAAAAATGACATAAATCAAGCAAAAATTTGTCTAACTTTGTAATGAAATGACAAAAACTTAGAAAGGAAAATAGACAGTTTTTGTCAAGAGAAGTTGGCTGTGACTTCTGATGCAGTTGAAACCTATTTTGCTTGAATGCATGCAATGATGCTGCTCTTGTTATTCACCATTAATAGACTGTACAGTAAAGAAAGTTAATTACATGTGTGGTCTGAATGATCAGTCCTCAAAGTGTTCTTCACCCTGCTCATCCCCTTCTATTTTATCATCTTCTTCATCTTCAATCTTCCTCAGCTTCATCATCATCATCTTCAAGAAGTTGCTCTTCTGTCTTTGCCTATTAAAAAACACAACAATAACACACCAGTAAGATGAATAAACCCCTTCAAGTTTGCTAACCCTAACATATTTGTCATCATTTAGGAATACGTCCCCATGCCAAAAATTTTACAATTTTCACACAGAACGAAGGCGCTAAACCTGTGAAATAGATATCAGACTAATACACATTAGCAGACACTAATTGTCCTATTTCACTATGACGTCACAGCAAAACAATCTATTGTTTAAAACACAAAGGATCATGGTCGTCGGAGGGGGTCTGAAATCAACGTAAATTCACCGAAAATTGTTCTAAAACCCGTATCAATCCATGAAGAGAAGTAGAATAGCCAGCAAACGCTCAGAATATTTTTTAGTACATATTAACCGATATATCTAAAACCAGGCCATTTAGATTAAAACTGTTTCGCTAGGACAGCAAATTTTGTTGAATTTTCTATTGGATTAGGCGATTCCAACCCCACATAAACAAGCAGTGACGTCATAGTCAAACAGGGCAAATCTATTGTTTTGTGTCTATTTGACTCTTACATGTAGACTAGTATTTTTTCATTTCATGGGTTAATAAAATATGCCTTCACTCTAAGAGCACAAACTTTGTGATAAATTTCTTTATTTGTCCATCCATTTATTACATCATTCATTCTTTGTCAGAAGAGTTATTTACCTGAGATGTAGCTCCTGGAGCTGCTTCTTCCTCCTCCTCCTCACCCTCAACATCTTCATCATCTTCTTCATAAACAACATCTTCTTCCCCTAGATCCTCATCTCCACCTTCCTCTTCTATTACTTCTTCTTCCTCAACTTCCTCTTCATCATCATCATCATCTTCATAGTCTTCCTCATCTCCCTCCACGACCACAACATCATCATCATCTTCCTAAAAAAGAAAATTTAAAAAGTTGTCAGGACTCAGTTATTAATTATATATAAATTATCCCCGCTAAATGGCTCAGTTAACTGTTTTTCAGATATGACGAAGAAATATATTTGATACCAGGTGTTAGAACAAAATATGTATTCACCTGTCCCTCAGAACCGTCATCCTCTTCATCCTCATCTTCATCAACATCGTCATCATCTTCTTCTTCATTCCCTGCTTCCATTTGTACTTCAGGACCCTTCAAAGAAAATGCATCTTATGACTGTCACAGGGCTGAAAATGATGACCTTGTCCTGTAGAATTTATACCTTGCCTCACCTGGTCCTTTTGACCAGTAATCCAGTTATTTTTAGCCAATAGATATATATATTGCTATAAATCATGTTGCTGTTTGATAGAAGGTTGACAGTGATACATACAGAAGAGATTTACTCACCAGGTAATATTGTAAAGGATTTGGCCAAATATCATCTTTAATGACTTCTCCTAGTTCATCAGTTGAATCTGCCAAATCAGCAAACCAGCTGAAAAAGCTCTCTGGTTGATGTTCTCGTTTGCGTCCTTTCATCATATCAAGCTGGTTGTATCTTTGTGTTAAATCCTTGTAATGGAACATACGTAGATTAAAGTGAAACTAAATTCTGTGTAGTGCACTGCAGTTTAGCAGTGCAGTGTAGTGTAGTGTGTGTAGTGTAGACGTGCAGTGTAGTGTAGTGTAGTGTAGTGTAGTGTAGCTGTGTAGCGTAGCGTAGCATAGTGTGGTGTTGTGTGGTGTGGTGTGGTGTGGTGTTGTGTAGTGTAGCGTAGTGTAGTGTAGTGTAGCATAGCATACTGTAGTGGAGTTTTGATATTAGTTATGATAGAAGGCATACCATGCCAGTTTTCCATATGATAGGTGTAGATCTTGATGATTGTTCGCCATTCTCATTAAGAATAAACTCTTTTGAAATAACAGTGTTTTCAAAATAAGGATTTTCATCAAAACCCTAAAAGAGAAACAACAATTGGGGTCAACATGAACCAGTTAAGTATGTGTTTTTTTAACCAAACAGATAAATGATATGGCAGAAATATGCTGCGACACTATCCCCTCATATCAAGTTTTGTACGCATATGTTAATGTACTACTTACAAACTTAATTTTGTAGCCAGATTTTATGTCTTCAAATTCCTCTACTTCTAAAGATGTCATGTAATATAAAGCTGATTCGTCTTCTTCGTCAAGTAAAGCCTGTGTTTGAGGATGGTTTGAAAACTGTGCATTTGAAGGACAGTAAGTTAAGAAATATAAATTAAAGAAAGTTTTCATTGAAATAGGTAAATATTAAACTAAATAAACATTCCATTTCTTATCAAATTTAAAATATTTTGTTAGTAGGGAAATGAATTTTCAAGAATAAAGTTTATTGCTTATAGGTTAACTTAATTCTATCTCTATGGCAACAGTGGGTTAACTGCTCCCTTAAATTTTTAAGCTTTTAATTCAATCAACAAAAACACAAATTCCGTTTTTACTTTTCCAAAATTTGAATAACATTACCAATCAGTTTCTTCCTTTATACTAATGAAAACATTAGGAAATCCGTTTTTAAATGCTTTAACACAACTTTGGATTCCAAAAAGGCGGGCTTTTGTTCGGGAGACTGGGCACTAGTTCCTCTGTACCTCCATTTTTATGTGTTGAAGACGCTTATAACACTTTTCCACCATAAAACAGTCATTGAACATTAAAAACATACTAGAACACAGTTACAAACTAGACGAGGATCGTTTATAAAAACTGGGGTTTTGTTTTGAAACGTGTGTCAAAATAGTGTATAAGTGTTGAAGTCGGTTTGAAGGAAGTGTACTTGATTCCACCTAAGGGCCTGGACCGTCGGACCTAGACTACTAGAGTATTTTATTACAACTATTAATAAAAACCTATATTCCTCAAGCAAATTCTCCAAGGGGGCTAGCATAGCCCTATAATCGTAGTCCAATATGGGTTTTGCATGTTTAATATTTGTAAATGTAAACACAGATGGTGTTGGTAATGTAATTGCGATAGTGAGAGTGTACAAGTGAACTAAGACTATTATATTATCTGGTTACTTTGGACACTTTACTCAACTTTTGCAAGTAAAGACAGCCAGTATTTGAGCATCTAAGCCAGTAAGTCCTAAAGTCGATAAGGTATTGGATTCGACACTGACATAAATAAGGCGGGAAACATAATAAATTTGAAATAAATGCTTTAGTGTTCGACACATGACCTTGAAAAGACAGCTGAGCTGTGATTGCATCTTGATTGTAAAATATCTTCTATGGAAAAACCAGGATTTAAATCACTATTCTAACATCTAAGTCTGATAAAAGGATACAACTGTTACCCAGAAGTGTGGTATTTCCTGATCAAACTTGTCCTCTTTTCAAAATGCGGTTTTCTTTTGCTATTGTACTTCTGTTCAACTTTTAGAATCTCTTCTGATGCCTCTTCGTTCAGCGAGTCTATATGGTTCTGCACTTGGTCGATCTCATCAATAATTTCCTGATGAACTAGTCCACCATCTGCGCCATCCTGTGGGTCAACTCTGCGTATCTTATTGGGGCTTATGGCAGGGTGAGACATGATTAAAACTCCTCTTTTAAACTCTTCTTTCTCTACACAAATTGTTCAGCCGGTCTAATGTCTGTGAGCTAAGGGGGTATCCGCTGACATGCTGAAGAGCGGGCTCAGCTTTAAAAGCGCGCGCAAAAATCAAACTGGTTCAGTTATGAATATTCAAGACCTCATTATTAACATTTTTGTCTTTTATTTTATCTAGTAGAAATCTAGTAGAAAATGCACTTGTATTTGCAATTGAAATATAAAAGTTTCTTTACGCTAAACCAATAAAATATTGGTTTATAAAACTTGATTTTTTAAAGAGATGACAGACAGACAGACAGACAATTGGAAGACAGACAGACATAAACTACTAACTGACAGACAGAAAGGAAATCGATTGCTGCTGTCTTGTAAGAAAGTAAAAAGATGAAGCCTACTCATTTAATAAGTTCTTTTGCTCTCTTCATGATGACCTTTCATCTCAAACTGTGGATTGGGTTGTCTGTATGTGCTTATTACTCATCAAGCATTGCGGGCGCAAGGCTTCAAGAGCACTTGCGGAGTATATTTGCTCTGGTCGTCTCTTCTGTTCGTGTTCAGAGTAATGCGCGCAATATATAGTTTCTCTCTCTGGTTAGGATTCGTCTCAAAGGATTGGTAAAGGAGGAAGGGAGGGAAGAGGGGTTGGACTGAGAGAAGAAGGGAGGGAGGGAGGGAGGGAAGAGGGAAGGGAGGGAGGGGTTATTGAGGGAGAGAGGGAGGGAGGGAGGGAGGGAGAGAGGAATAAGGAAGAAGTAAGGGTGTAAACAATTTTTTTATTGGTCATTTTCTATTCTATTATTCCAAAAGAAGTAACAATTGACATTTTAAAAAAAATTGTCTTTAATTTTTGTTGACTAAGGCGCTGATTATGCTGTCATTAAACCGATGACAGATTAAAATACCGCAACAATGCAAGTTACCAATGGCCAATAAACTACTAAAGACAGGCGCATCGATAATTATATCGTATGGTAATTCAAAAAATGTCGCAATATTGCGTGCAGCAAAATTCAATTTCTTATCCATTGCAATTATTAATTTAATTTCTGGTAGAATATTGCTTATTTATCCATTTTCCTTAAGAAGCCTAAATACGAATTGCTGTAATTGCTGTTAATTATTATTAAATACTACGTGGCCTAAGATTTTTAGGTGTGAAAAAACGTGGTTTATAAATTACATATAATACCACAACGTTAATTCATGAAAGATAATGTTCCCTCACTACTATTTGTAACCTTATTTATAAATAAAAAATAAAATGTTTGTTTCTGTAACTTCAATTTGTTATCCTAATAGAAAACTTGTGTTTTTGGAGAGCTTTCAGAAAGCACATTTGATGTCTTTTCTTTAGTATAACAGCATCTATCACCCTGTGGTCAAACCGAATCCATTTTTTTAAACTTCATTATTTTCATCTTTGATTTCTTATACTCCATTCACACCAAGGCTTAAACATGATTAAAAGTTTAAATAAACAGGTTTGGAAAACTATCTACGAACACTGCACAATATTTGGTCAAATAATGCATGTAAACTATCCATTGTCTTGCTGTGACAATATTTTAGAAAGTTTTATTATATTGTAGGTTTCCAGTTTCTCAATTTTTTCCTAATGAAAACATAGTTTAACTAAACACGTTTAGGTGTGAATGGGGTATTAGTCTACACATCATGTCTGCTGTTGGAATTCGTTTGCCATTACTCGGTTAATTTAGAAAAAACTTGTTGCTTTTTTGATGATATCCATAACACCAACACAAATGAAGGTGATCCATGCGTGGTTACTTTTCAACATGGCTGCCAATCCTTGTTTTAGTGTCACAAAAGGTTTGAGTAAAGATAGCACTTAAGAGGGTTCAGTTGTTAAAAAATGTGGCTTTCTGTCATCGTACTCCACGTCTCATACTTGACCTCCGAGATCTGCGATAAAATCATTTACATACATTAGCTGGATACTATGCTCCTCCCTATCTTCAGGCAAGGACAACACTGAATATTGAATGGATAGAACTGTGGTGAAATAATGATAGATGTGTTGATCATCACAGTGAATGAGCGAACTAAGCGAACGCTGTAAAGAAAGACCTGAAAAAATGATTTCAGGCTTCAACACTGTTGAATGGAGAAAGGAAGGCGGTGGATTAGAGACTTGTAAGACAATAATACAAGAGGGGTAAGAGACTAAGACCCTGGTTCTTTATTCATGTGTTTAACATGGCCCCTATGTGTATGGTTCCTTACCTTATTGTACCCATTAGTAAAGGGTCTATAGCGTACAGCCATTCATGGACCTCTTCTTCGAGGTCAGGCGTTGGTTGGAGTAAATATCGCCCATGACCAGTCCTTAATGAAAATACTTTATTCGTCTGGAGCGGAAAGAAAGGGTGTTAATTATCGTCAAATATCGAGGATTGTTTGATGTGAAAACTTCGATGTCTTACTGTTTGAACGGTCTCGTCTTGAGAACACTCGACTTTGGCATTCTTGAGATTGATAACAAAATATTCTATCTATAAAACAAAGTATAAGAAACATGAAAATGATAATGTTGAACTGAACGAACAGATAACCCACACGCAGGAGGATGGAGTGGTGATTACATACCGGCTCCTGTTCGTGACTGTAGAAGAGTACATACGGTTTTCTTACCACCTGGTAAACAAATACCAATACAGTTCTAAAAAAATCTTGTCAATTATAAAGCTGTTGACTACGTTAGTACGACATAGGACTGTTGCACCTAGAGAAGATTTTGTATGATTGTTGCGCCGTGCCGTGCTGCCGCATATGAGTGGATAAGAAGTAATTTCGAGCACCATGATTGGTTCGTTTGATTCCATGTAACAATTTGTTTCCCAGTCATACAAAATCTGCTCAACAACGACGATAACAACTAGCAAACAAATATAACATTTATAATACTTCGGGTGAGTTGTCTACACGGTTACTTACAACCCACACTCTTTTCCACCGACACGAGCTATCGTCCATTACCAGCAAGTAGCCTTTCTTAGCAATAACTGGACTAAAATACAAAACAAACAAACGAAACATTGAGAACAAAACAGCAAAGATAAACAACAACAAACGTTTCTACCTTACTTTTTTCGAATTTCTTTCAATGACGGCACGAAATAGTCTGCCCTGCTGACGTCATCGGGTGACGTGGGGTCACGTGATGACTGAGGTGCTGAGCTTTGGACCTATCAAACAAGATCACAGGTAGCCCAATTTCATGAATTTCTATCGGCTGTTTTTTTGTCTTAGATAACTTATAATACTGTACGTACCATTTGTTGGAAATCTTTGATAGCTTTCTTCGATGTCAGAAGATGTAAGCACTAATATTAAAGACATAATTGTTCTCAGAATAAGTGGGATAAGTACGTCACGAACTGCCTCTTCCGAGAGCAAGCAAAGTGATTCAGGATAATGGTGCGTATTCACCATTTTCCGTACATTGGTTTACTGGTCAAACACAAAGCATTCAGTCGAGGTTGCAAGGTTCAAATTTGAATAACCCTTTGAAAATACCTTGGCGCCTCGCTTGCGTGCTTTGTGTTTGACCAGTGAACCAATGTATGGAAAATGGTGAATTTGTTCAGAGCAAACGCCCTAACAGAATCACCAGTATTCTCTATTCATGCAAATCTGTTATGCAGCTCCATGTCATAACCAAAACACAAAATATATGTTAAAAAGTACTATACGTGCTAAGCGATTGTCAAACTCACGACTGCAATCAACTTGAACCATAATGATATAATCAAAAAGCACCATTAATAAACTGAAAGTACCTATTAGTTAGATTACCTGCCTGAAAGGGAACCCCTTGACGTGTGGGTGAATGTAAAAATACGATTTAACGAAAAAGACATGGGTGCTTTACGCATGCGTGATGAATCATGCATAGGGAGATTATCGAAGTGCTGTTTACTGGCCATTATGCCTCCATCCCACACGTGTACTTTATATAACAGAAGGCGATTTGGCGATGCCATGACGTGTGAAAACGGCGGGAAAATTACAAGCGCACACAAACAAGAGCGGGAAAATTTTACATTGTCGCATAAACAAATTTATTATAGGGGGGATGGGAGGGGGATTTACCGAAACTGGCCACGTTTGCTATTGCACTAAGCAGACACTAACGAAGAAAACTGGAAGCTAGTTAACAGCACTTTCAAGAATGTACGAGAATAAAATAAAAGTAAAATAAAAGTGGTGAAGTAAAATTAAAGATGAAGGTTTCAAGCTACCTTTCGTAAAAGACATTCCTGTGTCTTTTCAGAGTCAACCTGGTTAGTAAACGCTGGGGATTTGCCTACCGAGAGGGAGCACCCTGAGAGATATGACGAGCTAAGAGACAAACTACCAAAATTCACCGTCCGCGATGTTTGAGTGGGAAAACTACTGCTTGTTGTAGATGAGAACAAAGCGGTGTTACATGGTGGAAGCTTTGCAGCTGGGCACTGTGGTTCACGAAGATGATCTGCTACAGCAAGGATATGACGAGCTTTACCGACCTAGTTTGAAAACAAACCAACAACCAGTTGTAAATTCACATTAGTCATACATCGGGGTGGTTCGTGATAGTAAAAGTACAAGATACCTCTTGGAGTCTTTCTAACTTGTCCAGTTGTTTCTGATGTTCGTCTATTATCGAAGGACCTTTTGGTTTCCATCCGTGTAGGTTTTCTTCACCTCTTACGTAAATGTTTGACGTGTCCACGACTTTTCTTGTTGGTCTTCGAACTGAAAAACAAATCAACAAAACAAGTCGAATTGTTTTTAGAAAAATGTTCTAAATTGGCAGATGCAATTCAACATATAGGAAGACGAAGAATTCAAAAATGGAAGACTAAAAGTCTTACTAACCACGTCCACTTCTGTCTGCAGGATGTAGAGTCAACTCGTAAATCCCGCTGTATTTAAAACTAAGATAATACACAAAATCGAGTTAAAAATGCGTTTAGGATAAGTGCTTGGGTAACCATGGTGACGGGATTTCTTACCAGGGTGGGTTTGCTGTGGATCCAGTGATGATCTTCCAGACTGACCTGGATATAGGATAAAAATGAAGCAGATTATAATGAAGCCATCTTTACACTGTCATAACAACAATTACAACAACAGAGAACAGCATCATCATTAACGCCGCTGATGAAAACAGCAAAAGCAGCAATTACGACAAAACAACAGCGGCGAACAACAACAGCAACAACAACAGCAACAGCAGAAGCAATATCATCCACGGCAAGTAATAACAACAAAAGATACAAGGTCTAAAAATTTTAAAGACGTATATAATCAGGATTAACCAATAAGAAGTTACCTAGAGGGCGTGGTCTTGGCGTCTCTGTTGTACACTTCTAAACAAATATCTTTACTAAGACATGCTCTGCCACAACAGCTGTCCAACTGAAAAAAATAAAAAATATAAAAGCATGACAATTATTGTTATCATTCTTCAATAATTGTTCCAGCATGCTTCCACCCCTTCCCCCTCGGGTTGCGTAGGGCAGTAGAAAAACATTCTCCGAGAGAATTGCAAGGGCTGAAATTAAATTTCTGATATCAATTACCTCGAGATAAGCAGACATTGTTACGTACACAACTTCTCCAAGAGGAGTCACCCTGTACAACAAATAAGCGAACAAAACAGTTATAAAACGAAGACGGGGGTACACAGGGGAACGACTGTACGATCTGATGATGATGCTATATCTCTGAAAGAAGTGGGACGACTTATTTTTTATCAGTGAAATCAGGGGAAACTCAGTGAAGCTAGCTGGAAAGTACTAGACAATGTTACATGAGCAGTACGTAGGATTTTAAGGTCGCATGTCATTTACCTATTTAACAGGATTGAATTGTGTAGCGATGAGTCCCATGATGCTTCAAACTTGAAAACAGCTCTCTCATCATTAGGATGGGACTGGATTTGAGGTGATAGAATGTTTAGCGACAAGGGCGATGATGGACGACTTGGTGCTGCCTTGGACGAACGAACTTGACCTAGACATGAATTGTTCATAGATCAGATACAAAATGATGGTATAATATCATGGTATATGAGCATGGTGTATCAGATAATGGCATAATATCATGGTATATGAGCATGGTGTATCAGATGATGGTATAATATCATGGCATATGAGCATATTGTACCAGATAATGGCATAATATCATGGGATATGAGCATGGTGTACCAGATAATGGCATAATATCATGGTATATGAGCATGGTGTACCAGATGATGGTATAATATCATGGCATATGAGCATGGTGTACCAGATAATGGCATAATATCATTGTATATGAGCATGGTGTACCAGATGATGGTATAATATCATGGCATATGAGCATGGTGTACCAGATAATGGCATAATATCATGGTATATGAGCATGGTGTACCAGATGATGGTATAATATCATGGCATATGAGCATGGTGTACCAGATAATGGCATAATATCATTGTATATGAGCATGGTGTACCAGATGATGGCATAATATCATTGTATATGAGCATGGTGTACCAGATGATGGTATAATATCATGGCATATGAGCATGGTGTACCAGATAATGGCATAATATCATGGTATATGAGCATGGTGTACCAGATGATGGTATAATATCATTGTATATGAGCATGGTGTACCAGATGATGGTATAATATCATGGCATATGAGCATGGTGTACCAGATAATGGCATAATATCATGGTATATGAGCATGGTGTACCAGATGATGGTATAATATCATGGCATATGAGCATGGTGTACCAGATAATGGCATAACATCATGGTATATGAGCATGGCGTACCAGATACAGGTGTAATATCATGGTATATGAGTATGGTAAACACACCTATTGTTACACTGGTTAGTTTTCTGATGCGTACATCAGGAGAATTTTCGTGCATCAGTGTCACTACCAGACGACGCTGAATTCCCTAAAGAACAAAATCAACAATCATTAAAGTTAAACAGCGGATTCTTTCAACAGACATGCGCAGTTGACAAATTGTAAACATCACATTTTGCAGACTTACTTGATGAAGAAGAAAGACTTTAGTTTCGTCTTTTTTTGGCTTCACGACACAAGGAAAATACCTATACCAAAAACATAATTTGCATCGTCTTGATTCCTTTAAACATGCATTAAAAGAGCTTCAACCAATATAACCAGCCTAATCCAAAAGTATGCATTATGGTTTACTTACTCTCCTGACGGTGACAGTTCAAATACCTCGATCCATACCACGAAATCAAAAGTTAAACTGGTGGGTTCTTCGTCCCTATGGACAAGAGTCAAACAGGATTTATTTAGTAACGACAATAAAGAACTAGCTAAGAAAAAAAATGATCATCAACCTACTTTGTCGTGGAACTTGTTGGTTGTATGTAGACTAAAGAAAAACAAACAGGTCGTCAGTTAATATTGATGGGTCTCGCACATTCCCAAGAGAGTTAAATGACAAAGACATGGTGGCAATGTTAACGAGGATTTTTTCTCATCAACATGGGCACGATGACGTAAAGCGCAATTGAAAAAATGGTTATGAAGCAGTCAATCAGTAAGAAAAAGCATTTTATAGGTTACCTTGTTCAACTGGTCTGACGTCATCTGTTACCTTGGGAACCGCCCTAGAAGAGATTGACAAGCTATTAGTTAAGTAGGAATGGTGATAATAATCCTGTTCCAGTCCTACTCACCTTGGCATGGTAATACTGGCCTGGTGATTAGGGTGGTTACGATAGTGTCCAAATACTTGAATCTGTAAGGGTCTTGTACTGACATAGTCAATGAACTCCCTCGTCACCAGTACGCCAATCTACCGCAAGATAATGAAATGATTCAACTCATCAAACTTATAATCCATTTATGGTTCATCCATTGATTATGTACCTTCTGGTAATGGTTAAACTCTAGTGCCGAGTCCCCACCCATGATACTAGCAGGCTCGGTTGAGAAGCCAACATCTTCTGCTGAGTCAAGGAATCTAAAATTGAAAGATCAGAAAACAATGAAAAGTCATTGTATTTCAGACGCTTGTCCCAAATCTGACTTCCTGCGCATGCTCAATGCGATGATGGTGATAAACACAGGTCAACGGCTCGCGGGCGCTTATCAATCTTCCTAATAAAACTATCGTAACTGACCAATAAAGTCAAACCAACCTGAACTGGCAGAATATATCAGTATAATCCACAGGAAGCCCAGCAGCTTTGATGACAGTAACGGTGAATATAAACGTAGTCCCCATCACAAGTGCTCCTTTAGAAAACCTTTCTCCTCCTTCGTCCTCCTCGATTTGATCCAGATCGGGATTTTTCCACCTCGTAACGCTCTGCAAATATTTCATTTACATATCATTTAAGATCCCGAGCATTATTCATTGGAGTTATAGTCTGCGTTAATTACGTCTTTTCTCCGTGGTTCGAAAGTACGTTGTGTTTCCAAGATTGTGCGAAGTACGGTTGCTAAAAGCGGATAAGTTGATCAAAACTAATTAGTGTGCACACATGCGGCTGCTTAATACTGCTGTACAAGAATATTATCCTTCTAATTACCTCTCCAAACGTCAACCATAAGATACAAGATCGACTGGCTTCGTCCATTTCTGTGCGTTGATCTGAAATTGAAACAGTAAGCAATAAGTAAGCAATAACTGGCTCATGTGGGTTTCCCCTGGTTAATGTGGGTTTCCCCTGGTTAATGTGGGTTTTCCTTGGTTTATATCGGTTTTCCCTGGTTAATGTGGGTTTTTCCCTGGTTAATGTGGGTTTTTCCTGATTAATGTGGGTTTCCCCTGGTTAATGTGGGTTTTCCAAATGATCATACGATTCCTTGTTTGTCCGCACACTACTAACCTTGACATTGTTGTATGCTGATCAGCAGATGTCCCTTTAGTTCTCCTGTCTCACTGATGATGGGCGTGGACTGCTCTAGACTGATACCATAGACCAGGTTACTAAGATACACGAACGACCTGTTGAGGACAGAGAAAGAGATGGTGCTAAGAACGATGTAAAGTAAAAAGCTCTTTTACTCCACTCATTTCTATTATACTCGTACCTTCCAACGATACGAAACCAAGGAAAGTCATCATAGAATGGATCTCCTGACTCGAACGTGACGCTGGCCGTTGATTCGGCTGCAGTTTCGTACATGAAGCGCATGTCTTCCAAGCGAGATCTATTAGAAAACACAACGTATATGATCAATCTGTTGGGCTTCCTGTGGTAATGCGTGGTGTTATCGCCAGTTATTGAGTTCAAACAAATACAGTCCGCACCTTAGTTTTTTGAGTGACCAATAGTGCGTTGCGCCATTTTTCTTATCTTGAACTTCAACACAGACTACAGTTGGGTGGTTGTCTTGATGGCTGTCCTCGCGAAGATTCTCAGGTAACGGGGTAAATAACGTCTCTGTCAGAAGAGTGAACTGGAAATCTACCTATAAAACAATCAAGATATAACGTACTTTGTGATTGGTTATGTTAGTACACCTCTCGGTATAAAAACAAACAACTGAGATAAAACGCAAGTTTTTATTGGCTGAAAGCCATGTTTGAACAACCCAATCAATCATTCAAAGCTTTCAGTTTCATAAAGTTTAAACTTGTAAATCGGAGATTTTCGGGACAGAAAGTTGTGGAATCCATTAGGCAAAATACGTCTTATAGAACCCAGACCACTTCGACGTTATAAACAGAGGGAGCCTAAGTATAAGATCTAAATCATAGTTTCTAAGTTATCCGCTTACCTTTTTCTTGAGTTCGACGCTAATGGCGTTTGCCTCTTTGATGAGAACAGCGTGACTTAGAATATCATCCTGTCATTACGATATAAGTATGTGTTAAGATATCTCACTCTTCTACCCCAACAAGACGAGGATTTAAATAAGAATGAATAATTTAAAGAAAATTCAACTCACTCGTAAAGAGGTGTAAAAGAATGTCCGCCATTTGTAGATGACTGACGACGCCAAGTTCATTTCCCTCTCTGTTAGAGGACTCTCACCTGAAAAAACACTCAATCAGTTTACGTCAATATAAAACGCGTTATGTGAAGACGAAGAAATGCTTCATACTTACTTTCTGCACTTGTTAAGTCAATTTCACTTTCAAAGTCACTGGACGGAAATGACGTCAGATCAACCTATAAGAGAATAAGTAACAGCTACCAATGAAAGAGGCACGTGTTGAATAGTCTTGTTTATTTATATATACCGCATCAACAGTATCAAGTGGATTTATATTACAAAGTGGATTTATCCACCACAGGTAGCCCAAAAGAGACCTCTAACCAGATTACTCACTTGTCGTTGGAGTTGTTGTAGTTTAGTCTCATAAGTCTGAAAATAATAATAAATTAAGATTATTTACAGATTCACCTTAGATTACCACGTGGTGCACTACGGTATATTTATGGTCACCCTGTGGCATGGTATGGTAAATCTATGGTCACCCTGTGGTGTAGCGTATGGTTCAATAACTAACCTTTCTTTGCTTTTCCAACAGCAATCCTGCCTGATCTTTTTCATATCTGATTCTATCTTCAAGCTCGATGACTCTGAGGCAAGAGATTAGAGAATATTAGCTACCCTCTTAAACCCCACCACTACCCCCAAAGAATCTAGGTTACACTCTCCTACCCGACCCTAACCCCACTACTACCCCCAAAGAATCTAGGTTAAACTCTCCTACCCAACCCTATCCCCACCACTACCCCCAAAGAATCTAGGTTAAACTCTCCTACCCAACGCTATCCCCACTACTACCCCCAGAGAACCTAGGTTAAACTCTCCTACCCAACCCTATCCCCACCACTACCCCCAAAGAATTTGAGTCAACAGCTCAATTTTATTTGACCTCTTTTAAGCCTTACCCTTATCCCGTTGAGATATAGAAATATAGATAAGTTATAGTGCTTATATATCCTTATCCCGTTGGTCAACATCAACCCCCTTCCACCCACGAAAATGTCAGTGCATTTTACAACCATCGGTCTGTACTTCAACCAATAACTAGTACACACAATCCAACGTTTTCTCTAGATCTTGTTTGCTGAGTAGATGGTCAATTTGCCGGGTTGGTAGTCAATATACCGGGTTGGTAGTCAATATACCGGGTTGGTAGTCAATATACCGGGTTGGTAGTCAATATACCGGGTTGGTAGTCAATATACCGGGTTGGTAGCCAATATACCGGGTTGGTAGTCAATATATCGGGTTGGTAGTCAATATACCGGGTTAGTAGTCAATATATCGGGTTGGTAGTCAATATACCGGATTGGTAGTCTATAGTTACCTATCATTCATTTCTTTCATGTAACCTTGCTCTCGTAATAACTCCAGCACAGCATATGACCAGTCCATGGGCTCCTCGCTGTTTGCTTCACGCGCTGCGAACAAAAGGCATCGTCAACCAAATTAAAGAAAACAAAATCGAAAAAAAAGATTACGCACTTTTCTCTCAACACATTCATACGCATCACAATTTTATCCCGTTTTTTTTTTTTCAATTTTCTTCATTTGAAAAGTTTTAGGATGATAAAATTTATCTTTTTCTTTTATTTGTGAACTTTGGTACTTCTGTGTTTTGGGATTAGTGTCATACGACAACATGTTCTCTATGGCAGAAAAGGTCTATGAAGTACTCTAGTTGTGACCGAATAACATTTGGTTGTGAGACTGTGTTAACACTAACCTGCTGTCTCTTGATCAACGTTATCTCTTGACCTTCGAGTCTCTTGGTCAACGTTGTCTCTTGATCTTCGAATGCGTTCAGCCAACGCTAGGAACAAAAATGGGAATAAATTAAAATGGGAAACAAATGAAAGTGATAAATAAATGAAACAGCTAACTATAAGAGGAGAAAAAGTTGAAAAAGAAAAGTTTCTTATTTTAACATAAAAAGTTATGGCTGACAGTTACAGAGCGAGCAAAGAGAAGTGAAAGGGAAAATAAATGGGAAATTTAGTGAGATATCCTACCTTGATGTGGGTGGTTGAAACGGAACACATGATTATTACCAAGAATAATACGATCACCTAAAAGAGTACAACAATGAACAAGTTATTGACAGCCTGTCATACCTTATCTCACCCTGCATACATGGTACTACAGTAAGACTGTTACTTGACTATTATAACGACGAGGTGTTAGGTGTGGGGGCAAAAAAACAAACCCAATATAAAGATTTCCACGATCAATAAAGAGATGTGATGTTTTATATGACATTTTTATATGTTGATTGATCTTTCTAACTGTAATTAAACTATATTAGAAATACGTTTGGCATGTGTATGATAATAGTATCAGCTGCATTCAGATGACATCTTTCGAAGTGACGATCGTTCAATGAGATTCATTCATTCATTCATTCATTCATTCATTCATTCATTCATTCATTCATTCGTTCGTTCGTTCGTTCGTTCGTTCGTTCGTTCGTTCGTTCGTTCGTTCGTTCGTTCGTTCGTTCGTTCGTTCGTTCGTTCGTTCGTTCGTTCGTTCGTTCGTTCGTTCGTTCGTTCGTTCGTTCGTTCGTTCGTTCGTTCGTTCGTTCGTTCGTTCGTTCGTTCGTTCGTTCGTTCGTTCGTTCGTTCGTTCGTTCGTTCGTTCGTTCGTTCGTTCGTTCGTTCGTTCGTTCGTTCGTTCGTTCGTTCGTTCGTTCGTTCGTTCGTTCGTTCGTTCGTTCGTTCGTTCGTTCGTTCGTTCGTTCGTTCGTTGTTCGTTTGTTCGTTCGTTCGTTCGTTCGTTCGTTCATTTGTTTGTTCGTTTGTCGTTCGTTCGCTCATTTTCATTCATTCACCAATGTCATTCATTCATTCAATCATTTTTAGTTTATCCATTCACCATTCATTCATTCTAATCTATTCATTTAATCGTCTTTCATCCGACTTATTAAATTTCATTCATATCTTTCATACAGTCGTCGTAGTACGTTTAATTTACCCAAGTTCAATTTCTCTCTTCAATCTCTTCTATCAATTTTTATCTTATCCGAACGGGAAGCCGTTGAACAAAAGAACTGAAGAATACTTATAAATTAGTCACCAGACATCCAGTTTTTTTCCTTTATCATTTTCTTTTCAATACCAACGCAGCTCAAACAAGTTTACTCACTTGTTTTCCATTGAA
The DNA here is from genome assembly GCA_011057435.1 of Actinia equina. Lineage (NCBI taxonomy): Eukaryota > Metazoa > Cnidaria > Anthozoa > Actiniaria > Actiniidae > Actinia > Actinia equina. Next base: position 20,434 of record WHPX01000289.1, read on the forward strand.
TTTATAACCCGCATAGGAACCGATCTATCAATGCATCTGCTTACTTTGAAATTGCCGCTTGGCTTTGAAAAGTGGAAATATTATAACTAAGTAAGAAAACCACACTGGACGGTGTTTCTAGTAACAGATGCTGAGTTGTAATAAAAGTGTGGTTTGGTTTACTGCTGTTTGTGCACCACAGGACCCCGCAAAAACAGATTTCTCACTTCTTAAAAAAAATTCACGAGTTTCCTATGCGTCATTGTCCACATACACTTTTCTAGAGGCGTCGTTGAGAGGGCACTGAGAAAAACCAACTTTAAAAAGGAAGCTCTGTCGATTTGTACAAATAACGAGTTATATTGTCTTTTTTTGTTCAAATTATACTTTAGAAGTCAGACGAACATAAAAGGTGGTAGCCAGTCGACACTAAAGACAGCTGTCGGGCTTGAAAATGGAATGTTATTGTACGGGTAGTAATATTGAGCAAGAAAAAAACTGCTGTTAAACGAGAGGAGACAAAAAAAAACATTGCTTAGAAACAATGGTTTATTAGTTGACGGAGAATTTTGAGTGCTTTTTTATGGATGCAAAGATTTCAAAATAAGCAATTAATGAAAAATAAATTAACGACGAAATCAAACGAAATAAAAAAAAGAGAAAAAATCGTCGTTTTCCTTTCAATTCACGACTATTGCCCGCCATTTTTGTAAACACTGTTGATGAGGGATATGTTTTTAATGCAGATTTGAGTTAGTTGCAAGAAGCCCGTTGTTTAAACATGATTCAGTCACTTAGGTAACAACACAATCGCTAAGACACGACAAGTTGACTTTTTCTCCAGAAACCACTTAAGGCAGAAAGGTTTAGAGTGGCTACCTGAATCTTCTGTTTTCGATTTATTTTTTTCTACTTTTCTATTAACGACACCGTGATGGCATGAGAGCTGTGAGTCATCAATATGCTAACGCAAAACCGATTAAGACGGTAAATATAAATTATTACATCAATTGAAGACATTGACGTCGATGTTAAACGTGACACACAAGCCTGATAACTAACGAAACCAAATTATTCATGAAAGTAGTTAAACAATATGATATCCAAGAAAACAAAAACGCGGGTAAGTGAATCGTAGTTTCTGTAATTAGAATCGTCATGAACAACAGCACAGAGGCTTGTTCCAGCTACCAGTTTTCGCCATCTTTTCTAGTTCTTGGAACAATTAGTGGCATCTCCGTTGTTTTTTCCATCGTGGGGAATTCTGTTGTGTTATGGACAGTGTACAAAACAGAGGCATTGCAATCTGTGTCGAATTTTTTCATTGCTTCACTAGCGTTAGCAGATCTCTTGGTGGGCTTGGTTCTCAATCCTATCCTCATCGTTCGTGCCGTAGTTTATGGTTATCAGATGTACACAAACATCATTTCACATGGTTTTGATGTAGCTGAGGATTATCTCTGGATCCAATGTCTCTTGATATCAACGTTTAGTTTTACTACCATAAGTATTGATCGGTTTATCGCCATCACACGGGCAATGTACTACGAGACAGTCATGACTACCCGTCGATGTCAGATCATCATCGTCTTCTTATGGACCTCATCGCTGTCAATCGCTTTGTTAAGGGTCTTTTTGAGAGAGAAAGACTTACCATGGCTATGGTTAGCAACTATCATTCTTGCATGCTTATTCCCTCTTTGCATTACTTGTTACTGTTATACTGCGATCTTCAGGACTGCAAGATTGCAGATAAGGAACATCGCTAGTCTATCGAATACGCAAGAACAGGAGCAACACTCCAAAGCGGTAAAGAACACCAAAGCAGCGTTCACAATAGCGATTGTTATTGGAGTGTTCGCCATCTCATATGCTCCTAGTGTAGTAGTAGCTTGTGTTAGTCTTACAATTAAAGGCAAGTGTGCGCATTTATACAACGAAACCATAGAATGGCCGTGGGCTTGTTTGGTAGCCTACTGTAGCAGTGCTATCAACCCTTGGATTTATTCCATAAGATCTCAAGAGTTTAGACAAGCAATAAAGAGAGCCTTTTTAAGACCAGTGGCAGATGATAGAAAGAGGACTTCACTAAAGATGCCAAAAAGACCGGTGAACGAGAACAGTACCCAAAAAATGTCTTGAAAGAATAAAAGTGCATATGAGACCAGGCAGGCTGAGCACTTGGGAAAAATCGTAGACAACTGAGCTATATGAGGCCTTTTTTCATCCCGGGATTTGTGAGACATACATGTTGAAGAGTATGAATAAACTATGGACAAGTCAGCTTTATTAATGAACTGCTCTGTTTACCTGTGGTCTGCAGTCAGTATTCGAAGATAATAATATTGTGAACTATAGTCAAATAATAGGCATACTAGCAATGAGTACTCATTGAGACGAACTTTTGAATTTCCGGAAAAATGCCAAAATTCTTCAAAGTTTAAATGCCTTTCCATGAAGACTGCTGGTTATTTTAGTATAACTGACACTTTGACAATGAGGGGGAAGCGAGAGGAGGAATTGTTAGTCGAGCTGTCAAAAAGAGGACGAATGTAGCTATTTTATCAATACTCCTTTTCACAGACTATCAGTGTTCAAACTTTTATTCATCATTAGCACCATATGATTCTAACTGAAATCCAGCTAAATCCATTGAGAATAATGAAATACGTAAGGTAAAAAAATATGATTCTCATCAGCATACAGATTCTACTCGTGCGGGAATGAAAAAAGTAAATAAACTGAACAAAAAGCGACAGCAATTGAAGACCTGTCTTCATTTGATCTCACCGAACAGTGACGTTCGTACTAATGATATTGAAAACTATAATAGAGCAATATGTTGTCAGTAATAAAATAAGCAACTACTTGGTTAGCCTAAATATTACAAATGCCTTGTCATTCATATACTAATTAGGATTCTTTTACCAGAGTATCGTGGTTCGGCTCACTGTGTAGTTTCTTCGTTCTTGATAGCAGACACGCTACTAAACCTGAATACACTGAACATTGATATCCATATGACGAAACTATCCTCACTCCTCCCTCCTGAGATTTTAAACCAGGGCAGGGAAAACCCCACAGAGTAAAGCTCCATTAAAGAGAACAGAAGTTGAAAGAGCTGAGTATCTTAGGACAAAAGCTTGTTTTGTTTTTGTTATTGTCCCCTAGTGTTAACACCATCTTTAGTAATACTCATTTCTTTAGGTTTAGCGCGTTATCCGGGCAGGAATAAGATAATAGTCATAAAGATATCCACCGCAAGCTTCTACCGCATTGATTACCGTCAACGAACCTCTCATTACACACTAATAAAGGTCATATCTAAAGCATATTCATTATAGTTATCTAGTTTTAATAAAATTGAAGTCTTATCTTGATTGATCGCTAAAAGAAATTCCCCAAAGACAATTGTTTTCACCAACGCGTCTAAATAAACACCCCAGTGTTGTTCAACATGATCTAGACGTAAAATAAACATTGCTTCTAACTAATTCTTCGAATAATATTCTACTATACCATCCGGACAAACGCAAGGTTAATCGTAAGATGGAAACACTGTTCTGTTGTGTTCCACTGATTGCTTATGACACCACGATACCCCTCCCTTAATAAATCGTAATTCTGTACTCTGAAGACTAGTTCAATCCAGCCCCTCTCCGACTCTGAGGTTGTGAGAATTCTCCGTTAAGCGAATCTGACTTTAGACTAACCATACCCCAACCCCTACCCCCAGGGGCTCCAAACTCGAAGTAATAAATTATAACAAATTTATTACTTATAACGCGCATATTTCATATGCATATGCTCATATGTACAACTAAAAATACGTATGAAATAAAATAATATGGCTCAATAAAGTCAATCGCAATAAAACTTACTAAAACTACGAAGCAGCTGGCAAAACAAAGCTTAGTAAATTATAGCAATGGAAAATAATATAAAAGGAAGCCTGCCAATTGAACGACAAAGAGTTGAATCTCACCTGATTTGAGAGTTGTGATCTCGGAAATGAGTTTTCCATTGACGAAGGTTCGGCTATTTTCACAAGGAGAAATCTTGACACCATCTAATGGAAATATCAAATAAAAAACACTTTATCAGTTTAAATACAAGGTTAAAGGAAAGTTTTCAAATTCAAATTCAAATATTTTCGTATTTCATCCTTTAATTGAGGTTTGTCTTTCTGTAATTGTTTTAAAAATTACGCGCGCACTCTTGAAAGCTTACACATCCTAAAGCGAGCGTCTAGGAGTTTTATACAAATAGTTATTTTCTTAAAAGAAAAATTAGTTTCAAAAAAATTCTTGCAATTCATTCTTTAGACTACTGTTCTGACGTCACGGTATATCAGAATAATGAGCGCGCAATCGTCCATTAGCAGAGAGAATGGTCTGTTGCGCGGGAGAATATTAGTACTACAATCAGGGCAAAAAAAAAAAAAAACGTGTCTAGAACATTTTAATTATGATAACTCCGAAGATCCTATTAAATTCAATCATAGTGATGAAATATCCTTCCTTTTTTCAAGAAAAGTGTCACTCTAACTTCAGCTTATTTTAAGCCCGAATTAACTGCGTTGTTTTTTAATTGATTCTCGCGAAATGCAATTATATATTGCTTAGTATAGTACGTGCTGATGAAGGCTTCATTTGCGACAACTTTTTTAAATTTCACTGCAATTATTACTTGACGATTGACACTAAGATACGATATTGACAGAATAACTGGTCCTTAACGAGAGAAGACAGAGAAAAACACAGGACAGCTGTTGAACTCGAAACCATTCAATTACTAGGGTACTGCATAATAAAGCTTAATTAGTAAGAAAGACTGTCAGTTTGTTTGTGAAGCATGAAAGCTGAAATGACACACGGAAATTATAGTAAAATGTGGTCAGAGTAATTAAAGTGTAATGTTGTTCAAAGGATTCAGAAATGTAAAAAAATTAACGAGATTTTCTAAATTAAAAATAAAGCGGAAAAGATAAGTACAAAACCATGAGCAGGCATAATATTTAGGTCACCCATCCAGGTACTAACCCCGCTCTAACGGGCTTGACTCAGTATCTTGAATGCCCAAGTTTTTTCCCACTGGACCACTGTTCCATGAAATTTGCACAACAATAGCGGTGAAAACAATGCACCGGATAGACTAGACTTTTTGACATTAGTTTTTCAACCGATTCCGTGCGTGGTAGAGATGCAAGGGATTAGCCGATATGGTCTGGGGGCCGGCTGGTCTCTCCCCTGATGCTTCGGCTAGAACATTTTCTTGCGTAATTCGTACACCCAAGGGCAGAAGGATTTAATCGCCGTCAGGTCCGAAGTCCATACGACGCCCCAGCTCTGCGGATGTCTCAGGGGGTATGGCAAATTGGAGTCGATTTTTTTTTTTTTTCAGTGGAGGCGGGTTCGAATCCCACCATCTGTACATAAGATTTTTCATTTATTTTAAACCTCATTTAAATTTATCTTGGGTAATCTTTGTAAAAGTAAAATACTTGACACCTTGTTTTTACATTACTCGAGCAGCTAATTGAACGTTTCCCAGTCCCCGTCCGACAAATAATGCCCAACCCCCACTCGTTTCTGACAAGAGCAATGTGATTGGATGGTGCTAAATTGTATCGCTTTTTCGATTGGCCCAGCGTGGAAAAGCCATTTAATAGCCAGAGCACCTTTCTTTTTTCAATTCTTCGTTTGCAATAGACGTCATAGCCGCCATGTTGGAAGAATTTGACAAAAGATTTTTCAATGAATTCTTTTGTTATATCTTCCAACATGGCAGATATATCTTTTGTTATTGTGCTCTCTTGGGATTGATTGCAAACCAAGAATAACGATACAGATTTTAACGGTTGAATTTAGGCTTAAGCAAACACTTACTGTTGGTATTTTCAAAGATACAATGTTCATCCAAGATGTGTGTCCCACTGAGCTGGACATCTTGATGACTCTGGGCTTGTGCACTACCAACCCTGAAATATTACCATGGTAATGGACTTGGTTTAAAATGCGCATACTGACTGTATGTGTCGGTGTGCACTGGGTGTGTGTCTATAGGGTTTATGGTGTATACTGTGGGGGTGGGGTAGGGTGTATACCGTGATCGTACCAGAGTACCACTAACCTTGTAATACCATCCTTGATGTAGTATAACAAACATTCCGACATCAGCTGATACTGACTGTATAGTGTGTGTACTGTGGGGGGTGGGGGTGGGTGTGTTTATCTTCATTGTACTACTAACCTTGTAATACCATCCTTGATGTAGTATAACAAACATTCCGACATCAGTGGATCTTCGTTCAAGTTCACTAAATGTGGGCTCTATTCAAGAAAATAAACAAACAACATGTGTTACATATGAATGAGTCAACAGTAGAACCAATCACAGTGTGCTGCTTAGCCAATCAGACTGCTTGTTCACGGCACACTCAAGGCATGACACCCCTGTACCAAGAATTCATCAACCATAAGATATTTACTCTCCTTGGAACGACAACACATCTCATCCAGCAAAGTGGGACGAAATCTGGTTTAAGTATTGTCGGCAGAAAGAAAAGGTTTTGTTTATGTACCTTTTTGGGTTGGAAAAGACCAACAGTGTTTCCATCCTCTCCAATTGCCACACCCATCTCCACCAACATGGCTTCCCTGCAGACAAACAAAGGAAAATGGTGCAAATGGTGCCATCATGTTGTAGGTGATGCCATCCTCGTTATCAATAAGATATGGGCAAATGGAGTCACCATGATATACCATTTAATGGATAACAATATGGACAAATAATACCTTACCTTTCCTGTTTGATGGCTTCAGTTTTTCTGAGCTTCTCTTCCCAAGTCTCATTGAGTTCTGCAATCAGTTTCTCTGAAACCTAAAAAAATGAACAAAATGTCTATCACTGCAAGAATGTGCGTATCTTCAGGGAAAGAAACCCATACAATCTGTGACATCAGCTGCTAGTGTTGTAGATATTACCTGAAGTTTCTCAATTGTTCCATACTCTCCACTTGTTCGACGTATTGGACCTGATTTGGCAAGCATTGCTGTAAGATAAAAATATTTGGTAGATAATGAGGTACCTTGGGAAACATACTCATGAACTATACAGAGCATGTTGGGAATTGAGGAGTAACTAAGGCCCCACTTACGCGGATGTAGGGTGACCACTACTGCTAGGGCTAACTCTTTTGTTTTTGGTTTCAAGTACCTTGGGAAAGAAAATGAAAGACCTAACCATATCAGGGTCACCCGTAATGTTCAAGGTAAATGATCCTCAAATCATGAATTTTGTAATCATTGGTGACATATTTCCATGGTAACAGATGTAACTTACATTCAAGATGCTCTACATCATATCCCTCTTGAAGAAGGATTTCCTTTAGTTTTAAAACCTCTTCTTTAAGTTCGCGAATGATCTGACAAAAACAGAATATGAATATAGTTCAAAGTTCAAAGAATTCTCACCCTCCCCCTCCCCCTGGGGAAGACATTTTCGATTATCAGGGTAGGGGAGACAGGACAAAAGCTGGTATAGATACCTTAGCATTAGGATCCTCATTGATAACAGCCTTACACAAGATGTGCTTGGTGCGATCAGCATATCTGGATAATTAATAGAAGAAATGAGATAAAAAAGAGATGGAAAAAAGAAAAACAAATGGGAAATGAAACCAAAATAAAACAAAATAAGAGCTGCACAAATAGCTTGATAACAGATCAATGTTACATCAATGTACCCTAATGACAGAATCCAGGAGGAGATCAAATTTCAAAAGGCAAGCCAAGGCAGTCTTGGGACTGGGCGGGGCCACTTCAGCCCTCCCCTTAATCCCCCCCTCCTTCTTTGACACAGGAGTAAGAAGAGGATTCCAGCTTGATTTTGACCTCACTTTGGGAAGAGCACTTCTGGGACAGGCTAGCATCAGCAAGCAATGAAATACCCAGCATCCAGGAGGAGAGAAGGGTTATTACCTTAGAGTACTCAAGGTCTCTTCAAAGTTGATATCAGCTGGGCTGATGGCGGCTATCATGATAGTTTTAGAATTACCACCTGTAAAAAAAAAACATCACATTTTATCAATACCCTGAAACAATATCTTGTTTGATCTAAGTCAGGGCATGGCTAACTCACAGATAGAACCCTGAAACAACCTCTGGGCTGATCTAAGTCAGGGCATGGCTAACTCACAGATCAAACCCTGAAACAATATCTTGTTTGATCTAAGTCAGGGCATGGCTAACTCACAGATCAAACCCTGAAACAATATCTTGTTTGATCTAAGTCAGGGCATGGCTAACTCACAGATCAAACCCTGAAACAATATCTTGTTTGATCTAAGTCAGGGCATGGCTAACTCACGGATCGATACCCTGAAACAACCTCTGGGCTGATCTAAGTCAGCAGCAGTAAGGGGGACTCGCGAAGCGCCGGCATTGCCAAAAATCACAAATCGAAAAACACCAGGGGGGGGTGGGGTTTTTGGAGCAGTGACGAGGCCCTGCAGGGGGTCTTGCGCGATCGGGTGGCATCGCGAAAAGTCCCTTACTGCTGCTCTGTTGGGTACCGCAAACGGAGGTTAAGATATTTGTCGGATATACGATGCATGAATGCACCAATGACTTCTGTGTGATTTGCCTAAGATTCAAAGTTAATATTCCAAAGCCGAAGGGTTTCTGGTGTTGTGGTAAAAAAATGCAAATAGAAGACGACACGTCAGCACAGTGTTACGAGTGTGGTAAGAATATTCGTAATGCCGTACCAAATGCTACCAAAGAGCAGTATTACGCCAATGGAGGTCGTACGAAGACCCCATACAAAAGAATAAAATACTTTAGAGACTGGATGAATCATATCCAAGGTTTGCATCCGGTATATTTAGACGATGAAGTAAAGGAGAAAATCATAGACCACTTAGAAGAGCCAACCCCGCAAAGTCTGCGGAAGACATTGAAAAAATTAAAGCTAGGAAAATATTACAAAGCTATTCCCTATCTTTTGTCTGAAATTACCGGTAAGCGTATCCCCGATATCCCAGACATGCAGAGAGCTGAGTGGATGTTTTGTCGGCTGGATAAGGATATTCCCTATTACCCTGACGTAATCTATGAAATATTTTATAAAATAGACCCCAGTCACCCGCTGTTAGAATGGATTCCGAGAAGATGAAATGTGCAGTCGAAATCCTCCTACGTTCTTTTCAAAGCAGATGTCTACTGAGCGAGCTTTCTTTGGAGTTCCTCTTTTGCCTCCTGGTAGATCTTTTTGCGAGATTCCTCGGAAAGATCTTTCACGATGGTTTTTTTATTGCCCGACTTTAATTCGCCGTATTTCTTTTCCTCCGCGAGGATCAAAGAAAACTCCGTGTCGTCTATGCGGCGGTCCCGCAGAGCTTGGGAGACTAAGTCGGCGATGGTGTTGGCCTTTGCTCTTGCTAGGGCTATATGTGTATCGTGCTTGGATATCTTACCGGATAATTGCTTTATAATGCCTGTCGTAACAGCGGAAACGATGCCACAGACGGCTCCAACGCTGGCCAAAGGAACGCCAACGACTATTCCAGGTCCGGTGAGTGAGGTAGCAACGCCAGTGCCCGTAAGAGCCACGGACATGGAGCCGGAAGTTATTGCGATTTTATGTAGTATGCTTCGGGCTCTAGCATACTTTTTTCTAACCTCTTCGTAGTGTTTCGCTTGCCCTTCCAAGTAAGCCAGTATTAAGTTCGCCTTGTTTAAACGAAAGTTCTCGGCATTTAATTCGTTGGGGCCCTCCTTAGGAAGTTCAGGATAAAGTGGAGGTGCTGATGGTATAACATCCATTATATATACTAATGTACGACGCCTTTGGGAATAACATAGAGGAGCAGCCACATCATGACAACAGGGATTACTGGAACTGGAGGGCCTTTAGGAAGATGTTTCCGCATGCAGACCCTAGTAAGTTCGAAAGAAGACCCGATGGGATTTACTATAACGGCTCCAGGATGTACAGCAATGCGGACTTGGAGCCAACGCTGGTAGGGCAAATAGACAATCAGCTGCAGCATTCCGCGCCTACGGTATCTGTGCAGCATCCTAAGCCTAAACCCGTGCAAGGTTGGTCGCAGGAATTATTGCTGGGTACCAGTACTTATCCGATACCCGCGGTTTCATTTGATGAACATCCAAGCTTGGGCCTAACGCTGAATATGCGGATCTCTAACAACCATTCCTTTCCGTTAAAGGTGCGAGATATCTTCAAAAACGTGCCCATTAATCATACACCGCGAAAGAAGCCCACGAATGGTTAAGTGGTCCTAACATGCGTTATTGGCCACAGCAGTTGAACTTTGCGGTTTGGTGTGCCACTAGCGGCTGCGGTGTAAGTGCGAACTTGATGAAGAATTCAATATTCATGTTTCACTTCCACTTCACGGTTAGAAGAATACTGCATGAAATGGGTGTTATTGCGCTGCCGGAGATGCCACGTTTTATCCAAGAGATAACAAATACAGCGTGCCGGCTTATGATAGACTTTGTAAGGAGTTTGGTGTTGTAGGGAAGGATTTTAGATGCACTACGGGTGCTAACAATGGTTTGGGGCACATTTGGGCTTATTGGGGGATTGGCGGACACGAGCTAAGCGATAAGGAAGTTCATGCGCTGCAGTTGCGATGGAACACGGGATATCATAAGGAAACTCACGACAGTAGCACCTTCTTTGAACCAAACGCTAAGACCACTAAGGAAGTTAGAGACGGGCCTCTGTTTAAAGACGAGGGTGGTAAGTATGCCGGGGCTAATCCACTGATTATCAAGATTACCAACGACGAGCAAACGAAGCAATACTTTAATTTCATACCCCCAGAAGGTAAAGGACTAACCAAAGCCGGCCTTGCCCGTTTGAACCGCAGCATAGAAGCTTACGTGTATTCTATTCTTGGAGCCCAAGTAAATACCCGATCAAGTATAATTGGAAATACCGGCGCCGCAGAAGAGACGCGAGCCGAAGCCTTGGTCTTATTCGAAAGTTCAATCTTGGAGGGTGACATTAGCAAGGGCGTACAGCGTTACCAACTAGCTATACAAAATTCTAAGGCAAGGTTGGACTACGCAGTAGCCCCGGGTTGTTGGTTAATGCCTAGTAATTTATCTATAAATACTGGTTCTGTAGTAGGATACAACAACAAACTTCAACGAGCTACTAAGGATATGAAGTTTGGGGTGAATGACGTGAACTCTGACACTCTTAGAAGGCACTTTGTTGAACAGCCTAAAAAAGTGCACCATACGCAAACCACCTAAGAAAGTGCAGCTAACAAAAGAAGTATACCGAGCGCCTAAAAAAGAAGAGGAATATGACCATAACTTATTAAAAGCCGGCCTAGCAGCTGCAGGCGTTGGTCTGAGCTATTATATATGGCGATGAACAACCCCTACGTAGCTGGAGTAGATTGTGTCTATACGACTTACACAGGCGAGAAAAAATACAACCAGCATCTTGGGTTGATTGTCACGGGCATGTCCGTGAATTTGAATTACTCAGGAAAGAATTGATCCTTTGTAGTATTTGCATGGGCACGAGCAGCCATGCCAACGTGGGATTTAGGTTCCTGGATGAGAATGGCATACTGCAGCCTATGCGCGTGAAGACAAACAACAGGGAGCCTGCGCATTTCTCCGTAGAGCCCACCCCGGCAGCCTTGAAAATCTATCGGTTTGGACTTTCCATATGGTCGCCGATGCCATGGGAAGGTAAAGCTGCAAATGCGCGTAGATGACACCGGGAGCGTTTGCATAAATAGCATAGAAAATCAAAGGGATACAGCCTATAATCACAAGACCATTAGCACTCTTACGGTAATGAGCCTCTAGAAGCAAATTTATTTGCTGGTATATATGAACCCACATGTGAAGGAAGATTGGTTTTTTCATTATTTAGAGGAAAGTTCAACTAGATGGGGCGACTGGTGGCAAGACACCGAGCTTTGGGTGAAGGTTGGAGGCCTTGGGGTTAATTATGTGCACCATTAATATTAGCGCATGGAATAACTGTAATGCTGGGTTTAGAATCGTCGATGAGAATGACCACCCATTACTACCCTACGGAGAAAAGAATAGTAACAGGAGCCCAACTCATTTTTCATTCGAGCCCGCGCTAGTAAGCGCGGAAAATCTAGTGTCGGTGACTTTTCATATGGTGGTTAATTGTCAATACGCGAAGCTTCAGCTTCGTCCTAGCGATGGTAATGGTGGTTACTTAGGTCAACTCGTAATAAACGCTAACCTAAATGCTAGTAGCAAATTACCAAACGCCGCTTGGAATCATAAGACCATTTCTACTATGACAGCCATACCTTTAGTTCCGCATTACCAAGGCGGCGCGAATACCATATTTACTTATCCGCAGTCGAGGATGCCTCGGGCACCCGACGACGATAAGCCACCAGTAATACACAAGGACAAGATTAAGCCTTCATCTTCTTCAGGAGTACCACTCCAATAGCTACTACGAGGATCCAAATGTTATTCCCCACAAACTTTAGCAGTTCTCCTCCGGCCCTAAGTGCCAAGGAAACAACCGAACCCAGCAGCCCAGGAAGACCGGCTGCCATCTTTTTTCCCAAGTCCGTTAGTCCATTGCCTAATTTCTTTACGCCCGCGCCTGTAGCCTTAAGCGCGGACAAGATTACTCCTACTACGCTCGAAATAGCGACCGCAAATGCCAGCGGCACTCCATACTTCAAAAGGGCTCTTTTTATCTTTTCCTTGGTGGTAAGCCCAGCTCCTTTTCCTTACCTTCTATTTGCGTTTGTAATTCCGCCAGTCTTTCTTGGAGGGTTTCTACTTCCTTTTGGGCTGCCTCCCTTTCTTCTTCGGGGCGAGTTTGATCTTCGATTATTACTCGTTGTCGGTCTATTTCGTACTCCAAGTCTTCGACGGCCTGTTGAAGTTGCCGCATTTGTTCCTCCACCACTGCCTTGTCCAGCATTACTTGTCTTTCTCTGTCAACAGACTCCATTAATTCTTGTCCTAAGCGCTGTAGTTCCGTGTCTTTTCCCGCCGCTTCATTCAAAGCAGCCCTTAGCTGATTCCTTGCGTCGCTTTTTTCGTCCAATGCCCTAGAAAGTCTATTCCTAAAGTCTACGATTTCGTCTGCATGGCTTTTAGTAGTTAGTCTATTTTGTTTAATGAATTCGTCTTCCAATTCTCTTATACTTTCCTGCAATGCTTGGTTTTCCTCCTGGACGGCTTCGAAGCGACTGACGATACCGCCTTCTTCCTTGGTTACGTAGTCGAGTTGTCGCGTAAGGCCATCGATGGTTATGTTATTTTCCTGTATTTCCTTCTTAAGTGCACTTATTCTCTGCAAGTAACTCATTGAGCCTCCGGTCGCGTCGCTTTCTTCAAGTCGTTTAAGTTCTTCCTGGCACTCCTCTTGCAGTCTGATTGCGGATCTGAGGGCAACTTCGCTACCCGGCAGTGAAAGGCGACTAACAAAGGCCTCCCTGGCAACTTCTGTATCCCTTTGAGTCGAAGTGCTTAGCATCGTTAAGTTGGGTGCTCCAAGCGCATTTGTGACTCCTTTTGGAAGTTGGTTGTTAAGCAGGCTGGAATTCCTTCTTTGATACAGGTTGTGCCATTTTTCCCTACCCGATTCTCTAACTTGGACCTGCCCTTTATCTCCTATTTGGATGTCTAAGAGAGCCAGGTTTATATTTGGGTATCGCTCTCTTAGGTCCTCGATGATGTCCGCTATCAAGTCCGACCGCACGCCAAGGGTTTCCATTTGTAAGTATTCCGGAATGGGCGTGTGGGGGTTCTTAGACCTAAATTTATCTCTCAAAGAACGCATAGCATCGCGGGCCCTGCTGCCATACTTACTACTTAATTTCTCAAAGAGACTTCGTCCGTCTACGTTGTCATTAGGAAGTAAAGACTCGTATTCTTCGTCATTAATATCAACTTGGCCTTCTTCGGTAAGGGGATCAAAATCCGTTCCTTCTACTTCCATTATATATGATAAGCTCAAAGTTAAATCCCAACGTATTACCTAAGCAGGTTGGCGGACTGAAAGCAGAACGCACCTTTCATCGTGTCACCTTTACGCCCAGCAGCGCAAAGCCTGGAGAAACCTTGTATGTGGGCGTGCCCCGTCTAACGGATAACCTAGTGTTGGTTCCTGGCACCTTGGCTTTAAGGTTTGACTTAGCGGTGCAGCCAGATACCGCAGACAAGCGATATACCGTCAATAACGTGGGTAGGAACCTCGTCTCTAAGATGAGAATCAAGTTCGCAGGGGAATCCCTCTTGGATTTGAATAGGTACGACCTGTACACCACGTATAAGGATCTGTGGCTAACAGCCTTTGACCGTGCACAAAAGATAGAGCAGGGAATTGGAAGTGTTATTCTTCGTAAGCTTCGCAGCGATACTAACCCCGCGCCTACTGACTCCAGTGGAGCAACCGCAGTAGCAGACGCAACAAGGGTAAAGACCGCCTATGGTAGCAAGTACGTCATACCTTTGGACTTTGAAGTGATTACGAACCATGGTGTGTACTACCCCAGGCAGTTATCCGAGTTACAGTTTGAAGTAACCTTGGCGGACATTACGAACGTCATAGGAGGAATGGACAGCGCAATTAGCGGGGCTGTTGATCCTTATTCTATCACCAACTTAGAACTGCAGTACGAAACGGTATAACAGCGAAGAGCTGGCCCGTAGCGCTGGCATGGAATACAGCTCCGGGAAGGCATTCTTATACGACCACGTAGTAATGTATAAGACATTTAGCTTCCTAGATAAGACGGATGAGGTTATTAACCAAAGTATTAACATCCCCCGAAGAAGTCTCACGGGGTTGATGTTGGTGTTTGCCAAACCCTACGAAGCCGGTAAGCGCGACTCCGAAGCCTTTCACAACCCCAACATCACTAACGGTAGGGGTCAACATAAACGGCGTTCCAAACAAGGTCTACTCGCAGGGAATAAAGCCCGCAGACATTTACAGGGAGGCAAAGCGCAAGTTTGGCGACCAAATTAACCCCGAGGAATTCTTTAAGGATAAGTATGCGCTGTGGATCGATATGCGCACCATCAACGACGAAGACCTACATGGGTCAGGTTTACGCCTAGTAAATACGCAGGATGGCATAACATTGGAGATCAAACGCACCAAGAACACCGATGCGCAGGATGCTGACAAGATAAACTGCTACATCTTCGTCGTCTCAGACGCGCAAACTGAGCGTGGAAATGAACCAACTTAAAGTGTTGCATATTAAGGTTAAATATTCCTTAGATATACATGCTCGCGTTATTGAAAACAACGAAAAACCAAACTGCAATGCATAGTGCAAGGCGAACTTTGTATACTCAAAGCGAAGGAGGTGGCTTATGGCGTTTTGGGCTTGAAAAGCCCCGAAATGCAGTCAAAGTACATTGTCCGCGAAAATACAAGGAAAAGGCTGGATGAGTTAAAGGTAGCCCCGAATCGGGTCGCCTTGCAATGAGCCGCCACATTTCGTGTTGTGAGCGAATTGGTTGTATCAGTATATTGTTCTCAAAGTGTCAAAAGGCGGAGGCATTTCAGGAAGGGTTCCTTGAAGAAGTTCTCCCCGCCCTGTAGAAAAAACGGGGAGGTACGAGTGGAAAGCGCTTTTGCGGGTAAACAAGTTTAGTATTCAAAATAGAAAATGAGTTGGACCTGCATAAGAAGGTAGTGGACTACACCGCCGGTTTACCCTCAAATGCGCTAGCACCCGTGCCTAGGTGAACTGCAGGATTCGGCGGGCAAACGTATAAGGTTGGCGAAAGGATATCAACGCCGGCCCAACCCGGACCTTAATGTTTTAACGGCACACAACATTATGTGGATTCTGCATCGAGATAAAGACTCCAAAAGGGCAACGGCAGGTTATCTGAGGATCAGCACGTGCTCTTACAGAGGTATGAAGGAAAAAGGCTATAAGGTGACTCGTAACAGCGACATAAGAGGTCATTTGCGGGCGATCACTGCGTATGCTTGAAAACACATACGAATTAACGGCAGGTGGTGTTGAAGGTTCTTTAAAACCTGGGACTTTGGCAAACATTAAAGATATTTCATAGAATATATGGACAAGGAAAATTTACGATTAAAGTTCTACAAACGCCTGGAGGGATTTGCAGGTGGGGGGAGATTTATGAGATAAAGAATTATGTGGTCTTTGAAGACTTGGACCAGCCTGCGCTGGTCTTAAAGAATAAAAAAAAAGAACATCACACTTTGGGCGCCGGATAGGATAGGTACGCCCCGCAGGGCAGGACGTTTACCCATGTAGGAGTCATGGTAAAAAGGTAGTGGTTGGTTGGCAGGGGGTATTGACGTGGT
>WHPX01000290.1:600000-956290 GCA_011057435.1 Actinia equina
GAGGTTGGAGATGTGGTGCCATTTGAGCTTATCTTTTTCTGACAGTCACCAGAAGCTTGATCCTCAACTAGGAGTTTACGAAAGACACTGACAATATTCAAGAAACATTGAGTAAAATGATGCATAATAAATGAGATTACATCAAAACGATACAAAAGAAAAAAAGCTTTGTTCAGATAGAAATAAGACACTATAGTAATCAAACGAAAATGTGTCAAAAAAACAAGTTGTCAGTCAGTGTCACCTGCTTCGTGCTGCCATTATTGCTTTGACTCCAAGAAATGCCTTTTTCTCAGATTTTCCTGTGAAGGGTTAACAATAAAACAACATTTTAAAGATTTTAAATGCAAAGAGTAAACCCTTATTGAAAATGCGCAAAGTAAGATGACCTTGGATCATAGTTCATTAGTTAGTGTGCTGCAAGCCATGGCCAAGTGAGTCCAATCTTCACTTGTTCATCTGAAGATGGGATGCCAGAGTCATGTATATACCAGTTGCACAAAATCTACCAAGAAATGCTAGTTGTCTAGTTGCTAACCTACTATAAAACGAACATCAGCCACTTGGCTTTTTTCTCCTAAGAGTGAGCTGAAGTCCTTGACCATCTGATCTGTTGATTCAAACGTCTCTTGCAAGCCATCTTGAGAAGAAACAGAAGACCTGCAAATTATATGTATTAAATATTATCATATTTTTTTAAACAAGGTGGTGGTCTCATGCTCATCAGTGTGACAGATTAGACAACAACATCACTCAGTATCACATTACCACCATCATCATTAACAACGACAACAGCATGAACAAGAATGACGAAAGCCAACAGCATCAACAACAGACATTTTTATTAACATGCACCTGTTACTTGACTGGCTTCGTCGTCCATGCTCCCTGTACAACAGAATAAAAACAGAAAAGTAAGGGGGATGCTCATCAGAAATTTACAAAAAGACCCCTAAAAGATACCAGAAGTCTTTAAAAAGGGAGTGGCTGAACGATTTTTAACTTCTAAGAGGTAACAACAAATAATATTAAATTTTGTATCAAAAGCGCCTAGGATAAGCCACTCTCTCTCCACTTCTGACACCCTAAGAGATACCAGAAAATGCTGATTTTCAATTACCCCTGAGAGATACGAAGAGCATCCCCGGTACTTTTGTCCCCAGAATTCCCTCCCCCCCGGGAGAAAAAACAACACAGCCAAATATGCTGTTAAGGTAAGGGATTAATGGTATCCTTTAAACCAATCACAGGGGGCAAAATTACTATTAATCTAATCAAAATGCGCAGACCCTAACGTTCACCATGCGACATATCTAGACAAACATAATCTAATCTATGGAAAGTCCATCAACTTTTCCTAAGCGCATCACCGTAACACGAAAAAAATAAAAATTTAGTAACATCCAGGTAATGGTATTGAAAATCGCTTTACCTGAAGGGAAACGGGTCCCGTTTTTCTCTTGTGTCTACAGGACTCTTCTCAATTGACTCCAATAAGTCTTCCATCAGTTGATTCCGAGTTCGTTGCTGGAAGAAAAATGATTGGTATCCTTGACTTCACGGACAAAACTGGACACATGAAGAAAGCATGTCTTGACGAGCACTTACATGCAATTTAGCAAAATTGGGTGCTTTGTGACAAGCCACTTCTCCGTTGATAACTTTGCTCAATAACCACTTTTTCAGCTCTGGACCCTTATGTGAAAAGATGACACATGCTTACTAAAGGTAAAATAACGTTTGCATGTGTATGAATTGGGAGGGCTGAAACGGGAGTGAAACTTTACGAATTTCCACTTTTCAACTCATGAAAAGAAAGTATGATCAGTCGGTGCTTCTAATCCTTGATAGAAAAGTAGAGCGCACAAAAACGTTCGCGCGTGAATAATTTGGAAGCGTTGAGACAGACATGTGACTTCTTATAATAATAACTTTATTTTTTAAATGTTTATTTTCAGTTCTGCATGGACCCTCGTATGGAAAGAAGATATTAGTTCAATGTTTGCTAATGCGGCTATATTTGTAGCAGGCAGACAAAATGATGCGCGCCCATGGGACCTTACTTTTTTAAATGTACTTTTCTCTGCAAGGGAAGGACCATAAAAAGGAACTTGTTTTCTTGACACTACTGATACCTAAAAAATAGAAAAAAAGTAAAAACCTTATAAAAAAACTGTTATACGTATCACATTTTGATTGGTTGGGAGCATGTGCTTTATGAGAGTACACAGCGTGCGCACTTTCAGTTGCATCATTCCTATCCAAAACAAATCATAATTTGTATTTTATAAAACAAATTTTTAAAAACGCTTGCTGTGCTGTGTGCAGTTATAAAGAACTTGGGGATTGGCAGAACCCTCTAGAAGTGTCGAGAAGCATTCTGCTACCCATCGTGCTTCTCTTGACACTTCTCTCGTGTTCTTCCATCCCCATGTGCTTTATAACTGCACACAGCACACACGCGCTATTTCTTTTTTTTTCAATCGATCATTTTCTTAAGGTCGCATGCGCACCCAATCATCTTGACAGGCCACAGAAATAAAAAAAGCGCAAATTCAGTAAAATTGAGAAGCTAGTTATATATTTAAAGAGGAGAATAATCGATCTTATGACTGCTTATCGAAAAATCTAATAGAAAAAGTAGTATTTTCATTATAAAGCTTTTGTTTAGGTATCGTGGCCCGTCAAGTTTATTAAAAAGATATATTGAGTAAAAGTTGTGTGAAACTGTTACTAAAAGGATATAACTAGCTAAAACTAGTGTGAGCTGCGTCGGTGTTTCTAATGAAACAGTAATGATGAAAAGGTAAATTATACACCGTGAAAAGATGAAAAAACTTACTGACGTTTCGGACGCTAGTCCTTCGTCGGAGTAAAAGAGAAAGAAGTGGTAGAAAGGAGTGTATATATGATATATATGATATATCATTGGTTTCTTTTGTCTTATTCTATCATATATACACTCCTTTCTACCACTTCTTTCTCTTTTACTCCGACGAAGGACTAGCGTCCGAAACGTCAGTAAGTTTTTTCATCTTTTCACGGTGTATAATTTACCTTTTCATCATTACTGAAACTGTTACTGAGAAGAAAACAGTTTATTCCGTTGTAACGCAAAAGGGGTACGGAAATATCTTCCAATATATAATCACGTATGCGACCATCAAAGCCGGCCCAAAATGTAATTTTGATTGACAGAATTTGATTGCAAACATGAAAATGTATTATTCTACTGTAAAATGAAAAGATAGTTTAAGTCTTCGCATAAGAGTGGACCAGATGGGTAACCATCCTTTTCTCGTGTTTGAGTTAGAAATGAAAGGGTTAAGTTTTGTGAAGAGAAGGAAAACGAAGATTCTGAAGAAAACCTATAGGCTTCTCGAAACCTCCGGAGACAACCTCTGAAACATCTCTTCTCAAACATGACAGCTTCGAGGGTTTAAAGTAGGAAACTATCAATTCGTAGCCGTCCTTTAGCCGCACCGTATTTATGTTACCGCCGTCGTAGCTGTCACTAACGCATTGTTTGACGATTGGGAGAATTAATGAAAGATAATATGTTACGGCAAGTTGTACCGTGTACGTACTGAAAGTCAGCACCGAATGTTTCCCACGCATACGAAAAACGCTATATATATATAATGTGCGGCGTTCTATTGTAATCATCAAAAAAGACGTAGCTAGAGTCCTCTAGTTGACTGCTTACCGTATATTTATTTGGATTGGTTGACACGTCCACTTGGACCACGACGAACGTGTGTAAGAAGTTTGATTTGATACATTCTGGGTCGAACTGTGTGTGAGCAGCTTCTAAGAACACGACACACGCTATATCATTACCGATGTGTCTCTTTCTCTGTAACTAGAAGAATTACAAAAACAGGAATAAATGCGCAAGGGTTTGACTGCATTAAGCAAACATCCTGATCGTTACCTTGGCTGGGGTCTACTCAATAGGAAGCCAATTTTACCTAAACATGTAACGTAAGAAAGTTCGAGACCCAACTGTATGCCCGCGTTGAATAAAAGGTGTCCACAGATATTAAAGAAAGATTTGCGTTATCGCCACGAGTGCGTGTCCAGAAAATACGGGGTTTCTGCAAGTGTTAGTACTTATCCAGCAACTTTCAGCGCACGGGTATTTAAGCCAGAACGAAGAAAGAGAATAAACCAGCTGACTAGAGTCTCCTATAATATGAAGCATCAGTGGTTCCTGGGACTTCCAGTGCTAAGGAAGCGTTCAGTAGGCCATTTGCATTATGGCGTCATTTACTACCAATACCAGACTCCATTGCACACTGTCTTTTGTTCTGTTAACTAGCACCAATTGTCTCACTATTCCCATGAGGAACTACAAATTTGAATAAGAAAGAAAATTCACGAAGCATTTTGGTAGTGGTAGTAAAATGATGCCATAATGCAAATGGCCTATTGCTACGGTAGGAACACGTGTAGCTCAGTTGATCGATCTTCAGGAACTCCACGTCTGTGTAGCCTTAATTAACTTTAAATATCCGTAAAGAGGAGCAGTGATAGTAAGAGAGGGTAGAGGGCGCACATTTGAGTGCATTAAACATGAGCCCCTGCCTTGGAAGGTTTGGGCAACCACTCTCCGCGTTATCGAAGTAAAACAAACTACTTTTACATTTAAGATGAGAATACTTTTAAATTTAACTTTTTTAGTGCGCATCACTCAGCATTTAAGCCTTTTCCTTTTTTTGTGTGCGTAATGCAGATTTGTGCTTTAAAAGTTATGACTGGACAAGAGTGGTAACACTAGATTACTGGGTTGATTTTCATAGCTAAAGGTAAGTGCATGTATGATATATTCCTATCGGTTTCTTTAGTCGAGAACGAGAGCTAATAGCACGCACCAAGAAACCATATGGAATCTTGCGCGCATTCATCTGTCTTCCTTTTTTACCACGAAAAAAGCACCAAAAGAAAGGCGAGCCATTCAAGTTCAGGGGGTAAGGAACACGCACGGCTAAACCACAGGAATCCCATTTAATATGAAATCCCAAATGGACACTATTTACCTTCTGGGTGTCCTTCTTCTCAAATGGTAGCAGTGTGGACACATGGAACATAACTTGTTTGTTACCTTTCTTTGCGTACACAGAATGGGTGCCTGTTAGGTCATTAACTATGTCCAGGCCACCACGGTACTCACTAAAACCCTTTAATCTTACTCGGTCACCAAGTAAGTCCAGGAAGTCATCAAATGCTTGGCTGTGCTCTTGATTATTGAAGATCTGTTCTTCTGTTGTTTGACCTTCTTTCACATAAAGCAGGCCAACTTTGTATTCATCTTTGAGAAATACCTATGAAGTTATTAACAATTCAATTTTTATTCATGGATAAAACACTTTTGTGTATTTCATTATGAATTGCCCGTCCTCTCATCTACCAATAATCCATTTATTTATTCATCCCCCCACATCCAGCCCTCCATCCCCCATCTACCCTGCCATTCATCTATCATACCAGTCCACCCTACCCATCCATCCATTCTACCCATCCATCCAACTACTCATCCATCAACCCATCTAGCCTCCAAGCCATCCATCCATCTGCACTCCCATCCATCCATTCCTCCTAGCATCCATCCATTCCGTTTCTCTCCCTACTTTCCCATCCATCCATCCATTACCTCATTTACCGAGAGACTACCTTACTTTATCTATTCTCAGTAATTCTGCGGGAGCAGCAGATATTTTGATAGGCTTGAGTTGAGCCTCCAGGCCAATCACGTTTGACAGAAACTGGACAACTTCTTCATGACTGTAAGAACTGGTAGGAATACTGCTTACTGGAAGCATACCATGAATTACATGAGATGATGAACGAACCATGATTCTGAAAATTTTGAAAAAGAGTAATATGTGAATTCAGTCTCTACTGGGAACTGGAGTCTCTTACTCTTAGCTGGAGGGGTGAGGTGAATGAATAGAAGCATTTAAAGAAAGTCAGAACAATAATGTCAGCAGCAGATCCAGGGTAGAAATGAGAGGTTTGGTCAGACCCAAAGCGACAACTTTCAAGGAAAACTTAAACCTGAGAAAACGTAAACCTTCTCCATTTCCCTGCAAAAGGATGGGGGGGGGGGGGGGGGGGGAGTGGGGGAGGGAAATGACATCTGTTTTTCTTAGGCTAGTCATGAGACCTTGCTGCTTTTGTACTATGAGCTATCTTCAGTGCAGTGTATTTGGGATTTAGACTGTGACTGCATGACTGCAGTGAAGTGGGTCCAGAAAATCTTCAAAGACTTCCCCACCTAGATCTACCCCAACAGACTGTCAATAAAAAAGAGAGCCCATTCACAGCTGGCTGTGGCTGATAATTTAGTACATAGCTATTTAGAGAGAGGGAAGACAGACACACAAACCGATAGAAACAGTTAAGATACAAACAAGGACAGACAGACAGCTGCCTAATCATTTCGGATGACCTAGTACATTATCATTTTATTTAACTTAAACTAGAATATTGTATTCATTTACAAATATACAGTAGTTGTTGTTGTGTTGTAGCTAGCTGTGGTAAAATGGGTCCAAAACAACAAATAATGACCAAACTATCCCTGCACATGCCAATGATTTCTTAATTTAGGAAAATCCATCCACCATATCTGGTTCCAAAGTATTTTGGGATTTTCCATCTTAGAAAGTTATAAATTAGAAAGGTTATTAGCCAAACTAACATGCCAATGGATGAACTGCCATTTGTTGTTTGTTAAATTTCTTAAACGAAGCAAACTTGAGCGAAAATTCTATTTTTTTGGGTTGGAAGACCTATTGATATGCATCATGGCTGCTTGAGCGTACAGTCTTATATTTCTCCTATAAATCAAAAGCTTATTTCACATTCCATTTGCCATGCTTAAATATATGATTATTTATTTATTTTTATTTTCATTTTCATTTGCTTTACTCTTTACTTTCTTTTTAACAAAAGCAAAGGATTTGATATCACTTTTGCTTAAGAATAAATAAATTGGATATTCAATGCGTTGTTCAAATTGTTAATTTGTTTTATTATTGAAAAACACTTTGGTTCCAGAATCAATATTTGCAAACCATACCCAGAGGGCACAATACTTGATGAGAAAAGAATATTCAAAAGAAACTTCCCGAAGAAAATGTATTTTCAGATCATATAAGGAAACAGAGTATTAAGATTTTTAATAATAGAGGTATTATTATTATTATTTCATATCGTTATGAAACGAAGTTATGAAGTATCATTTTGCTATCATCAACTGCCGTCGAGGTGTCGGCAGATAAAGGTATCAACACCATGAATATAATTAAATATATCTGTCGTTCAAAGATGGCTATAGCGAAACAGCTCTAGAAACCAAAACAAAAGTGTCAGCTTGTTTTCATTTTTGAGGAAAAAAAAGCAGTTTCGATATTATTTATAGCGTTCAGATGAATTAAGGAGATGCCACGAGCTACAGACAAAGAACAACACGCCGTCCTCACGAACATAAACAAAGCCCTCGTGGCTTTCATTTCGGGATTTAAAAAAAATTCAAGGCGAAAGTCCCCCTGCAGTTTTTGACATACTTAACGAGAAACAGCGGAAAGCGCCTTTTGTTGACTGTTGACAATATCATATAACGCGTGGTTCGACAAAATATCAATCATGAAACAGCGCCATTTTATCAACTCCAATGAAAACCGCTCAACATAAGCACCACGAAAAAATAAAACAAAAACACCAAAGAGAAAACAAATCCACAGGATTATAACAGAAGAAAATATATTCATAGAATACAGAGATAAGATGTTTTTGCGTGATTTTCATGTAATGGTCTGGGTCTTGTATGTACAAGACTTACCATGCTTTCATTCAAATCCAAATGTCAACAAACCAGGATCACGAAAAGTCGTGCCTACATTCAATTATTTTTAATAAAGTGTGAAAATTTTGGACAAACAAATGAAGAATAAAACTCGTACAAGTAACCATCTGTTTTTAATTGTATTTACAGCCTCTTACGGTACTATAAAGGGGTATATGATCGAACAGTTTAGTGACAGAAAACCAATTAGGTAGCATTTGTGTGTAACAATCTAAAATTACCATTCAGATTCCAACTTACCTCAGAAAATCCTTTGATTGGCGAAATTCTTGCTTAATTGTTAAGATAACAGGACCGATTTTCTCATCTCTGCAGGAATAATTCCAGTGTTTAGAGCCATAAAAATAATTTTCGTAAATTTCTTCAGGGAGAACTTTGGTACATATTTTCCCGCTAGAACCGAGGTCGCGAAAACTGTTAACTAGTTTATCACTTAAATGCAAGACACTCTTCATTTTAGGGCAGTTTTTATCGGTACATTCAATCCAATATCCAGCCTTGGCAAGTATGAATGGATGTGAGCTGCAGATCTTACAATTTTCTCCATTCTGAGTCTCTTCCTTGTCGCGAAATTCTTGCTCCTCTTCCAAGAACAAGTCGTTCACTTGTAAACACGCTCGCTTAAAATCTCCCAAAATAGCAAGAAAATCAGAATTTTCACTCGCCAAATTGCCTCCATTCTGCTTATCGCAAGTAAAATTCTTGTTCTCCATCAATATATAATTTTCATCAAGTACCTAGGAGGCGATTGAACGGAGGCACGTTGAGATGGTTTGCTACATTTACGTCGTTACAACCTCGTCACACTGACAGCTTTGCACACACAAACATCATTGCTTCAATATAACGACAGCGATCGTCTGGCTCTCTGAATAACAATATTCAAATCATCAAACAGTTTTACTAGATTTTCCTCCGGGCCTACTGTGCCTTCTTGTAACAATTCAGGATCTTTGCTTCTAATCTTTCTTGAGTGTCCAAGGATTAATTAACAGTCAAGTTCACACGGTTCTCTAGTTTGACTGTATTTACGAACTAGCTCTTGTATTTCCTTAGTGCAATGTATTAATGGCGAGAAATAACCAAGATAGACCAGTAATAATCAATAATTAATATCGACGTAATTACACCCGTTTAGGAACCAAATGTTTCAATGCATTAGCGGTGATTATAGATTATTTACTAGTGCGGTTGAACAGTGTTAGGATTTGAAGACAGCTTGCTGATGATGGATTGAATGAAAGTCTAAATAGGATGACAGCCTTTTCAATATAAAATTCCCGAACGTTCACGAAACTTGAAGTAACTGACCAATCACAGCACTGCATTTGTGTAAGTCAACTTGACCTGTCACCTGTTTTTACTTCCTGTGTTGCTTTGTTTGCGGTCCATTCGCTTGGGCTTCCTGTGGTCTAAACTAGGATTATCCTCAATAATATAATACATGTTTAACGTATTTTTGGCAAAAGTAAATGAGAATCACGGGAACTAAATAGATAGTTATCATTTTCATCAGTTTTAAAGATCGCAAAGTCATAAAAAGGAATTTTTGAAATGGGGAAAATGGGTTTTGTGGAAGATAAGAAATAGCAATCTTTTATTCCTGATATATCGCAAGATCTGTGATAAAGCTGTAATCTCTTATCATGAGTTATCAACGGAGATCTACCGCCGCTAGACTTTGCACAAAGAAATTTCCTCATAAATGCTGCCATTTAATAATGAAAAACACATGATAAAGATATAAATAGGATGGAGGAATTTAATGTAATTATTTAAAGTTGATCGATATAATCATTAATTCTCATAGTTTTTTTCTTTCATTATAGTTTAATAGACACCACAGGTATCCCAATCATTAAAATAGAATATCTATTTGCGCAAAGCATTATGGATAAATAATACAGATCCAAGATGGCAGACGAACAGAGTAGCAAAGACTTCGCATTTTGTGTCCTCTGTAGGAAGAATCACGACCAAGGAAAAAAGCATAAATATTCTAAAAAGCACAAGAAAGCTTTAGAGAATGTGCTGTTAAAATTTGGAAAAAAAGTAAGCTCTTTTTCAAGAAATATAAATAATTTCTTTGAGAAAAACGTAAACTTTCTTGTTTTTATTCTGTTTTGTTTGAAAGGAATTGCTTCTTTTCTTTAATTAGGTGGACGAAGTTAGAAAATATCTTCGTAACCCTTCTGTTCAAGACGGAGAGTTAGAGCCAGGAGCTAAGTTTTGGTGTCATTTTTGTGGTGAAGATGTAAATAAACATGTGACAGACAGACAGGTGTCAATCACCTATGGCGGAGTCTTTGAACACTTTGCGAGGTAAGATTTCGAAATCATTGATATTTATTAGTTGAAGGCTGGCACCGGAAATTTTAGCGATTTGGGGTGTAAAAATCTTCATTCCTCAACACTACAGTAGGTTATAGTTCCAGAAATTGCCCCCCCCCCCCAACATGGATTGATTTTTTTTATTGGATCCTCCTTCCACTGGAAATTCCAATTTTCTTCCATACAAACTCTGTAATTTTGTTTTTCTCTGACCCCCCTACCCCTTTGAGATTCAAAATTCCTCTGTGTGTGTGTGGGGTGGGTGGGGCTGGGGGGAGGGGGGGGGGTTTGGAGGTTGTAACTAAAGTACAAGCTAATTAGTGAATACATGAATAGAAAATGTATGTATGTTATTCATGAAATTTCCTCTCATTCCTACTTTAGTAAAAACCATCATAAAAAGTTGCATAGTTTTTGGAGAGAACATGGTGCAGAAAAAGAGAAGAAAAGTGCTTTCTTGGTCACCAATGATCAGTACATCAGGTTTGAACATAACCTCCATATGAATATTTTTAGATCTTCAATTTTCATCAATAACCTGAAATAACCTATATGCTGATCAACTCCAGGGCAAGGCTAACTCACAGATCAAACCCATCAACCTCTGGCTGATCAAAGTCAGGGTATGGTTAAAAGTCACAGATCAAACCCTTAAACTTCTGGGCTAATCAAAGTCAGGGCTCTGTAACTTACAGATTGAACCCTGAAACAACCTATATGCTTATCAAAGTCAGGGCATGGCTAAATCACAGATCAAATGACCTGAGACAACCTCTGGGTCAATCAAAGTTAGGGCAAAGCTAACTCATAAATTAAATTGGCATTAAATGTCTAGTCCAGGAATCAAACATAAGACACAAGGGCTCAGGTGAGAGGTGAGTCTACTACTGATGCACCACTTCTAATTCCCTTTGTATAATATATTAAGAGTGCTTTACTTGTTTTTGAGACCAAGACAACTTCATACACAGAGCATTTTATAATTTATTTCTAGTGTTCATATAAGAAATATTTATCTTTTTTAAATAAAGGTTCAAGGAAGGTGTTGATAAGGCTTTGAAAGAACATGAAGAAGTCATGGAGAAAAAAAGAGAACAGGTTTGCGACACTATTTTATTCGTAATACATCTTTCTTAAAAGTACATGATTATTTTCATTGTATTAATTTCCTTCACAGGAGGCAGAAAAAATAAAACAGATAGAAGCAAAACAAAAACAAGAAAGCCAACAGGTCTGTGGTGATGTGTCAAAGGGTGTTGAACTGTATCCATTACAATATGCTTAGTCATAGCACTGCATATATGACTTTAACATCATATGGTTGTTAATATCCATGACCATGTTAAATAGATTTACAAAATGTACCCTTCCTTCCCTCTGACCTAACCTAAAATGCCCTGCACTAGCCTACCATATTTTAGCCTTTTGTACCCTGACTTACCTACTGTACCTTCCCCTTCCCTACTTTCTCCTGCCCTGGATTTGGATTTGGATTTTCTCCTACACTTCAAGAGTCTTTATCTAGGTTCTTCTTTTTCCTCTTTATAAGAAAGAGAACTATGATACGCCTTGTGGTGTGTTATACTGAATGGTGATTCTTCATACTATTCAAAGTTAAATTTTTAGTATTTGTTTCTTTTCCTGAATATAACCAACCATAGCCACCAGAAATACGACCACAGCAACCTCTTGTTATCTACAAAACTGTACAGAATGAGTTTGGTATTCAGCAAAATCCCACTGGATGGTTGGTATACTGTATGAATGATACATTTGTGTTCTGTATGCACTATTGAAACTACCGTAGTGTGGAAACGCTGAGGAAAAACCTGTCATTAGTTTCACCCTCAAACACATTAACTTGAAAAAATATCAATTTTTTTAATCCTGTAAAACATGTACTGCCGTAAAGACCATGTACTATTGTAAAAACACCTGCGGTTAGAAATAGAATTCTCCATTTTCATAAAATTTATCATTTGACTACAGATGACATATAATAATTCCTGATTCCTTTTTGTTCTTCATCAGTCAAGATCTCAAGAGGGTGATGAAAAAAAAAACACTAATTGAAGCTGATATTTTTCATTTTTATGAAGACTGTCTGGGAAAATTGACATTTTTTTCCAATAAGAAAATGATTTAGTTTAACTAGAGTTAAAAATTCATACTTTTGCTTTGATCTTCAGAGCTGCTTACAAGCTCCTTCTTTTGCTCATATTTCGAATAATATCCCAATTTTTATGTTATATTATTTTATTTTCCTCAGTTTCATTGCTGTTGATCTAATTTCCTTTGTACCTTTTAATTTTAGTATTTATATAGATTGCTAAGAATATTGCTTGATGTCATGTATTTTGAATTCTCAATAGGCATGAAGGCTTAAGAGTCTGGGGAGGAGGCATATTTAAGTACAGGTAAATTACTCAAGACCCTCCCTCCTTTATGTTATACAATTTATTTTAAATTTATTAGTAAATTGAGGCAATGCAATTTTTCTATGAATATATTTTTTCTCTCCTCTCTTCTACTTTTAACTCTTATTAGTTAGTACCAGACATTGAAAAGTTAGACTAAAGTCAAACATTGAGCTTCACATATATCGAACCTAATGACATAAAAGAAGACTGCTTTGTTATCCATCGCTTCATTGAGGACCGTTTGGCTCGTGAAAATTGACATTTGATCTGAGTCTTACAGCCTAGGCCAACCATATCCAAATCTCTTTTGAGAGCATGTCTGTAGAATTCATCAGCTAATTCAGTTCCCATATACAGATGAGAGAAGTATCAAAAAAGGATGCCAGTGTTTTGCACTTCTTTATGTTGCCTATCGTACCCCTGTGTCTGTCATTAGACTCTTGGTTCTCAATAGCAGCAATAGTGTGTGCACCAGCTAATAAGAGTTGTTGAGATATTGGCCAAAACAAACAATAGTTTTATTTGTCAACTTGTTCTTTTGTTTGTTTCTGTTTGTTTGTGTTTATCTAATTGGGTTATAGATCTTTTTAGAGCTGCAACCTCCCTCTTCAATGGACCAGTACTTATTGTTTGTTTGTTATCTTATTGCAGACAAGGGTCTGATCAGTGGTATCCATGGGAAATGGACATGGAAGAGGGAGTACCTGGAAACACTAGTAGTGCAGGTGGGTGACATACTTATTACGCCCACACACACATTCGTCAAAATATGGTTAAAATATTACCCTTGGGAAATTAATGACACTTACTATACAAGAAGATAAAAAATGTTTGTTAAGTTGTTTTGACTAGGACATATTTCCCTACTGTTTTCTGAAAGGCTATTTCTTTTCTAAATATATCCATTATTACACCAAAAAAGTAATTCTGAAGGGGCAAAAACAAAGGAAAATTAGTAGATTTAGTGCACCATATTAGTAGAGTTAGGCCACCATATTTTCTTACAAAAATCCATAGCTTAAGTGTGTGAGAGATATTATTTATCTTTTTTTTTTACTGGCAGGTGTAGGATTATCACCCCCAAGAGGAATCCAAACTGCTAAAGCATTTGGTAGTAATTTAACATGTATAGATATAAAAGGCCTGGAACAAGGACAAGGCAATATATATTCTGGTAAGTACACTGAAACGCCCCTCCCAAAAAGTTTTTTTTTAATTAATACACTGTATACTTAGTAAAAACTGGTGTCCTGCTCACTTTCCTCCGTACTACAATCAATATTTCTCAACACACAACCTTTCACTCATGTTCTTACAAATTTATTAAAATAACTTGTAGAGAGAAATATGTGCATGTGACATCATTGCTGCCATCTTGGTTGACAATAACAAACCATTCCTCACTAGCTTCTCTTGGTAGATCAACAAACATGGCAGCTGTTTCATTGTCATCCATATCTCAAGGGATTTTTAGTCGCATGGTTGCACACACTGTAATAAATATTACTCTGGAGTTTTTTTTTTGCTGCCATTGTTAGACCGACTAAAGTAATATTATTTGAAGGTCTAGCCCTGTATTGCTAAGCAGGCTGCTCCATGTCTGACAACAGTCCTTGCAATGAATTGTGTTTGTTTTTATAAGGTGCAACCCCACCATGGCTAAGGGATGATGATGATGATAATGATGGCAATAAGGTAAGTAATAATCTTCCAATGCCTTATTAGGATCAAGGTTTCTTTCCAAACATTCTTATGACAATATTACCTCAACTCATTTCAAATGAAAATGTTTTGCAAGTATTGAAATATTTTTTAAAATTTAAAATTAAGGAAACATGCATTGGCCCTTCCTTAGAAGACTTTCAGAAACACGGTAAGTGTTTTGCATTCTGTTTCAAACTCTCTTGAAATCACAAAAAAAAAAAGAAAAAAAATACCATGAAAGGGTTCTGGTGGATATAAGTTTCTAGTAGATCAGATTGTTTTTTTTTAAACAGTTCAACGAAAGAAAAAATCAGCTCAAAATCCAAACAGAGTTGGAGCAAACTTTGAAAGAGAAAAACAGACAGATGAAGAATGGTTAGTATAAAATTCGTTGTTTTAGAGATATTTTTGGCTGAATTAATATTGAATCATGAATGTTTCTTGACTCAGGTTACCATCTTTTGGAAGAGTATGGAACCAAGGACCACGATGGCAATCAAGGTATCTTTTTGTACCACTTGCTGCACTGTGAACACTTGCAAGTTTTTTTTATTTCCTTTTGACAAGTTTTAATTTCAAGTGCTCTTTACCAGTGCTTACCATTTTATCAGCAATTCACTTAGATGTTTGATATCATTTCATCAATGTACAAACTCCTATCGAAAAATTAAAGTGCTACCCTGACAAAAATCGCTCAAACTTGGATTCAGCTGAAACTTCCTAAGAATGCTCTTTAAAGGTCCAATAATCACTGTATGAAGTGTTTTCTCGCTATTCAGGACGGAAGTATGATATTTTTACGATTATATTTTGGAGTCTGTGTATATAAATCCTTAATTTATTTTATTCCTATGGAGCCCCAAGGGTGGCTTATGTGCTTATTTCACATTACTTGTGACTATAGTTTATATTTTGGGGTATTTGGGTGTTTCTTTCTCCCTTTACTACTGATATTTTGATCATAAACTACAAAAATAGCAAGTTTAAAGTTGTCAAAAAGAAATCTGACAAAAGCTTGTGGAAGTGTTCATGGTATGGTGTTGCACACTATAAAAATAATATTGATCAAATGTTATTTTTTCAATTTGGCACTCCAAACCCAGGGTGACCACACCCAAGGGGAGGGTCAAGATTTTCCAAAATACATTACTATATCCTTTCATCACCTCTTCCCCATTCTAAGGTTGTGTAAAGAGAATGGGTTCAAGTTGGATTTGCAGTGCATTTTGGAACTTTTTAGGGAACAAAAGAGATGGGAAATATGTCGCCTTAAACATTCTCACAATGCATTGAAATACCAGTTAAACCAAGTCTCTTACTCTACCTTGGCATAGCCAATGTCAATCATGTACCTTACCAAATTCTTTCCATTTTCTAGACATGAATTTAGGAATGAACACAGAAAGAAGAAGAACTGATGGTGTGAAATATTGTTGCCAGAAAGAAATAAAGAAATTGTTGTAAAAAACTGGTTTTACACATGGATTACTTAGTTTTTTCTACCTTCATCATTGTCTTACCCCAAAACAAGTCAAGAGATAAATGTTTTCGTACCAAAACATTTTTCCAAGGGAGCAAATTAATCGTATAGTTAAGAAAATAATAATAAAAGGAGGCATAGTTAAGAAAATGATATGTTTAATATTTATCAATTTATCTTCTGATCACCTCACTTATCTAATAAAGAAAACAAGAGTCTTAAATCCTAAGTCATCTAAATAGAAACTAATCTTGGACAAACTTAACACTTTAATTCAAAAGTTACTTTTTTAAAAAGCATATTTTTGTCTTCAGAAAAAATCTCTGTTTACTATAGCATTTCTAACTGTTTTCTGTCCACTATAATATTGTTTCTAGAAAATTGCCAACTGACTTAAGTACAGTAAAATATTACCGGAATAGTTAGAGTACAAGTGCAGCATTTTGAATGATGAAGTTTGAGATAGTGCATTGAAAAGGAGAGGCCTATTTATATTTTCTGCTCAAAGTTTATATATATACAATAAAAATCTTTGAACTCTATAGATTACATATTCACACAAACTACTATTTTATTTAACTATAGCTAATGGTTTTACTTGTGCTGTTTTGGAGTTGGATACAAGTACGAAGTTTATGTTCACAGCTAATTATCAACTGCATTGGGATTCAATTAGTTATGCATCCCAAATGATCCAGAAACACTTTCCTATGTGTGTACATCGTTTTAGCCTGTACCTTGGGATGGCTGGCCAACCGAAACAATGGCCCCAAGGTCTATCCCATGTTGTTGTAGTTGAGCTCGTAATATTGCATTTTCTTGCCGAAGGTCCTCATTTTGTTGCCGTAACAACTCCATATCTATTGCTGTCTGCTCATTATCCTTGAGGCTTTCACCCATTCTTGTGTTGGCTGTTCTTAGTTCATTAATGTAATCTACTGTCTTTGCTAGTATTCCTCCTTTACTCTGGGTCAAACAACAAGAAAACTATGTTTGAAAAAAAAAGCACTAAACTATTATTTTTTGACAAACATGTCTAGATAGACTACCCCATAACTTTATGCTCAATAGACCTATCCTGAATTCGCTTGACTGGTCAAGTCAAGGTTGAACTTAATAAATAAAAGAATAAAGTCCAGTCTTGACTTCAAACCATTGTTTCGTGGTCAGTCAAGCGAATTCGGGATAGGTCTATTGGAATTGTTCTTCGAAAAAATTAGATAATATAAATACTATATCTTAAATTTATTAGTTAATAGGTAGATAACTACACCTCAAATCCAGACAGCAATATAAAAATAATA
Source organism: Actinia equina (assembly GCA_011057435.1). Classification (NCBI taxonomy): domain Eukaryota; kingdom Metazoa; phylum Cnidaria; class Anthozoa; order Actiniaria; family Actiniidae; genus Actinia; species Actinia equina. Next base: position 617,110 of record WHPX01000290.1, read on the forward strand.
TATTTGTGTGTGTTGTTTGAACTGTACAATATATTTCCATCTGCGACCATTTGTATAATGCATATACAAAACAATAGATAAAAAATATCATGGAAAAAGATTTCATTGAATGTGCACTAGGAGAGTGCATAAAAACCAACCTGTCCAGCTTTAGTTTGATCACAGGCACAATCTGGAACGACTTTGGCTAGCTTGGTAATCCATCCATTGATTTTATCTCTTCTACGACGTTCAACTAGAATTTAAAAAACATACTGTAAACCCTGTAGCAACCATTTACAAAGACAATGTGCTGTAATGAGACCATTGTTATCATAAAAGATATTGAATTTGTCTATTAGCACCAATTTAAAGGAAATCTTTAGTTCAGTTTTTTGGGTATTTTGTATATCCTAATATTTGCACAAATTTCATACTGATAATCATACTGTTTTGGGATTTCGGAAAAAATTGAAAGGATTTTGAACTTTAGGTCACAACACACGAAAATCATTTCCTAGTCTTAATCATTTAACATCAAAGATCCTAGTTAATAATTTTCGCGACCCAAGTTCAAAATTGTCGAGTATTTTAAAATAACATCTGTGTACAAAACGTACCTTCATTGTGAGTTTCTCTTCTCTTATCGTCTCTACCTCTAGTGCCTTCAACTTTACTGAAAAAAGAAAGTTCAAGCAATCGATGAACCTCCATTTTTGACTCTCACAAGAATACGAATGGTGATTTTATTTACGAGAGAACGAAGGAAGGGAGTCCATGTGCTTTGACTGTCACATGATTTAAGACACAACAGCAGATACCTCGTTGATCACATGGGAATAGTATTTTAACATGTGATGGTAACAGAATCAAAACTCACACAATATATATTGACGGGAAACGCAGGTCTCTGTAATCTGTAATAAACCTCTTAAGCTAATCTTGGATAATATTTCCGAACTCCCTGAACGCTAGATCGCGAGGAAACTGCTAAGAATCAGCTTGCTTAGACATTCGCTCGAATAATGCAAAAACATCGATTTCGTTGAAATTATCTATTCTTTTCAAAGCCGACATTACGAAAAAATCACAGATCTAACGAATTTTCGTGCAAATCCTAATCGACAATTTGGCAGCTGATTTGAATAAGATGTGTTTGCGAACGAACTGACGCACAGACTGCTTGTAAAAAGAAATCTTGGTATACTATTCCATGATCGCCTTTATCTTTTTCGTTTGTAAAATTAGGATACTTTGTTTTCAAACCTCGACAATGAATTTGGGAAATTGTACTAACAACTTTGAAGTTATTGTTTAAAATGATATATTCGCGTAAATATTCGTTTAACAATGAATAAAATATGGCGTTCTGACCAAAACACGCTAATTCAACTAGGATTCATTTATTTCAATATAAGTTGTGTTGTACGAGTAATAAAACCAGAATAACAATATCTTACCTTCCCATTTGATGTGTTCTTGGGGCTATGGTTCTTTGAGTGCTACTCTGCATGACTTCTTGAGGGGACATCATCACGTAAAATCCTCCTTTCAACGAAAGAAGGAAAAAATAAGTTGAACAACTTAGGTTGCATTCTCGTCGACTCCTAACCCTTCAAAAATGACAAACGAAGAATATTCCTACCTGCAGCAGTCCCTACAGTTGTAATAGTCTGTGCCTCAGCCATTGTTATTGTTCCAGATAGTTGAGAGGGAGAAGATGGTTGCTGTAGTGAGACAGGGATGCTACGAACGGCATAAGTGTTGTTTGATTCGAGAGAATCCCCAGTTCCCGTTTGCACGACGTTTCCACCGCCAGCTCCATCGGGCTGAGTGTGAAAGTAGGTGAATCTGTTGGCGTCTGGAGTAGCATCGGTGTCGGATTGATGCGTCGGAGAAGAGCCATTGCTGTATGGACTTTGGATCACCGTTTGCACTTGAGGTTGGGAGACAAAGTTCGTTGGCGTGCCAGACCCATCGACTCGTTCTCCAACGACTTCAGCAGACTGCACATGAACAACTCGAATCTGCTGGCTTCCTCCATCGAACCCTGTCCCTTGAACCTGGCCATTATTGTCTGCCCTGTACTGAAACTGGATGGCGTTTGGGTCAGCAACGAAGGGCGAATTACTCCTATGGCCTACAAGACCGTGTTCGTCGCCGACAGTCGAGACTGTGACTGTGACAGTTTCGGGTTCTGGGGAAACTTGCGTTGGATCAGAGCCCTTGGTCTCGTGTAGAGACGTCTTCTCTGTATCTAGGGAGCCATCGAGCATGTCCAGAGTCGGAGAATTCGAATGCGAAGCGCTGGTCATGGGGTCAAATAAACTGGTCATGTGAACAGTAGAGAAGAACGACGAAACTGACCACGAGGACAAGAACACATCACATGATAAGTACGTCACTCGTTCACCCCACCCTTCCCTGTTACCAACAGCAACTGTCAATCAAACTCGCGGCTCTTGCTCCTGCACACGTGATTGGACACGTGATAGCAGATGTTTTCCATGTGACTCGTTGAATAAAGACACGTGATATGTTTTTTTATGTCAACGCGGAACAAAAAGATAGTCTCGCTTCATTGGCTGGATTTGACCCGCGGTTAAAATCAATAAGAAAACTTCAAACTAGCATTTTCTTTCGAGTTCTTTTGTTTGTCATCAATGCTACAGCTAAAAAACTTAATATTAAGGCCTTAATAAATTTTAACTAGTCTACAATACCGTTGTATTTTAATTTATTTCAAGCATGCTATTCTATTCAAAGAAAATTCAAAAAATGGAAATAAATTTCTTTACTTTTACTATACCAGAGATTTAGTGTTAATCTTTTTATGTATATCAAAGTCCAATTTTAGTCAACAGGAGATGGAAAAGTTCAAATCATAATTTATAATATACAATAGCTCCATTCATCCATTCAACCATGACCCCTTTTCAGCTTGCATGATCATTCCCTTGGGCAATGTTTTTGTTCATTGTTTCAAAGTTCAAAGAAAGATTGTCAGATAAAGAGATAAAAAGATAGGCAAAAACAAAGGGCAGTTCTAAGGTGTGGCAACACCCAGAGATGAAGATGATGGGAATGGTTGTACAAATTTACACCAAATTTTGTTCATTCGTTTTTCCCTCTTTCCCTCATACATTAAGCAAAGCAATCAAAATAAAATTAAGTATCAAGTTTACTAATTATTTATACATTATACATTATATCTGCTCAAATTTTATGTGATATTAAAATAAGACTGAAAAATCAAATCTTTTTTGGTACAGTAGGTGACTGTACACCACTAATGGTTGGTGTACCAATAATACCAGCAACCACTGATGATGGTACAGTGAAAGTCTTCATGGCTGGACTTGTAGGAGTAGTTGGCACTGCACCAGACGAGACTATCAATAATGGAGTCTTAGGACCCTGTACAGGTGTTGTAGGGGTAGTAGGAGTGGTTATATTGGTTGCTTTAGGAAGGTTAACAGATGTTTTTAGTGTTAATACATTTGGTTTCAGTGCACTTAATCCTGCACTTAGTCCTTGACGCAGCTGAGAAACTTTAGTGCATAATAACCGACCCATGTTACCATAATCAGATTCATACTTTTCTGGAATGTCAGGTGGATGACGCATGCGAATGAGGACTCCTGGACAATGTTTCTAAAAGACAAAGGCAAAAAACACTTAGATTCCAGAGAAGAGAAGAGAAGAGAAGAGAAGAGAAGAGAAGAGAAGAGAAGAGAAGAGAAAAAAGGAAAGGAAAAAAAAACAGCCTGTTAGATTACTACTAACCAACAAGAGATTTTTTATGTTTTCTGCAGCATTTTTCTCCACAGCATCCCCTTCTTGTAAGGCTTTTACTATCAAAGTACTCTCAATTTTAAGTCGAGGTACAACAAGGACCTTGGTTACTTCTTGGCCAAGTTCTGCTAGTCCTGTTATAGCACCATAATGAGTAGCAAGTGGTGCTTTCTCTTGTTGTAGAGCCTAGAAAAAATCATTCATTTAACACATTATTTTCCAAGTGATTATTTTGCTCAAGAAATATGGATCGCTGTCTATATTTGACAAAACTTTGAAAATTAATAAGCCAATGTAGCAGAATTATTGAGATTAAGAAGAATAAGTACCTTGCAATATGTTTTTGTTACTCTTGTCTGAACGCTGTTTGTAGTGGAATTAAATGTCCTGCAAATTTATAAGTATATTTGCTATTAACCACATTAAAATGGCTAGTACCGTTGAATGTCGTACAGCTGTAGCATATAATGAAATTGTTAGGAAGGAAGAATGGAAAATATTATTCTTGTACCTGCAAGCTGCTTGCACATAAACTCTATTCATACAAAACTAGTGCAAAGATAGAAAAGCGCTAAGCATCTTTTTGGTGGCTCCAGTAACAATATTGGCAATCAATTGTGGTCAAATCAACCCCATTTTCAATCACTTAATATTCTGTATATACCAAAAAATGGCAAAAACAAAAGATAGGTAATCATGATAAGTGATAGGGGAATGACCTATCTCCTTTGCTGATGACAACATTTATTGAAACAGGTTTAACTACATACCTTTGTGAAAGGATATATAATGAATAATAATGTGTTTGTAATATCATCTTAAAATCATTATTATATTCTTACCTGCAAATCTGTGCAATGAGTCTTGCTCCAAAATCCCTCAAGGCCCAGTGGTTATCTACTTCAGGTTTCGGACAGAGTTTTTTACTCACAACACAAGTTACAACAGCCGGTATTAATTCATGTAGCTACAAACATCAATATCATAACAATGTTACTATCGCAGCTCAATCTTTTCACACATACCCCCAGGATTCCACATTAGGGCCCCAGCGGTTCCCAATTATTAATTATAAATGAGGTAGAATTGATCATTCATGTAAAAGGAAGCTTATTGATGATATAGGTATAGGTATAAGGATATACAGATTTCCAGACTACTCAGGCATACCCCAGTGTTCCACATTAGGACTCCAGTGATTTCCCATTATTATTAATGATAAATGAATTGAAGTGTTTGTCATGTGCAATGGAAATTTATCAATGACATAGATATTAGGATATACAGTTTTCCAGTTTCCCCAGGCATACCCCAGGGTTCCAAATTAGGACCCCAGTCATTTGCCATTATTAATGATAATTGAATTGAAGTTTGATTGTTCTTGTATGACAGAAGTTTATCAATGACACAGGTATAATGATATACAGATTTACAGAATTGGTATGCCCCAGGGTTCCAAATTATGACCTTAGAAGTTCCTCATTATTAATGACAAATGAACTGCAATTTAATAATATTGTTTATATGGGAGCTAATTGATGATGCTATGAACACTTACATATTTTTCAAGGAAGAGGGTTGAGTTATCAAGCAGTGCTTTGACCATTCTCATCAGGTATATAAGTAGGACGAGATTGTTCTGTGCAACATTGACTCTAACCTTAACATCAACAGAGAAAAATAAAAGCAAAATCAATTATATAAACTGTGGGATAAATGTATGTCGCAATACATGAAACTTAAAGACAATCGACACAAGGGACTTTTTCTTCTAAATTGAAATAAGGGAAAATGTGTTACCCTGATTTGTTTAATGTGGTAGAGTGCAAGGGAAAGGAGACCCAGAAATTAAGTTTCTCTTACCCCTTCAGAAATAAATGTACAAAACCTTGGTAACATTTGGTACAGGCCAGGATCAGTGGCCAAACTCTGTAAAGCTTCCTGGAAAATATGATACAGAATAATGATATGAATCCCTCACATGAAAGAGCCTGGAATAGTTATTGATCATATTTAATAATGCATTGGTGTTTAACTTAATAACTTACTGTTCTTTTGGACTCACAAGACCCAACACAAGCTTCTGTTATTTCTCTGTAATATAACTGCTGTTCCTGTTGAAAAAAACGAGGAGTCAATGAGCTTGTCGTAGGTGTCACTTGATTCATGGACTTTTTTTGGGGTTTTCTGCTCCCCCCTTTTCCCCTGTCCACAAAACCTGACAAGCTAAATTCCAATTCAATCTGTGAGTTAAGCTGGTCTCATGACTTAGATCAGCTCAGAGTTTGTTTGAGGGTTCAATAAGAATTGAAGGTTTTTATAGACCATTACTCATTTGTTGTGGGTGTGGGAAGTGTGGCAACATTAGGCTATTTGTATGCTTGTATTTATTAGTGCTAATCTATGACACAGTGATTTCAGTGGGTTACAGTAAGACAACCCAAATTTTCAGAATGTTTCACGGTTTAATTATAGCTTATCTAATGTTTTTCTTATTTTTCTACTTCAAATATCAACCGCATGCATTTTCTAGTCATTTTTCATGTCCTATATTACTCACAACAGAAAGTTCATGCGTAACAATCCCCTTGAAGTTCTCCATTCCTTCTTCTGTGCCTTTAGATATGGTATTAGCAGTAGTTTTGATTGGACGCAGGCCTGTCTTGGGGATTGGTTTTTTAGTGTTTGTTTTTGATGTGATATCACTAAGTTTACTGGTCTTTTTCTGGCTGGCATTCAGGGCTGGTGCTGGGAGAGCATCGCTGGATGGTTTGTTGTCATCTTTAGCTGGTTTTACTTGTGCTAGAATGAGAAAAGAAACTACATGAAAAAGAAAGAAATACATTGAGGGAGGGAGGGAGTGAGAGAAGGAGTGGGGAAGGTTGGGAAAGAAGGAAGTCAGCAAGCAAATAAGGAATGTGCAAGGAAAGGAGACAAAAAAGGTACTAGGAAATTCTATATAAATTTTTTCTTAATACTAGAATCAAATTCAAAGACTCCTAGGTCCATTAATCCGGGTTACACAAAACATCAATACCTCCACCACAGAGGGAATATATATGTTAATCTATTTGTGACTCCCTTATGGAATGAAAGAGGATATAAGGGGAATGAGAAAGATGTTCTGTATTTTTCTTGAGCTAAAATGCAGAGAAGGGAAAGGTGAGTATTTTTATCTTATGAAATGCATACCTGGTGGTGGGTTTTCTGGTATTGCTGGCTGCAAGCCTTCGATACTTAGCCAGTGAGCTGCAATAACAAGAGAGTTAGTTATCTATAATAACTCATTACTTCAGGGTTCATGTTACTCCTTAACTCCTTGAAAACTCCTTGAATTTAATTCATGTTTTTAAGGGCACTTCAAAAGCTCATGAATATTACGATTTTAGTGAAACTCCTTGAAAACTCCTTAAATTTTTGCTTTGATCTATACTTGCATGATTCTGAAATAGATCTAGTCAGAAAGATTGAAACTCTGAAAGTCGGCCATGTGCAACCACCGTGTAAAACCTTGGCATAGTTAGCGAAACATACTTCTAGCAAATTCATTTGTGGGTCCTTGTATACTCCTTGAATAGTCCTTGAATTTTAAGTGGTTACCTCAGCACGAACCCTGTTACTTGTATAAGGACAAGGAGCACTAAAACCAGAGGACCTGTCTCCCAACCCATTGGCGGATCCAGGATTTTTCGAAACGGGGTCCAGACCTAGGCTAAGCATGCATGCATTTCGACACAGGTAGTCCATGCAGGTGGTCGGGGAATGGCGATGCCATGATCTCAGTGTTTGGAATACTTGAGCTTCGCAAATTACCAGTACGACGCCAAAAACAAGCTATAACAACAGGACACAACCCAAAACTTCTGTAATCCTTTTAATTAAAATCTACAGAAGATATTTTTCTTGATATCCAAAAATTCAAACCTTACAACAACAAAAAGAAAACGGGTGCAGCAGACCCCTTCACACTACCCCTAGATCTGCCACTGCAACCCTTCTTAACCTTCAGTAAAATGAACCTGTTGAATTGTATTCATGTTAGAGTAGGGGATTGTCTCTTGGTTCATCAGCCTATCCCAATTCGAAAATACAGTACTATTGTATGCTGCATGGCTGCTAATTAATAGCACCTTAATATGCAAGCTGTAATCTCCTCCACTGGTGATAAAAATATAAAGTGCAATAAGACAATGTATAGATGTGCTATATATGAACCTCCCATCATTTTAAATCAAGTAAATACAGTCATTATACAGTTGGTAATTTAGTCAAAATAACTTTAGGCTAACAGCTGGAATTGCTATTATTTTGTTATGGATCAATAATTGACCTCTTTACCTTAAAAATAACGTTTACCCATTTCAGACAACACTTCATTCCCTAGACTATCATTTCTTTATTTAATGGTTGCACATCAGAAGACACATGATTTTATCTAATGCAAGTGAATCACTGCTAGTAAGGTAATAAATATATAATAATGATATACATACCTTTTAAAGTAACATCAACAGGGATGCGTGGTAGCTGTGTCATTATGATGTCATTTAGGTCAATTTCTGGATCATCGTAATAATAAACCTCCCGTCCTCCACCACTTGTGAACCTAAATGGTATGAAATCTGCTGCATGGAACCCATATAATGGCTGGAAAATAAATTATCTTTGAGTACACTGTATTATCGATACAATGATAAATATTTGGGAATATGTAGTTCCAAAAGTTATCCATTCCCCTCTCAAGGAGGAATTTTTTAAAGACACCCCCTCCTGTCCCATGGAAATCCCAATTTTCTTCCATTTAAACTCTGTGATTTTTGTTCTTTCTCTGACCCCCCTACTCTTCGGAAATTCCAAATGCCTCTGTGAAGTTGCAATCAGATTTTTTTTAAACTTTGTAAAAACGTAACCCTACCATATTCTTGTTCAAAAAAGGAAATAAAAAACGCAGTTGCTATTCTTACAGTGAATTTATGCTGAGTTGCAATTATTTCTATTTATACGGATATATAAATATTTTGATATAATAACAATAATATAATAATAATCAACTTTATTTCTCAATTGACACGGTTTTCTTTGTTATTCACAAGGCTTTATTCTTGTTATAACCCTCATTATAAATGCGAGGTCAAAATATAGCTAGCTATTGACCCAGTTAATAACTATATAGACCTCGCATTTATAATGAGCAACACGAGGGTTGGGATAGGCATTGCAATTTGGTGCCAAGGGTACCGGGTTCAAATTTTGCCTTCCATTGAATTTTTTTTCCTAAGTGAGAAGTCCCACCCTATTTAAATATCTGTATGAATAGAAATTGCAAGTCATTTACGGTTACCATACCGATAGCCACTGCCAATAAAAAATGGATCAATAAATTCTTTTTATTATTTTGCTAATAGCTGTCAGAGCAAATATGGTATTCAATAACAAAAAGATGCATGCTATAGCATATTGAAGAAACACTTCGAAAGATTTGAAGCCATCAATCATGAATTTTCCTTTACCGTGATAATGTGGCCACACATACAATCTAATAAACTTTGTTTATAGTAATAAACTTTCAATTACCTCCACATTTTGCACACTCAACGCATTATCAATATCCTTCGTAGCCAGCTGCCCCCTCTTTGAATGTTGCATAAACTTAGCTGCTTCCTACACATAAAAACAAAAAAACTTACGATACCAGTATTTAAACCTGACTTCGCTCGGAATTACTAGTATGTTTAAGCTACAAGAACTACAAGTTAATTCCTTGGATTTTTAGAGTTGTTTGCTCATATTTAAGTTACCTGAGCAAGCTGTTTGAGTCTATAAGTCCCTTCGTCCACAATAAGTGCAATAGCTTCGTGGTTCAGGTTAGCTATGCCCACAGATTCAGCTATAACTTTAACACTCTCAGGAGTAAGTTGACTATCCACTGGTTCCTCGTCCACTTCCATTGGTTCAGCCATTGTAGTTCCTCAGATAGTCTATCCTCTCAAATAACAAATAAACAGGGTATAGGAAGTACTTGAGGTACCAGTTGGTCGAAAGGGCGAGGGAACTCTCCTAGAGAATGATAAAGAAATTATTTTTTGTTGAGTTCATATTCGTTGTATTAAACAAAGCCGCCATCTTGGATTAAGGCCACGCTACTCAGCTGTTAGGGTCCAGGACATCGCGGTCGTTATAATCTTGCGCGATAACGCGCGCACATAATTTTGACTTGGTGATTTTTCTCGCTCTATCTCTTAAATTCCAGGGCCCTGTTGTATGAAGAGTGAATAGTGCTACCCGAGAGATATATGCTATAAACCCTTCGTACACCCGGGTCCAGTACAATACGTTTTTACCATCTAAAACATGGCCTTCGTACTGACTTATGAGAACAATGAAACAGAACAATGCAACATGACTTTTGTGTAATTATGTAAATGAATAATGTACATATGTAAATAACAACTATATCTATTATATCCACTCTGTTAAGGACTTGATTTTAGTTTCATCTTGTGGTATCTTATTCATCGATTTCTTTGTTCACTTATTTTAATGTTTTCTTCTCATCTCCAATAATTATTATCTTATCATAGTCCTAAAATTTTACACGACCACATCAGCCATGCTGTAATATCAATCGTGTCTAATATGATTATTATTATACAGACAAACGCAAATAGCTTTATCCGTCTTCATTCGAAATCTCCCAGAGTACATTAAATCTCAAGTATAGTCGATCACCGGTTTAATTCCAGGGATGCTCCAATATCCATTTATAAGTGTTATTTTTTCGTAATTTTTAGCTTTTAGTTCTTATTCACTAAATTCTACGTCGTCATCAAAGATTGACAACTTGTTTGCCTTTAACCAGGGTTGCCTTCCCGCCCCTGCAAGGGATGTTATCTTGGAGAAAAACTGCGAGTACAATTATTTCGCTCAGTTATCTGTAATATCCTAAGAACATAAAGCGCTAGTATAATTATAGATCTTTTATCAAGGCTGCGATGAGACAGACAGCAGGAAACATTGCGAAACATTGCGCACATTTGAGATGGATCTTTAGATAGTTGAGGGGGGAGGGCACGTAAATTAAAAATAGCGCGCAATCTTTCCCTTCAATAAAGAAATAATCCAGCAAACAAAAACGGCGTGCATGAGTTATCACGAAAAAATAAATATCGTGGAACATAAATTATGAATTCCTGCATCCCTTCCCCCCCTCCCCCCCCCCCCCCCAATTATCTCATGGTTTATCCCTTTTTGCAGGTCAAGTCAATAAAAAGGTCTGTCTTTTGGTAACTTTTTATTTGTGATAACTTATTAAGAATTACTTTTACGCTATCGCGTCCAGGGATTCAGCCCTCAGTAAGATGAATAAAAATCTAGGCGTAAAAAGAATTTAAAGAAACATTACACTGGTTACAAAAATTTGATAAAATTTGAGGCAACATAAAGTTGGCAAAAATGTGTAAAACGAGTGACTGATTTTAAGAGTCACGATCTTTTGTAGAGTAAAAAGGGCGGCAAATGAAATCGCGCAACACTTTTTTATCCATTGCTTTCTAGCAACATCTTTCTGCATGTCAAACATCGAACTTCACATGAGCCGAACCTAATGACATCAGAGAAGACCGCCTTGCTATCATTGTCTTAATTAGGTTTGGCTCATGTGAAGTTCGACGTTTGATCCGAGCCTTATCATTTCGAGGCTGTGTTCAATAAAGACAAGGGGACAAAACTTCCCCTGAGTGTTAAAAATGGCTTTCACTAGCGACAAAATATCGAATAACACAAACACTTGACTTCATGTTTTTATCCCTTGTGCCAGGATGAAGACATCCTGGCACAAGAGATAAAAAAATATGTGCCTTTTACGCATGCGCCACCTTGCGCTTATCTTCGGAAAAGAAAACCAGACAATTCGTGGTCACCTGCAATTCATTCCCACAGGTCATTATACACAACAAAAAATAATAGCTTGCCCCAATAATTTCAATAGCCTCATGCATCTGATGCAAATACCCTCTCTCCCTCCCCAAGGATTTGCTGTCATGTCTGTGAAGGTTTCAAAAACCTTTCTTATTAATGTCAAGAGTTTTTAACTAAATGTCTCCAGTGCGCATCCGGATGCATGGACACTCGGCGATAACCGCACTTCACGTCCATTCGCCTAGTTGATCATTATTAATTTTTAAAATAACAAATCTGATCGGCACAAACAAAAACATAGCAATTAAGCGAGGATAAATTAAGAGTTTGCAGAAGAAGAAGCCGTTAAATATTCCTAGCATTCTAACCAATAAAACATCTGAAAAAAAAAAAAAATCATTTCGGTCAATTATGAAGTATCGTTTACTCTTTGCAAATATTTTAGGAACTCTGGTAATGTGCGCGCTACTTAATGAGGCAATCCGCACACGAACATTATTTGTAATATCTTTATCAATAGATCCAGCTGACCGGCACCCATTGCGGGCTCTGAGAGAGGTTTTCGAGGGCTTCCTCCAGTACGTTAATGGTTTCATCGATATCATTATTGACGATAGTCAGGTCGAATAGGTGACCATATGATTGACGTAGTGTATCCGATTCTTTGGCCAGTCGCTTGAGACTCAAGTCCTGGAAAAGGAAAGCAAGAATCGATCAAGAATTTAGGATTATAAAGTGGAAGAGTGCCGAGTTATCTCGATTGGCCGAGAAGAACCTTGCCACGACGAGGTACTTTCGTGCGCCGTGAATGGCACAAACGACGTATATTAATATGACCATGCTATGTCGCACTCTGATTGGTTCAACTGACGTCGTAAAATGTCATTTTCTCACGCAATGTGATTGGTTCAACTGACGTACCTTGACACGACTTTTTCGTGTATGGACTGAGTCAAACCGACGTAGTACCGTGACGTCAAATTTTCACGAATTTTGATTGATTCAACTAACGTCATTTGTTGGTGCACTTTAATTGGTTCACCTGACGTACCGTGATTTTCTCATATATCGTGATGGGTTCATTTGAAGTCGTGTGCACTGATTGGTTTAACGAATTTAAATTGAACTTACCGCTTCAGCTTTGTTAGGATCACTAGAAGTATCGTGTCTGTCGTTCATCTCTACAGCCATAATCGGTGCCGAGATAAACACAACATATGGAGAAAACTTAGAAGTTCGAAGGACTTTGAGAGCCTAAACAGAATATGGATTCATCAGCTTAACAGTAAACAATTATTCGAGATAGTATTAAATGATCCAAAGGCAAACTTCTTAAGGCCTTAAATGTGGTTTGTTCTTTGATAAGCCACTGAATGTGTAGCAGGAACATCATTAGATGGGTGCGCTGAAGGCTTTACGTGTTTGGGACCAGGCAAGGAATGAGGGACTGCTTATCCCTAAAGCCCTAAAATCATATCTAAATTTTAAAGGGTACAACGGGTCGATAAAGACTATTGGTTATTAGTTGGGACTGTGTTCGTGTGTTGACTACAACAAGTGAATAAGACAAGGAAACTTAAACACCGTCTAAAAAGTTATTTCTTTGTCGGATAAATTATCGGATTGGTGTCCAAAGGTAAGAGTTCGTCTTAAAAGTCAACAGAAAGTTCCCGGGTTCATTAGTTAATAGGTACCTGTGGCTCGACGTCCAAGATAGCCACAAGACCACGATCTATGATGGAAGTTATAGTGTCTAGCTTGGTCCCGTACATAGCACCTTCATGGGTGCCGTACTCCAGGTATTTATTTGCTTCTATAGCAGCGATCATTTCTTCTGCCGACACGAAGTAGTAGTTCTTTCCATCTTCTTCACCCATCCTTGGTTCACGAGTTGTATCTGCACAAAACAAGAAATACAGATTCAGATTGATGGGACCCCAATAAATACGAACCCTTCCTCCCCCTTGACCCTAATTCTCAAGTACAAAGGTAATGCCCACCACACCCGCCATGAGTTCTTTTATTCTCGACCCCAGAAACTACCCTTCAGGATTGATGTAATCTTCACCCTATCCCAATAAAAACGAACCTTTTTCAACCCCACCTCCCCTATCCTTAAGTTTAAAGGTAATATCTACTCCACTCTCCCATGAGTTCAGGGTTGATCTAATCTTTACCCTATCCCATAAACATGAACCTTTCCTGACTATACCAGCCACACCTCCCCCCTTAGCTGAGAGCTTAGGCCCAAACTATCCCCACCCTCCTCACCCCCACAAATATAAATCCTTTCCTTTCCTTATTGTATCAGTGTTAAGAAATGTTATGTAATACTCACGTGGTATAGGATAGGCGAATCTGTCAGGGAATTTATTAATAAGTGTGTTCTTGATATGTCTTCTACCGACGCCATGAGCACCTGAAAATTAAACACAGATCACGTAAACCACAAACGTTTTTGCACAGTTCTTTTTAAGCACGCAGTGGCATTAATACAGGAAGCTTAGTTTACTCTGAGGAAGGCACTAACTTACATTGCATGGTAAATAACGTAATCAAGGCTGGTTTTTACTCGTACTGCTTCCGATTTTGATTCCGATTTTGATTCTGACGGATTTTGTCGCATGCAAATAATTGCAAGTGAAAACCGCTCGTCACAAGCATAAGCACTAGCCAAGCAAAAGCAAACATTTGGCTTATTCTTACGATTCCGAAGAGATTCTGTCTCCAATTCCTTCGCTAGCGAAAAACAGCTTTTAAGCTTCAACTCTCGCGCAGAAACGATAGAATATCGGCATGTGTCCATAGGGTAGCTAAATAAACAAAGGAATACCGACATCTCCAAACGTGAGCCTGTGTTACTTTGAGGGCAGTTGATTTCTTTCTTACCAAATACAAGATCTTGCGGGTTGAGGAAGGGAGAGTGCAGGAGTACGCAAAACCCAGGTATTTACAACTCACCAAGAAGAACAAGAGATTTTCTTTTAAACGAATCAACTTTAACGACTTCTTCATACGTAACCAAATCTAAGCGATCGAAAACTAAAGAAAAAAAAATTGGATTAGAGTCAAATTACGCGTGATTGGTTAATGCGTAATTTCAAGCGTTCTGATTGGCTCAGAGCGCCAACCATTAATGAGCTTGTAAAGTTGTTACCTGCATTATGTTTCGCAACATATCGATCTCTGTATGTTTTCTTTTTTCGACTAAACCAAACACACGAAGCTGTAAATACAAAAAAAAGTTATAAAACAGCTAGAATACTATTCAGAAAAAAACGAAGTTCAATACACAAAGACAAAAGAGAACTGTTTTGTTTTTACCACCGTTTTGTTTCTTTGCTTTCTCTGTAGCGATACAAGCAACTCTCCTGACAAGAGAAAAATAATGTTTACAACAAATAAAACAATATTTAAGCCGAGAACTGACGGCACGACGTACGGATCTTTCGTACCGTAAAGAAATATCGCGCGTTTTGACTGATTTAACGGATATCCATTCTTTAACGTGACGGGTACATACACCATGGCTTTTCAAAACCAGGCCAATTTTAATCTTTTCTTGATTGGATAAGATGTATTCTCACGCACTCTAATTGGTTCAAAAAATACAATCCACCGTGACCGTGCCGTGCTTTTCCCAAATCAAATGAAAAATGTTCGTCGTGCCTGCCCTTCTTAATGGAAGCTCGTGCTGAGCAGCTTCAGTTGGAAAGCGCGCAACGAGTGATATGAGTAATGCAGTGTTGTTACCATTCTTGTAGCTCAGGTGACGGTATGAGTCCAGCAAACTTCTCGTCACCGCCATTATTGCTAATCTTTTTAGCCTGCCACCAGTAGCAATCGGCTTTACTGACAACCTGCATGATCTCAGAGCAGTGAAACGCCATTCCCGCACGTTGGCATGGGATTAGATCATCACTACGTGGATCGTAGTCAAACAGTGCTCGTACAAACACCTACGAGTAATACAAAGGGATTAGAAAATGTCTAGTCTAAAATCCAACGTGGCCGCACACAGACAAATGAATTGATCAAAAGACATGACATTTATTACTTTAAGTATCACTTCACTCCACCTAGGACACCGCTGGTCGAGTATCACGTGAGCCAACTAAGCACACCGCTGGCCGATTATCACGATAGCTGATCACGCAAATGGAGGGGATCACGCGGAACCAGCAAATAAGGCAAGAACTACGTAGCCTTTCAGCGCGCATTGCATTTTATGGAAGACTCACATCTGAGTTTGAACTAAGCCCTCTGGAACTGGGAACGATTTTGAATGTTACGTTACCACTTGCTTCTTTCTGTAAATAGATAATATTGTCATGGTTACCAATAATTATCACCAATAACCACCAGCACCCTTATCATTACTATCATTTTGAAAAATTACTCAAACATTGCTATCAACTGAGCTAAAAAAGGTTGGTAGCTGTAACGACATTTTCATGTAGAAGTGTAACATTTAATTTCCACGCCATTATTATCAATATTTAATTATTTGATATTTTATCATCACAAGCTAATTCTATTTATGATGAGCTTATCAGTGAATGCGTGAATCTATTTGGTGTGCCATCTAAAAATAATACTTAGCCTGTGTAGCGGCCCAAAGGGAAGGGAAGGGAAAGGAAGGGGAGGGGAAGGGCGGTAGGAAAAATCGAGGGGGTTCATTGCAGGCCCTACCTTTCCTCCCTTACTCTCGCCAGTACCCCTCTCTTTCCTCTCCCCAGTTGCCCCTCCCCTCCTTCCCCTGTTCCCAGTCCCCTTCCCTTTGAGCCGCGGCATGACTGATGATGCAAAACTTCCATTACTGAATGTTCGTTATGAGAAGAATGAATGATGCATTCTTACCAACATTGCCTGTAGGGTTTCTATAGATTTATCAGCCACATTAACACCATTGATCTCTCTTATCTCATCACCAGGATGAAGTGTTCCTATCGAATAACAAAGCTAAATGAATAATTCAAGAACTAATATCTTGCGCACAGGGTCACCCTTCCGTTCATTCATTTCCCCCCTAAAAAAAATCCTAAAACTCGATGTCCTGAAAGGTTCTTGACTACAGAAATTTATTTTACTTGGTGGGAGGGTAATTATCACGCAGGAAAAGGGGTTAATTATCATCTTCTTTAAGCCCTCCTTCAGCAAAAGTTGCGCCACACACCCAAGCGTATTGAGCACCCCCCTCCCCCCCCCCCCATCATACTTCCCTACAAATTATATCTCCTCACCCATCGGGAGTTTCTTAAAAACTACCTACTGCCCCCACTACCCAGTAAATGAAAAACCTCCCTCATATAAAACATGCCTCAACATCCAAGGTGATTGCTTCAATTACCGGAAACATAAAAACTGCCGACTCCAAACAGAAGTCCTTTAATCATTGGGTCAAGTGTAATAACGGGTAAAAACAACGATTTTACCTTGTCTATGGATCATTCCTCCATGTAGAATTCGAGATACGATACATCGGCTTTCATCATTCAATTTTAACGTGATACCCTGAATAAAAGATAACGAAAATACGGAGAAATCTTTGAAGAAGATAAAACAAAATGAATTTGCATGAGCGAGGAAATTTAAAGTTGCCTGATGAAAAATTGCAAGCCATTTCAATGTAAGCACGAATCATCGTCGGTAGCGCAACATATAAAGGAAGTCATTTCAAAGCTTCTGTAGGGCGTAGTTTTAATCTATAAGCCATTTTAGATTTACGATTTTCTGTGCCTTAACTTTCGAAGTGGGGATTAAGCCATTTTAATGTTGCGGCGAAACAATGGAGCGTAACAAACAAACTTTTGGAAGCCGTTATAGTGCTTCTCGATGCCATAACACGAAATAAAGCGCAATGTAAAAGCCATTCTTGAGTTAATGTCCCTGTACATACTGCAATTTATTGCACAGTGTGATATATAATCGATTGGGAAGCCATTTTAAAACTGGGAAGCCATTTTAAAACTGGAAAGCCATTTCAATGTTACTTTGGGAATCCATTTCAATGTGATATTACTATAAAGTCACGAGGAAGCCATTTCAATGTTACAGTAATATATTAACAGTGTATTTCATTACCATTGGCTCGTTCGGATTCTTATGGAACTGGACAAGTCGAACTCGGGTCAGTTTCTCTGCTGGTCGTTCACTGGCAGGTCCATCATATCCATTCGGCGCGCCGTCGGTCGCTGACATACCGGGCCCTTCACCGTTCGTTTTCGTCAGAACCCCATCATGTGCTTCGAGCATCGCCTTAGAGAACAGGGTAAAAAAGATGATAAGTCATAGATTTATTTATATTTTTAAGCTAAGCTTTCGATCTCATAGAAGATTAAGAACAGAAATGGTGATAAAAGTAAGCGCCTATTTTCGTCGTTATGGTAATAGAATTAGTATCTCTGGGTCTTATATCAACATATATGGTTGTTTTGATCGTTCAAGATAGGACGAAAGAATTTATTCAGTTAGCTATGTCGGCGTCTCTTCCTTGTGTTAAATTACTGATCACAATCCCCAAGTGTCAGCATTAACATCATCATGATAATTATCACCATTTATGCTAGATACTATCGTGACAAAAGCAATGGGGATGCGCCTTGTTTTGGTATACACTATTGCAAAGTAAATGGAGACAAAAGGGGAAAAATGACAACATCTTGTTATGGCGTGGGTAGGAACACGCTAGCATAAGCGCGGTGACAAACCTGATTTCGGCTTACATTTTTCGTTTATGTTTTCTCGCACACTTTCGATAGTATCGTAATAGAACCTCTTAGCTATGCTTCTGGTCGTCGCGCAAGGGAGAATCATGAGAAGACAGAAAGATATTTGTAACTCACCATGACAAAGGGATCCGAAAGAACGTTTTGTAGCTCGTAGCAATCGTCGTCTTCCTCTGCTCGGAACTCGATTAAATCAATAACCTATCAAAAATAAAATACAATTATAAAACGCGACAACGTGTCTGCCATACAGTACTTTACGCTATACTATTAATCTAAACACGATGTATTTGCTTCTTCTAGTACTTAAAATAACTCCAAAAACACGAGCCGTTGGCGTTTTTAATGAATATTTTTTCGATAAAGAATTGATTGATTTTGTCGTAAAAGAGTAAAAACAAAAATCACACTAACGACATTTGTTAATATTCTTCACAATGATAACTGGTGCAAGTTCTTTATAAGATAAGAAGAATAAAATAATCCTAAAAGCACTGCTTACTTGGTTAATTGGTTTTAAGATCTTTCTCAAAACTACCGGTAGATAAATCGAAATATAAGTTGTGAATTTAAGAATTTAATTTTTATCAAGTACTCAAGTCCTATAGCTTATCAAAAGAACTGACTTGAGCGCCTCTGTTCTAGAAAATGAAAATTGCTAGTGGCAAATAAATTGCTGCGGGAAAAAATCCAAGAAAAAGATTGGAAAATTTTAAACGAACTAAAAACAGCAATGGTAAACGAAAATGATTATTAAATTTTTGCGCGCATACAGCAACGATTTCACTATAGATCTAAAACTTAAATGAATGCATGTCGTTTCGAAATGATAGCAAAAAGATTTTATTTCTTTCTCGAAAACAAGAAACATAATTGAATTAATTTTCAAATAGCAACGAAAAACATCATTTATCTCAACAAAAACAAATGTAACAATGAAAAAAAAAAAAGAAATCCAAACGAAAATATTGGCTGTTGTAATGTATATTTGTACCAAAAGTGACTTTGGGCTGTAGATGTGAGTGATATTTTCAAAGGCTCTATTTTGCTCAAGTATGCATGATCTGACTTACTCGCTCTCTCTTGGGGTTTTACAAGCAGATAGACAACAGAAAATGGGTGATCAGCATTTATCTGCTATTTTGTGATTGCTCATAGCCATATGTAATGATGCTATCTGTAGAATTTGGCTGCTAACATGCCATTATCTGCTTTTTGTTCATTTATTAATTATTAAAAATGAAAATTGGACGAAACAAAAGCGCTGGAAGTCAAGGTTAAGGTTTTTTCCCAACATTTTTTGGGGGAATTTTCAACTAGCAATGATAAAAGGATATTCTCTATTTCTTTAATTTTTGAAATTTAGACATTTGCATTTCTTATTACGATTTTTATGGTAACTACGCCCTTATGTTACCGTAACGCAACATTATGTCACACTTAAACTAGTTCTCGTTAAGCCGGGAAAAACAGCTGTATGGAGGCTGATTTCAAGCACTATGTCCGGGAACAAAATCAATTACAGTCGAATCTCAGTTAAATCAATGTGGACACCTACTATGGATACTTGCGTTTGTTCCCGTATACCGTTCTCTGGTTCTCTGGGTGTTCGTATTAGCAAGGTTCGATCATACAGTTAGTCCGACTGATGTTTACCCCATAGTCTTGTTTGGTGTAAAGCGCGCGTGAATCATCATCCTACAGTCGATCCGCAATGAAGTAAGAAATATCAAAACTAGCTAGTCGAGTATTTGGGGAATCTACTCACTTCTTTAGCGTTCTGCTCCGCTGTTGGCGTCGTACTAGGCGGGCAGGATTCGTGTGTTTCGGTCCATTCTTGACTCCTATCGTACACCTGTTTCACGAGTAGAAGAATGTGCGTCAGTTGAAAGCTTACACAGAGTAAAACAAGAACAGATTGGTGGAAATATCATTAAGATACGAGTTGCGCATGCTAGTGGAAGATCACACCTTAGTGTAGCTGGCTACAGCAGATAAACCATGTTTATTTAATTTAAAAAGATTTGAGTGAGACATTGTTCTTTCACATGACTAGAGGAAGGTAAACATGATGTCATATCGATAAACAGTTGACAAAAATATCAGGCGACGATAAAATAAAAAAATTAAACCATTTTCAACAATGAAATATAATGAGAAAAAATGAAAGAAGACATGTATGATAGCAGATTCCCGTCTTAAAAAATATATAAATGTTATGGGATTTAGATTCTGATAGTAAAAGCTTATGTCAATACATATATCTAAAAAAATATGTAAGAGATTTGACTGCAGCTTATCGCGTTTTTGAGCGACATATGAATGTCTGGATAAATAATTTAAGAGGTTTTATGGTTAATACAAAAAAAAAACGACAATATAAATTAATAAAAATAAATGAGAACCGGTGCCTCAAAGATGCCGAGAGATGTGCAGAAAACAAACTTAGAGTTAAACTGCCAGAATTAGAAACCACTTCGGGTTGACGTATCACAATACAAGCGATGAGATTTGCTGCGATATAGCCGAACAGAGAAATATCAAATGGTTTGGAGACTTCTTGTTTATATTTCATTAAGAAAAAACCGAAAATATAAGTAATGTTGATAACAAAATTCAACTAAACCCGAAAACATCATCATATAGTGAAAATCTAAGAGTATTATTTGGCTTAGTTTAACAGAGGTTCATACCTTAGACCAAGTGTGTTCAGAGAAGATGTGGCTTTTTAAGGCAGACGAAAGAATGAAAGGAATGAGGAGTTTTGGAATTCCCCGAATGAATTATTAATATTCTAGTGCCATTCTCTTAAAGTTTCGATCTGCCCGCGAAGAACTAGGGCCTATTAAACTTTTAAGTCGTCACAGAAAGTCCAGGAAGTCCACAATAGGATTTTTGCACGATGGCATCATTGACCTCTACTACCAGACTCCCTTACACACTTTCTTTTGTTCAGTTAATTAACACAAATTTAAATAAGAAAGAAATTCGCAAGGCATCTTGGTAGTGAGAGTCAAATGACGCCATCATGCAAACGTCCTATTCAAAATTTTCCACATAATGAGCTGATGAGCAATCTCATAGTTTTTGCTCCGTTCCAATGCATGATGGATCATAATCGATCGATTCTACGCGCATGTCTACGAAAAATCCCCTGTCTAAATATTTTGCTGTTTTTTTAATCTTCTAGAATCTCCAGCGCGAATTTTAACTATGTAGTTGAAACCAAGAGGTAAAGAAAACCAATTTGTAAAAATGCAGAATACATCCGGCGATAATTGAAAGTTTTGTTTCGGAAAAGTAAGTAATGAAAAATAAATTGACCTGTAGTATAACGAAGGACAAACGATAGTATCTCACCTCCAGAAGAGCTTGCAATCTTTTATCTTCAAAAAATGCTTGAAGAAAATTCGTCTCGTTTTCCTTGGCACCTGTCAGGACTTTGATCTCCTCTAGCGAATCAAGCAGCTGACTGACAGCACCTGCGGGCGCGTAAAGAAAGAAGATATGACTCAGTGTACAACACGTAATCTTTATCCTACCTTATGCTGGTACGAAACATTTTCTCTGTGTGGGAGGGGAAAGAGGGTGCAGACCGATTATCATTTTAATCATGTCCTTTTTGTAATATGATTGGTTCAAAGGAGTGCGATTAATTCCCAAATTGCATCCTTAGCTCTTAATTGCATCCTTTTGAGCTCGTAATCGCATATTTTTCAATGAACCAATCACAGAACAGAATTCTTATATTCAGCTAATCAGAGAAGAGAATGATTAGCATTATTTATGAATATTTAATGATTTGATGATAAATCGTTTATTTTGTACCAGGAAAAACCTGATTGATTTACTTTTTGTTCTACATTAAATTGATTATTCTGCATCTTCATTGTGTCTTTTTCTTGTGTATGATTACAAAAAGGATATGTTTAAGTGGTACGCGGTCGTGCAATTTTGTAATCACTCGTATGATTTTGATCCAAACTTGCACTCCACTCAGTTAAATTACCATCATTAAAAACAATTCGCTAGTCATAGTCATTTCACACCTTTTCTCCGCCCCTGAAAACAAATTAGAAACGTTCTTCCATTTTCCGTTTGAATCAAATCTTGCAATATTGACGCCGTTTTCCAGGAAAAAAATATGGTTTTTTTAAATCCCCCCCCCCCCCCCCCTCGAATCCCGACTCCCCTGAAAAAGCCCCTCTCCCCCTCAGCAGATTTAATAGATATCTTGCTTGCTTGTTTGGACGTCAGAGGTTATACATAGCATTTGACCCGGTATTTTTTTAGCTCGTCTATATTTTAGTGCAATTATCTTAAAACACTGATATCTAATTGCACAGATGATAGTTTTGCCATGGCTTTTAAATGCCTTCTTTATCCAAGCACTCTGATTGGCTGGTGCGCAAGGTCGTGCTGTTGCTTAGTTCAGCCATTTGATAAACTAGTTTACGGTTTCCTAATTTGATCAGTAATGCGCGGTATTCCGTTCGGATTGAGAAGTTGGAAATTCAATCCGACTAAATAAAACAATATCTCAACACTAAAGGAATTCTATCAAAATCGAAATGTTTCTAAACATTATGTATGGCTTCCTTCCGTGCAAATACCGAAAAAGCGCTATCATTACTGTCAGTAAACCTTCAATATCGCTAACACATGCCTAAATTAGATAAGGCGCACCATCTGTTTATTGTTTTAAAAAACCTCTTATAAAAATTTTTTTTTTCGAAAAAATGCCAGATTTTGTGTGAACAGCGAGAAACGGTTGGTTGCACTATAGTAGGCACTGAAATGGTTTTCCCTTTGAACCAATCAGAAGCACGAATATGTAAAACATCCAATCATAATGTTTTTACGAAACCGCATTTAAGTGCTGATCTTAACACTCACTCGACCTGTTTTCTTGATAAGAGATTTCAAAGATTAAACATAATGCGCCATTCTGTTTTTCTGGGAAGTTCTCCAGGTGGAGGATTTCTCGAGAGAACACTCTTAATGTTATGTCAAAAACTTGGAAAAGGTACAGGTGTAAAAAATAGCTGAACCCAACTCTCTCACCCATACCACACCCGAAAAAAATTGTTCTGTACAGGATACTTACCTGTTGCAGTAAGATCATCATCTTCGCATTCAAAAACGTCGTCGTCGCTCTGTAAAATAAAACAAAACGAAAGCTTTAAAAATAAATCAAACCATTGAAAAAGTATAACAAATGAGCTCGTCTAGACAAGGTTTTTACATGACTTTCATTTAAAAAATAGAGTAAATAGGCGAATGAATGGTAGAACTTGCATTAAATAGCTCCAAAGAAAGTCAAGAAGTCTCATTTCGATAGTGGAAGCATTGACGTATTCAATATCAAAATTAAAAATAAATGTAACATGCACTGAATGTTTGAAATTTGTCCCGAATTTTTGGCATTCGTATTATTATCGAGAAATGATTCGTTATACGAATTAGAATTTAGTAAACATGTGAGAAAGTAGTAATCATTTTCACAATTTTCTGGTTTGCCCGTTTCCATAGAAACCCCCGCCACTGTTTCTATAGAAACCTAGGAGCGCAAAAGCAGATTTCGTAGCAGCATATGGTGATGTAGCATTAAGATGGCTTCCCAGCTGAACCAATGAAAGAGCGAAAAAACGCATCTCGTCCAATCAAAATGGCTAAAATGCTGTACAGTTCATTCGCATTCGCACTACTCCTTAATAAATATTCTTGAGTGGTAAAAGATTAACTGCTAGAAAACGAGTTAAACAAATGTTCGCCTAACCTGAGTTCCAACGACGTCTCCATTAACGACTGAAAAAACGAGACATTCAGGATTAATTTCATCGTATAAAAAAATAATAAAAGCGAAAATTTGACTAAATTTCGCTACAAATGGCAAAAGCAATAGTAAAAATTAAGAATCCCAAAGAAGACATGAATATTTAAAAGCAAAATTCACTAAAATACCTGGAAATTTTCGACTTGCAACAGCAGCAAGAACCGCTCCCTGGAAGAGAAAGGATAAGAATAGAATTCAAAGGATGTTTTTTTATACAAATATTGAACAAATGAAAAAAATACTTGATTTACTAAACTCGATTCACGCAAATACGAGTCGATAAAATACGATCTAAGTGACTGTAAATGTTTGTATCAGACGTTGATAAGGTTTGAAGATATTACTGGATTCGGTTCTTGAGCAACCTCGATAGGTTCCGCCATATTGATGAATGAAGTCCGGCCGCCACAGATCAACGAAAAGCTATACCAACCGCGAGCAGCACCAAATGAATGAAGCTTTAGTAGCTCATATCACATCTCTTGCATTTATCACAGATGTCTAAATCCTATGATTCGCTTAAGTTGATGTCTATGATATTCATAAGTTGAGCAAATAATAACGTAATGACCCCAAGAACCAATTTAGTAGGTAGACGACAATGAAAGAAATATTTTTTCATGTACAGAACGACCAAGCTTGGTTTAATTGCTGCAATATTTGGAACAATGAGTAAATGACGTTGTTAGTTGTGGTTAACCAAGACTCATATTTTCTCACGATTATCTTTAGCCCTGGTGATTTCCCAAGATATCCTTCACAAATATATGAAAACATATGGCACTTAATCGAAACACGCGCTTTTAGTTTCAATAAATAGAAAATATAATGCAAATGGGATATTTTAGAAAATAAAAAGATAATTATCTACCTTGAGTTTGCGTCTGGCGTTGAATTTCTTCATTTCGTCAACACTGTCCTGAAGATGGTCGCGCCTTGGTATTTCTCTGCTCTGAATTAAAGAATTTACAAAATTGTAATATCTGATAGAGGAAATATTTTTGCTTTTGGGCATTGATATTTATGGGAAAGTGAAAGAAGGAACTGAAACAAGCTCCGAGAGTCTGGACAGCTGATCAAGAATGTTGAAGTGGAATTATCAAGAACTTTTACAGAAAAAATGAAGTGAAAAGTGGAATACCGGCCTTATTTGAGTTGGGAAAATAAGCAGTCAAAGTGAAAACACCTGGTTAAAGATGGTATTTTTTAAGGAGAAGAAAACGAACTGTTTGCTTTGTTACAATATAGTAGTCAGACGACGTCTGTTAGGTTGCTGAGCACATTTATATACTGTACATAAATTGATCAGGAGATAATTAGAATTTTGAGAAAATGAAAGCTATCAATGTATATAAACTTTTATAATAAGAAAAGTAATATTGATAACAATTAAGAATTTTACAATTTTTAAGACTACCAAAGGCTGTTCTAAAATGAGTGGGCACTCTTTGAGGAAGCAGACATGAAGGGGGAAGGGAGAATTCTATTCAAAGTGGAGGACTTTTGCATGTGAAGAAAAGGGGAGCAGCAAATGCAGAGATGATTTTGAGGTGCATGGGATCTACTAAAAGCAAGAGAAGCATCAGATACAATGGAATGACTTCATGGGGATTACTTGCCACAGGGTAACCACTTCACTCAAGGGGTTCCTCTAGTCAGAGGAGGGGTGGGGAGCTATCTGACATAGGGTGACCACATAGGGTTAGAAATCTAGGACAGTGCCTTGTAAATAGGAGGATCTATCAACACAGTGTGATTATTTAATCTAGGAGCTTTTCAACCAAAAGGACAACCTCATACAACCACTTGCTACAGGGTGACCATGCACTTCATCCCAAAGACAGAAAAAAGGATCTTTCAACACAGGGTGACCAGGTGATCCAGGGGAGCTACTCAACCAAGGGCAACCCAACCCATCTTTCAACCCAGGGTGACCAGTTGAATCAGCCACTGAGCCTAGAGGACCAAAGGCCACCTAACCCAGAGGGTGACCTAATGCAAGATGGACATGGTATAGACTAAGATTATTAAAGGTGTATAATGGTGCTGCAATTGTACATACTCTAAACCAAGGATGAGAAAGTGCTTCTTCAGCAGTTATTCTCTGTGTTGGATCAGATTTCATCATCTGCATACAAATCTCTTGTGCCTCTTCACTGATATGGTCCCATTGCTTTGATTTCATCTGAATGAAAAATATGTCCTATTTAAACCAAGAAGCACTTTCATGCCTTTTTCCATTCCCCTTCCACAGCATTTGACCAAAAAAAAGTGTTTCCTGTTGTGTGACTGACCCTAATTTTCTGGCCTATTTTTGCCGATCCTAATATATTTTTCTTTCCCAAATGAACGACAGGGTTTCCATTAAGTTCATTTCCACTGTTGTATCAGTAAAAAGAACAACCTACCGACCCCAATTATTTTTCTCATGCAACAGGAAACACACTTATTTTTTTGTTTGGCATTAGTATGTCTAAAGAATGGAGTTTAATTTATCATTTCAATTAGGTGTTTTTTCATCTTCTAGTACTTGTTAAATTGGAATAATTATTTAGGAATGCTGATATTTATGAAGGAAGGAAAATCAAAGAACTCTAAGAAAAACCCATGAAACATATAAGAAAATAAAGGACATTTATTTACAGGTAATCTAAACGATATATTCTCCTTTTATCATTACTGTTTCATTAGAAACACCGACGCAGCTCACACTAGTTTTTAGCTAGTTATCTCTTCTTACTCTCCTATTGGTAAATAACAAAGAAATATTAAATGTTTGTTTATCTGTTTTTCTTACCAATGGCTGTCCTTTTTTGATTGAATTGTAGACTTTTTCTCCTGTGCCATGGAATGGGAAATTCCCACCCAGCAAAATGAACAAAATCACACCTGAAATGTACCAAAAAAACACAAAGTTATCAAAATTGCTGTTACTAACGGCTGACAATCATCACAAACAGCCAACAAAAGAGTTAACTTCATCTATAAAATATTGTACCTTTATCACACAGCTTCATGTTTATTCCCATGAAAATAAAGACCTTTGCTTAATCATGCATAACCTCATACTGAAATGTTTGAATGCAGGAGCGGATCGTGGGGAGGGGTGCAGGGGGTGCACACCCCTCCCTGGTTCCACTTTGTGCCCCAGTGAAGAGGCACAAGATATTTATATGCAGATGATGAAATGAAAGATAACGAA
The DNA here is from genome assembly GCA_011057435.1 of Actinia equina. Lineage (NCBI taxonomy): Eukaryota > Metazoa > Cnidaria > Anthozoa > Actiniaria > Actiniidae > Actinia > Actinia equina. Next base: position 644,567 of record WHPX01000290.1, read on the forward strand.
AACTGTTTTTTCCTTTCGATTCTAAGTTTGGACCCATCCCTGAGTTAACTTTGTGCACAGCACCCCTCCCTGAACAAAATCCGTGATCAGCCTCTGGAATGTGAGACCACCTGGGGGAAATCTATTGTTCCAGTCAACATGGCTGCAGTGTGATAAAGTTCCACGGCTAGAAGCGCAGTTCTGCTCCCCAATGGAGGTGTAGAAGATAATCAATTATTAAACAAGTATCAATCATAATGTACCACATCCCCAGACATCTACAGGTTTGCCATACGGTTGTCTTTGAATCACTTCTGGTGACATAAAATGTGGAGTTCCAAGACGACCTACATATGAAATAAATAACCAACACAGGTTATGTAGTTGCTGAGATAAACACACTGTTTCAGAAACGTTTTCACAATTTCAGTAAAAAAGTAAGACCAAACTTATACTTTACCACTTAAGATGTATCCTTCAGGTGGAAGTTCTATAGCAACACCAAAATCAGCAACTTTTAATGGAGCAGAATTATCTTTACTTGCAAGGAGAAGATTGTGAGGCTGAAGAAAAAAATTGGTAATTCAGCGACAAAGGATGGTCATGGTTGGGGTGGTGGAGGGATGTGGGGGCTGAAGTTCTGTTTGGAGGGTAATTTGTATTAGTTAGGGGGTGCTGAAATACCAAGGGAGAAGTATGTGAGACGAAAACTTATATGGTAATTTACAAACCTTAAGATCTCTGTGGATAATCCCTCTTTCATGACAAAATGATACAGCTTCAAGAACTTGTCTCATGTAATGGCTGTACAAAAAAAAACAAGGCCACTCATTCATAAATACTCTTGAAAATTATAACCTGAAGCTATGTATATTCATTATAAGTTTATTATCACTGTACCTTGCAACAGCCTCACTGAAGACAAAACCAGCATTAACTCTGTTTACGATTTCAAAGCACAGATCTGAACCATCCAAACTATAGTATGATAATTATTGCAAATAATTAGCAAAAGGTTTAATGAGTTGTATAATGAGTTGTATATTAGGTGGCAAGAGTCATACATATCTTGTAAAAGAAATCAAGCCAAATGGGTTGAAATTCTTAGAAACTATTAATAAAAATAAATATTTTTCCATATTGAGAATGTTTGTTTTGTAGATTAAGTTTGGTCTATGCTAATGAAGCAAAATGTAAAGAATAGCATCAGTGGAGATCAGCCTATACTATGCAGTAAATTATAGTGCTTTTAATAACTATGTTATAATCACAGTTGGGGACATACGACATAAGGATTGTAAATCAAGGTAATATCCTTTTGCCAAACATAAATAAGTAGTTAGTTCTAATAAGTGGCAGCCATTTATGTGCATATATCAAACTATATACATTCATGATACAGTAATAGATTACTATAAAGCTGTAAAATAAGGAATGTTTTTATTGGATAGCAAGGACACTTCTAAATATAATACAGCAGCTAAACACATGTATTGTGAATATGATCTAGACTCATAATGTACGTACATAATCAAGCTGTATATACACTATGTACTATAAATAAACATGTAACAGGACACTACTGGTATATATTCTGATGTTTTACATTGATTACAAGTCAAAGGGCAAACACTAGATGCTACTTAAAGTACAAGAACACTTCAAGAATGGTGTCAATACATTTAGCATATATTTGTCGTTAACATATTTGAATATATTTCGTAAGGGATTAATTTTTTTAATTTTTTTGGGGTGGGGGAGGGATTTTAGAAGACAGAATAAAAATAACCCCTTGTTTGTCATATCTTTTATAATGTGAATTACTTATACCATAAACTTTTCATGGTGTGACTGTATATCTTACTGTCATTCCTGAAGTGTTAGAAATGTTCGTAAAGCAAAAACAAACATCAGTACTCAGAAATCCTAACCAACAAGAGTTTGGAAGTATTTCTTATCACTTGAAAGCCCTGAAAGCTTACAAGATATGTAATTCTAGAGTAAGTGTACTCATACTTACTATTCAAAAACCATATAGACAAATCCATCCATGGAATAACCACCAATTAATTCCACTAAAATCAAAAACAACATGTTATTAAAATAATCCACATACTTGTGGCATTTCAGGTGATTATTGTAAACCACAAGATATGACACCATAAGAAAAAAGTCAATAGGGGAAATACATGATAAGACTTGCCTATTAATGGCTGCTGGGATTCAAATCCTTATAACTATTCATGAATAATTAATTATTCCAATTGTAATTTTTTAAAGAATTATTTAAAAAAATAAGAGATCATTTTTATTGAGGATAAAAACATCAAAATCAAAAGAAATAATAAAGAATCAATTAAAGAATTTAATTAAAGAATTAATAACAAATTATAACAAATTATAATATTCAATTTAGAAAAATGAAATAACTGGTTCATAAATGTTTTGCAACTAAAAAAGAGGTAATGACAAACTGACAAGAAGATGAGAGAAACTCTTGGATAAACAAGATGAATGGTGTTGATCTTATCTAACAACATCTATTCCCACTCTTGAGAGTATTATATTTGAAGTGAAGTGCAATAGAGCTGTGGTAAAAACAAGCCTTGGAAAAACATTCAAAACCACTTCATGAATGGCCAGAATTGCTACTTAACACAAAAAAGATCAAGAATACTCTAACGGGTGTGGCAAAAGCTAATTATATATATTTTTTTTATTCTCGTACGGTCCCAAAAGTTTCATAATAATTTGTTGTTTTACCATATTATTGTATGACAATAATGAACTTTAAGAATTTTTTGAAAGCCAATTGTTAGGTCATAAATACTTAATGCCTTGAGACATTCATGATTCAGAATGTAATATCTGGGGAATTGTATCTGTGTGGAGTCTGGATCGCCTTAGGGTCAAAACACAAATATCTCGTATTGTGTAATGCAGAGTGGATGTCTGGAAGTTAAATGAATTTGTTTTAGTAAAAGAGAAAAATGAATTAAGAGAGAGGGTTAGTATTGAAAACACTTTTGCAAGTCAAATCGAGCCTTTGTTAGAATAAATTGATAAATACGTAGTTATTGGAATGATGGCTTCACATGTGGAGCTATAAAACCGTGTCCAAGTTGTTTAGGCTTAATACAATACAAGGGAAGTAACGATATGGGTTGTAAACATGCTAGCAAGATACAAGTTTGGTAACTTTAGAAAATATCTTTTATTCATTTAGGTTAAAAACTAAAACTTCACAGAACTGGGTCAACTGCTGACGGGAACGATTTTAAAAATCTGAAATTTAAAACTACTTATTCATGAAATATTGCACCGTATATGAGACCGGCGGTACAGAAGGGTATTCAAAAACAAATACTTACCTATATGTTGGTGTTTCAATTTTTGGCAAATCCTTGCCTCTCGATGAAGATCTAAGTTAGTCATAAAAACAGAAAGAAAAATCAGCATAGCAAAAATTCTCTCTAGGTTTACAGGTCTAAAATACCAAACAGCTGGTGAAAATGGGGGATCGTAATTCTTCCATACATTAATTTTCAGTAAAACAATGAGCTACACGCGAATCGGATTTTTCGACACTGCTCTGCTTTCTGCTACATAAACAAACTAAGACAAGGGCAGCTTATCTCCGGTGTTAGAGATCTTTGAATACCGTAAGAATATCAAGGATTCGATGGTGAATGAAGGAGTTTTTCTTCGCATCAAAACGATTAAGAACTTGACTCAAAATGTTGTAATAAATCACCATGAATGAGCGTACATTGGAAACATTTTTGATCGATCCTATAATATCGGGGCTACCATCTCGAAAATACATAATAATGAAAAGTAAAGAATACTATTTTTCCCTTTAGATTTAGTTACACTAGATGGTTTTTCTTCAACAAATCTCGAATCGTGTAAGAGTTGGAAATTCGAGGCAGGGAGTCCGCATCTTCAGGCAGGTTTTTCTACTATTGTTTTTAATCCGTATTTCATCCTTCCGATTAGAGGGCTGTACTACAAAACAGTTACCATTAAACAGTAAACGTAGATTCGTTTACCGTCATTTTGATGTGTTTTAGTTGATTTGACAGTTTTATTCAAGCGGTGTTTGATTTTTACCTGATTCGGTTAGACCACAGGACGATGTCATTTTGTCCACATCTACAATCTTCACGGCGCAAACTTTGTTCGTTTTCTTGTCTATACATCGCTTTATCACACTGAAAGTACCCCTGAAAGATAACCAAACACAGCACCAAACTGTAAATCCCTTGAATCACACAACTTAAGCTCGTGATGAAAATAAGAGTCACAAAAGTGTATACGGTGTCGTCCATTATCAGGCCACAATCTCGTAGTGCCTTACTTTCCAATCTGCTCTTGCAGGTCGAATCTGGGAGGAAATCCTTTCTCCATGGTTCGGTTGTTAGCTTGAGTGAGTCAGATAGTAGGTAAAGGGTCTATATTTTGATCATTTTTGGTAGGAAGGGGTCTAACGTTGAAGTCAAGACAAGAAAAAGTCACTCAAGAATACAAACACTGTGTGTCTGTGCTGAAGTTCAGTATCGATAGTGATAAGGGACTGGTACATAGTTAGTGCCACCCCTCCCTCGGGCTGAGTCGCGCTCTTGAAAAAAAAATTACATTGATATTGTTGGTAAATTTTAAATTGATATTGTTAGTAAAACTTGAAACGCTAACCGCTTCCATTTTGATGAAATGTAAGTCACTTACACCATCAAACCACTCGTAAAAGAGATTTAATTACAAGAGCACTCCAAAAAATGTGCCATGTAAAGAACGCGCTTTAGTACCGATCTCTAATCTCAAGACACCGTTGGTTTTCGCTTGTTCTTCCGAAATGAAATCATATTTTTCGTTATTAACCAAAAGAAGTCAAACAAACATTTCGAAAATAGGGTATCTATATTAAAGATGTTTTAAAAAAGTCACCATATTAAAAGTTCGTTTCCTTAATACAATCCTGCTACCTCCTATCACAACACACGGGGTATGCTGTACTTCTTAACGTTTAAGTTCATATGGATAAATTTCCCGATAAATTTATTTGGCCAAAATATCTCGTGCCACTTTAATATAAATTTGTACCAGGCTTCCATCCGTTGTGGTCGTTGTCAGGCGGATGTCCGCTAACGGCATCCTCTGATGACCCTTGACACGGTACTCGGCATGTTGAAATATCACACCTTTGAGCTTATGAGAGTCAACTTTTGTATAAAGCCTTTGGGTAGAAAAAATATTATGTTAGTGGGAAAAAAATTCCTAGACAGCGGCAGTGCTAAATTGCAGTGCTATATGAATTTCGATGATAGACGCCTCTTATCCCTCTCCTAGACTAAAATTCCCGGCTTAATTAAAAATTAGTAGTAAAGTAGAGCAAAGCTACCTTTTTCTCTATTTCCCAACCTTTCCTCCTTCCATTCTTTCCCTCCCATTTACTACTCAAGAAAATACCCGCTGCTACACATATATGGGGTACCTGTGGTGTTATTTCACCGGTCGGTTTGATTGGCTAGATACAGTCACGTGATAAATAGTTCACCGCCATTTTTGAAAATCGCTGTTTTGTTTTGGTCAAAATTTCTTTTTGTGCTTCAAAACAAAATATTTCTTCTTCTATCTTCCATCCTGTCAGCTTTAATGTATAATGAAAAAATCGTAAGTACTCTGTCTTGAAATCTAAACAAATTAGACTTACGTTGATTGCCGATAAACATTTTTTTCGTTTCTGTTGTTATCGCGCCTTAGTAAAACTTTTTTAGTAAGCATTTATTCCGTTATTCACAGTGATCCTTTTGAAGTCGAGCCTTTACCTAAAGCCTTTTATCATCCGTCAAAAGAGAAAGAACTAAGTAAGAAAGAGAGAAAGGTAAGAAAACATCAGTTTTTAACATCAATGCTTTGCATAGCTTACTTTATTCATATATTGATCTAAAATCATGATCACTTTACATAGTTTTGTTCTCGAATTTCACATTTCATTTGTCACATCACTAAGCCTAGTAATTAGAAATAATATTTAAACAAAAGCATGGTACATATATATAGGTATGTCTGTCTGCCCCGTTCACCTCAAAAGACACACAACATCAAGTGTCAAGTCCAGAAGATCTAAAATTCCTCAAGGAGACCAACACCCTTAGGACTGCACAAGAAATCCCCACAAGAGAGAATGGGTCCACAGCCGATCTATCATCTACATCACAGTTTAACGAGTCCTGGCCGAGTACTGAGCGGACTGGTTCACTTGGCACCCCCCTGTCTGATGGAACAGTGTCATCACCAGAGATGTCACAACAAATGAGAGAATGGCTGGAAGGACAAGATAAACCAGTTGGAAACTCTACTCTTGGCTGGTAAAGTAAAAATGCGTACTCCCAAAAATATCCTAATCCCTCGAAAACTTTATTATTACTATTTTTATTATTATTATTAATCTATACCCTTGATACTAAGCTACTTCAGTTCAGTAGCCTTTAATGGACTTTGTGTCCTATCGCTGCATCACCTGCCCTGTGGGGTGAAGTGTCCAATTCTCCTTGGCCCGCTTTGGGCAGCGGGGGAGAAATGAATTTATTCATGAGGGGTGTTGAAGGCCGAGTAGAGAAACAAGTAGATAAACAAGGTTATCTTTCCTTCCATGTCAAATCAAGCTTTTTTACTTCCAAAAACTCCTTTGAAGGTACATCAATAGATTCCGAAACGCACCCCCAACTGATCGGCAGAAGCGTGACCATGCGTCTTTCATCAGCAAGAAGAAACCTAACTTCTGGTGGCTGTCTCCTCCTAGTGGACCCTCAACCCCTAGTGGACAGTCCACTCCTGTTCCTGGCCATACTCCTCCACAAAAGCTCCCTTCATCTCCAATGAAACCTACTTCACCAACCACTATGAAGGTAAGCCGTACTTAACAGTATACTAAGACTTTCTGAAAGTCCCTCTCAGTACGTGTTTCCCACTTTTGGAACATGTACAATGTTTCTAGTAATAATAGGCTTTATTTCATGAGGGTAAACACATAACAGTAGTTGAAAAACACTGATGACTCTGTGGCCGTCAAGTCAAAAAATAGATAGATAACATAATGCAGCTAATGATAAAATGTATTTATGCAGACTACAAACACTCTTAAATATAACTACTAACTAGGTTAAATCATTTATATTTAACTAAATCTAAAACATCCATGTGAATTCTATTCTCAAAATGTGAACAAAACTTCAACTCAAAGGTTGTTTTATTATTTCATTTAGAAAGGTAGGTATACAAGTGCAATGTCTTCACCCTCATCTGTTCATGTGGATGACGGAACCACTGCAGAATTAGACAGGAGAGCTAAAGAGTTATTAGAGAAAAGGTTCGTGCATTAAATAATGTGGTTTAGTAAAAGAAGCCATTAATATTATTAACATAGCTAGATTGGTTTTTACTATTTATGTGCAAGGCCAGTTTGCTAACTATTAGACCATTAAAGTAAAGCTGTTTCAGTGATATATATTCATTTTTTCCCCATTTCTAGTGAGACATCCGTTGAAACTACTTCAACTGAGCCTTTCCCCCTTCCATTAAAAAAACCTGCAGAGTACAAACCTGCCCAACACACGGCAAAGCTGAGTGGCTACAAAACATCTCCTCAGAAAACCAAGAAACCCACTGCAGAAAAACCTGAACTTATCAGCCATCAAAATCCCTGGCCAGAAGATGATATACTATACCAGTGGCGTCTGGCCAGGAAAATGGAAAAGGCTCAAGAAAAAGTGTCAGGAAGTGGTGTTAGAGTCCATATCAAGAAGACTGATCCATATAATATTAGGAGGCCTGTTGATGTAACTCATAGGGCTTCCTCACAGCCATTTGGTATCACTTTACCTGGTCTTAATACTTTAGATGATGTTTTACCAGGTCCCTCAGGGGTATCAACATTTCCTGGTCAACCTACACCAGAAGTAACACCACAAGTCTTGTCATCTATGTGTACTGCTGTACAAACACCATCAGTTACCACAACGTCTTCTAGCAACATAGATAATACAATATGTGGATCACATGCTCCTGTTTCTATGGTTACCAGCTATGGCACTAGTACTCGGCCTATAGTAACACCTGTTATCTCACAACCTTGTCAACATCTAGAGTCAAATGTAGATGGAAGGGAAGCAAATATTTACCATGATAAACTATGGCCACATATGCACCTAGCGTGTGACATACTACCTTGTCAATGCACAGGTGATCATGATGCTAAAATGTATCATCATCTGCATCTTCATCATAAACAACATGAAAAACATAAAGTACATGAAGATGTAAATGATCATGTTAAACATCAAAATGATGAAGAAAAAGAAAATGATATTCCACAAAAAGAAATCCCTCAATGTAAAAAAAGCCACTTTAAACCTGCTCTGTCCAAGAAGACCACTGAGTCAAACAGAGAAGAAAACCAGCAAAATAAAATAAAGACTTCATCGTCTTTTGAATATTTGTCGAGTAGCACAGAAACTGAAAGTGAAAGAGAAACAAGAATAACAAGGAGAAAGGGGAAATTAAAGGAGGTGGACAATAAAGAGAAAAGAAAAGAAAAGAAGACATTTGAAATGGTCCAAAATGTTATTGGGAAGGTAGGTATATGTTCCTAAAGTTGTCCATACCTTCTTCAAGAAGCTAAAGCTAGGATTGTTAGATGTCCCACCCCAAGGAAACTCTAAAAAGTACCCAAGTAAAGGGATAACTCTATTAAGCAGACCCCTGACTTTTCATATATAATAGGATTGTACCAATAGGACTAAATCATGGTAGAAAAGCAGCTTCAAAGGAAACTAATGAATAGCTAGTAATAATTGATAAAATTACTTGAATTTGACTTTTTTTAGGTAATATCTGAACACATGTTCTCTGGTTCATCATCAACTAGTGATAAGAAGACTAGTGAGGAGAAGAGAACAACAGGACTAGAAGCCAGTGGAACTAACAAGAAGTCAACTAGTGATAATGAGGAGAAGAGAACAACAGGACTAGAAGCCAGTGGAAGTAACAAAAAGTCAAAACATCCAACATTTACTCTAGATCAAGGTAAAACTAAGATGCTGATATTCATGTCAGTCATACCCACATGTGCATTACCCAAATGCCTTTTTGCACTATAGAAGCATTAAAATTATTATTATTATTACACCATGTTGGTTAACCTTAAAACAAAATTTGATCTCATTTTTTCATGTTTATCAACCCCACTGTGGCATGTCTCTCCATGTCTCTACTGAACAGACACAGTATTAGGGGACATCATACCAGGGGCAGCAGAAGCAAAAAATCTTTGGGGGGCACTGAAGATTATATTTAATGCTACTGTATGCGATAATGACAACGTTTCGTTTGATTGCAGACGCATGCACTGTAAAACAATGACTAAGAACCAATATTTTTGGGGGGGCAGGCCCCCCAAAACTTTGGGTGGGGGGGCGCACATGCCCCCCTGGTTCCACCACCCCTGCATACAAGACCCAGAAGGTGTCTGACTATTAGTAAAGGTACCACTGTAATTTCATGTTGTCTGCTTTGTTTCTTCCTGTAAAATCTTTTAGCCGATAGTTCAGAGGAAGAGTTTCCAGATGATGAAATCTTGAAAATCCTGAGGCAAAGATCAAAAGATCTCAAGGAAGAACTGAGGTAATATTCATATCATCAATATAATAATTAATATTTAATAATCATAATCATATCTAAGTCATCTTGACCAGTTTTTTTTTTCTTATTTCTTTCACAGAAGGATTGACAACCTTCTCAAAAAGGAATCCTAATCAATAAATTTTCTTACTCATTGAATATTTCTAGTTATATTTTGTGATATTATGAAAAATATGATAGAAAAAATACTTAGGATTGGCACTCCATGGGAACAGTTAATAAGAGAAAGAACATATTTTTTAAATAAAATATTTATTGATTAATATGATTTAATGATTTATTATAAACTTGCTTGCACTTTGTAAAAGAGACCTAATCACTGTTTTAGATCATGGATCATTCCCTTGAGCATTATTTCTTTTATTACCAGTAATATTTCAGAAAATATATCTTAACTTGGCCCTAGTGAGTACAATACATAAAGGAGTGAAAACCACATATCTGTGCCAGTGCTAAACTAATTAGCACAAAATAGCCCCTATGAAACGAATGAAAACAAAATTAATAAATGTGTGTAGTGCTTTTTAGTTTTTGTGCTATTTCATGGATATATGGTTAAATTACACTCTAACAGACAGAGTCTAATCTCATTGTTTTATTTATTTTTCACTTTGACTATTAGTGGCTAATCATACAACTTTGTTTGACAGGACAATTTAAATCACTCTATATTGAATGTGTAGATGATGGCTAGTGAAACTAGCGTGGACTGCGTCGGTGTTTCTAATGAAACAGTTATCGTAGATTGATAAGTTTTACACCGTAGTGAAAATAGAAACTGACGTTTCGGACGTTAGACTAACGTCCGAAACGTCAGTTTCTATTTTCACTACGGTGTAAAACTTATCAATCTACAATAACTGTATATTGAATGTGAATGAAAATCAAACAAAGATTTTCAAGGGAATGACACATGGTCTAAAGTAGGGAAGACAAAACCAGGAAGACAGATATTCTAACACTTGGTTATTACTAGAATATACTGTATTAATGCACTATGATTAGACAATAATATATAATAATATATAAGTTCTTATATAGCACATCCTAATAAACTCGAGGCACTTTACGATAAACTAATTTATCTGTAATATATATATATATATACATAATGAATATGGGTAGATAAAACTGAAAATGATGTAAGAATTTAAGATATATTAACAATGTAAAATTAAAGTAAAATTAAATGTCAACAGTATGTATTTGCAAAAAGATATGTTTTTAAAGATTTTTAAAAGGTTTCTAAAGTTTCAGAGTTTTTCACTCAAATACCTTACCTGACGTCATCATCATTAACATATTGGAAGTATATACCTTAGAGACGCATCACTCTAATCAAGAAATATTTTACCAATCCACTATTTACTTTATGCATAACCAGTACTGAAAGTATTTTCAAAGGGTTCATTTGCACTTTAAGATTACGCGTTGTCAATAGGAAGCCTGTGTATATTGTAGAGGACAGGTTGTATATGCTCGGAGGACTTAGTTCTCTAGATGAATCTAGCTGCAGTGTTCTGGACTCATTGGAGGATGGACAGTTGGTGATCAGGAAGCCCAAATAGAACAGAGTTGCAGTGATCAAGTCTGGAAGTCATGTAAGCATGTGTTAGTCGCTTGGTCTCAGATGAACCAATGTACTTACGGATCTTGCCGATGTTACCAATAGTTATGGAAGCAGATATACGTAGATATTATTAACATGGCGGTTTAGTAGTAGATGGCTATCAAGGACAACACCAAGATTACATGTTTCAGCACAAGAAGGAATATCGATACCATTGAGATCGATTGAAAGTTGCTCTTGGTGGAGTTGTCAAAAACGAGATGTGAAGTGAAGAACATTGGTTTTTCTTTGATTACAGACTAGTTTGTTGTTGTTAAGCCACTTTGTATCATCTTGTTGACAGCGTTCAAGGGATGACAAATAATCAACATTGTTGGTTGAGTTGAGTGAGATATACAACTGAGTATCATCAGCTTAAAATATACAGTCAATACCATGGGCAAGGATGACATCTTCCACAAAGCAAAGTACATAGGGAACAAAAAAACCAGCAACTAGATGCTGGGTGTCATTCAGTAAAAGCACTACTTGAACAGTGTCTTCTTGTAGTACTGAAGTTCTCTTATACTTTCTTCAACATCATCGAGAGCCCTAGGAGTGAATGAATAGAAATATTAGAACATCATTTTAATTGTTTATTTCCCACTTTTTATCCCAATTCATTTTCATCTTCAATAACATGCATTCATACCTATGATTTAATGTCTTCCTTGGAGCCTCTTTATATATATTGGGATGCCATCGCCTGAAATCATAAATTCTCCTTTTTCTCCTGACTTTGATCAGCCCAGGGTTTGATCTGAGTTAGTCGAGCCCCGACTTAGATCAGCCAAGAGGTTGTTTCAGGGTTTGATCTGAGTTAGCCATGCCCTGATTTAGATCAGCCCAGAGGTTGTTTCAGGGTTTGATCTGAGTTAGGCATGCCCTGCTGACTTTGATCAGCCTTAAGGTTACATAAGGGTTTATCCCAGATAGCTGTAACCTGCCTTTGATCAGCCTAAAGGTTATCTAAGAGTGTATCTCAAGGCCGGTTTAGATGGTACGATTTTCGCCAACAACTATCGTATACAACACACTCATGACTGTCGTAGGCGAGTGGTAGGCTTGATTTACACACTACAACTCAAGTTGTAGGATGGTGTGAGCGTGTTGTATACAATAGTTGTAAGCAAAAATCCTACCATCTAAACCGGCCTTCAGACAGCTATAACCTGACTTTGATCAGTCTAGAAGGGGTTCAATAAAATAAATTTTACCTGCACAGTTCTTTTATAGAACTGACATCAACTATACGATAATGTAAATGATCCATGAATGTAGGCATGTATTTTTTCAGGAATCTTCTATCTTCATGAACAGAGTTCCCAGCTAATGGGCAAGCACCGGGAGGGACATGTTGCTTCACAAAATCCACCATGATTTCTTCTGCTCTTTTTAAAGTTATGTTTGAAGCTTTTACAGCATCTGTCAAACCTGACTGAAAAATGCAGTATTTCAAGTTCAAGATAGGGAGTTCAATTCACCTTTTCGGCACTAGCTGTCACTGGGTATAGATTGTTTTAAATTGTGTTACGGTCACCAAAAAGTTTGGACATGGTTCTTGAATTTCCGTACAAATGTACTGACTCTAAATGAACTATTTACTTGGTTCATGTTTAGTTAGTTCTCTAAATACAAGAAAATGATCATTTTTCTAGCTTGATTGAAGCTATTCTTACTGCTGTTAAGATAGCTAACTAAAGAAATCTACCTAAAGAAATCTACCTAAATTTTCTCTTTAAAGTCTTTAAAGTGAATTTGTAGGGAAATTTTTAAAAAATGTCCGAATTTTTTGGGGACCATAACACAATCTAAGCTAGCGCCGAAAAGGTGAATTCAAAGATTCAATAGGTTCTAAAAAAGATAAAATGAAGTTTCACTCTGGGATTTCTGTGGTTTCCTCACACCACAGGCAACCCAGCCCTTACTTCTCCATGATGTTTCTTGCACCATTCTCCCATTTCATTAAGTACTTGGTCTGACTGATGAATGACAAGGTTGGGAGCCTAGGAATAAACAATAAAGAAAGGTTTAAGTAATAAGTATACCCCCCTAAATTAGTTCGTACATTTATTTCCATCTTAATTTCAAAACTAGTGCCAGACTCTATTATATTTGTTTATACTTAAAGTCCTAATATTCCCCTCCAAGCTGCATGGATATGCAGCCTATTATACTTTCTTCATAGAATCCCTTCCCCATGAGTCTGGCATCGGATCTAACTTTAATTTCTCTATATTACTAGGTACATGGATATTTATCAAATCATATTTACTCAGTGTCGCAAACGGATGAATAAATGCATAACAATACAAACCAAAGCTATTATGTTGAGGTCAGCATCTGTGATTAGACACGACATCTCTATGATATGACAAGTGTCTGGATCCAAACCTTTAAACGAAAATCAAGAAATGATATCACTTTTATCCATATTTGATATATAGCTAGTGGTACAACCCTAGCATGGGTTGTGTGCGCTGCTCACTGCTGAGGCCGTGGGTTTAAAGCCTGGACTCGCCATCATGTGAGTAGAATTGCCTGTTGGTTCTCTCCTGTGCTTTTAAAAGGTTTTACTCTAGGTTTTCTAGTTTTCCTTTCTCTGAAAAAATCCCCTTGATTCTAATTCGATCAGGTATCACAAAGCTTAATAGGAGCCTCTTGCTCAGGAAACTGAGCATGCACAATGACTCCCTGCATATATATTGTAAAATAAAATACGGGAATATCTTACCCTAGTGCACTATACTCAAGCTTACCTGTCATCTTTGCCCAGACATGACATGTTTTGTAATAACAAAATAGAAGAAAAAACAAAGCAATATAAACAAAAGTTTGAGTTTTGAGTTTTCATGCAACAAAGTCTAAATTTCATACCTCCAAATCTACCCAAACTAGATTATCTCTGTTCATGGTGTTAAAATTCAGATAAGGAGTAGTTGCAAAAAGCCTGGTTATTAAATAAAATGCTCTCTTAGTAAGAAGATTCGATATTATCCTAACACCCAGCATAAGGGAACGGGTATGCATGGGTACAACCTCGTTCCCAGGGTCCTCTCGGCCGACTCCAATTCAATATGGCGCCAATTTATGGCGCCATATTGAATTGGAGTCGGCCGAGAGGACCCTGGGAACGAGGTTGGCATGGGTAGAGACACAAGCACACAGACGAGACTAGACACTAGTTCCCAGCCCTAAAGCCCCGCAGCGTGGTACTTTTCCAAAACATTCCATAAATTCTTACACCATTGTGCATTAGACAAATTACCTTTCCCTTCAAAATATGGAGAGATATAACCCGTTTGGCTATTTTAGAGTGTAGATATCAAACTTGAGATGTCGACTGAGTTATATACACCGCGATCGTACACGTTTTCGACGTCTCCGCGCGATTTTGGTTCAACGTACAGTTGTTCGAGTTCAGAAGCGTCTTCTCGCCTGGCTGCGCGACTTGAAAGATCGGAGTACAAGCGATCTCGTGGGAAACAAAGGCTAAAAGACAATTATAACTCTCATAGGAATCATAGTAGACGAAGAGAGAACAGGGGAAGTAAGAGAAAGAATGGTCCAAAGAATATTTTAGCCACAAGGGAAACTCGAACGAAAAGGTTGGTTTGTAGCTTTGTAAAGAAACCATTTACTGTATGACTCGGGTGTATGATAAACTACAAAATGTAACTATCTTGGTTTGACATCACTTTATCTAGCAGTGTTATCGGTAAGGCTATGCTTATTTAGTATTACAGATTTCTTAAATATATATGCCTTTTTTTAAACATCTTAAATTAAGAATTTTGGTATTACTGTACTGTAAAGGTTGCATGATTGTGTAGTACATGAGAACGACTCAATCCATTACTATTTTTAATTCGTCTATCATTTGCGTGCGAAATCGTAAAAAATATTTTCTCAAGTTTAATGTAACCATGGCACTGACAATTGTTGACCAAATCGAATTGCAAAAATGTGCGTAATTGTTTGACTAAAACTACAAAGCGTCATTCAAGTAAAGTTGAATAGTTAGTTGATTGTGCAGACGGCATTTTCGACAAGGCGTGCAACATTTCAATCTATTGTGACGATATTGGTTAGTCATTTCCGTAAACAAAGAGTAATTCTCTTCATATAACTGCTATTATATCAGTGCTTTATTATTGACTCATTATTATCTTATTGGCTCAGTCAAATTGTTCGAAACTTCATTGAGTAATTTCAGAGATATTTTTCCTTTGTTCCTCAGTGAAGAAGATGGTGTCACTTCAGTTTGGGAAGTTTATCGACAAAATCCACATCAGTTTAGTGAAGAAAGAAGATATACTTTAGATAAGCCCAGAAGCTGGTATGGGGTACCAAATGAGGTGCAAGACCCACAAAAGAGGCCAAGAAGTATGCATGATAAACCAATGGCAGACAGAGATTTTACACCCCCTCATTCTCCAAGGTTGTCAAGGAGACAAGAACCGAGGAATTCAAATAATTATGAGTATTCTAAATCTCCACTTCATAGTGAAGACTTTCAACCTAAAAGGACTGATGCAACACACAAAATTAATTGTGATAATTCGTATCAAGGACATGAAATTTTGAATAATTACGACGCAAACCAGTATCAAAAAGCGCAAAATAGAAATCTTGACAAAAAAGGAGTATATTTGTCAAGGTCTCTATCATCTAGTTATAGTTCTAATAATGGATCTTCTGATGAAAGAGAAGACTCTCAAGGAATATACTCAGCATATGATATGGCAGGTAGATCCCCATATGACTCAATGCTCAACAGACGTTACAGTCAATCAAGTCTTAGTTCTTCAAATGCCTCATGGCATCACTCTGGCTCTTCGTTTAACTACAATGTTAGAGATATCCCGCCATTACTGGATCCTATTGATAAATTGCAGGGAAGTTCTCTGTTGGAAAGGCCTTCTGGACAGAGTGAACATGACAGTCATCTAAGAGAAGAGTTCAGGCTTGTTAAAGAAATCCCTGCTAAAGTTCCACCACCAGTAGCTCCCAAACCTTCTAAATACAGTTCCAGCTACACAATACAACTGCATTCCTCTTCACCAGCAACTTGGAAAGAAAGTCATTTTCATGATTTAATGACAGATAATAGAGAATCAAGCTTCCTTCAAAATCAACCACTTAAAACTCAACAGTGCTTAACGTCCCCAGTAACACCTAAAACAATGGAGGGTAGTAATGAGGTTGATGGGAAGATAGTCTCTGTGCGTGAGATGGCAAGAAAGTTTACTCCTACAAGTGTAAGGCATATTTCCTCAGAGATTCATACAAAAACCATTTCAGGGGAAGACACTCGTAGAGTTAAAGCAGAGCACTGGCCTAAGGTTGTATCAATAATGCACCAAGAAAGTTCCCCTGTGGGTAACATTGAAGATATCCCCCCAACGAGGCAACCATATCCAAACGACAAAGTTTATAGCAGTAAAGGAGTCATCATGCGCAACAAAGAGGAGACTCAAAAGAATAATGAAGAGCTTGCCTCACACAGATTAAGCCTGCATGAGCTTATAAAACTCCACGAAGAACAGATTGCTAAGCAAGCAAAAAGTGCTAAGACAGTGTTAACAGCTAATGTCTATGTGAAGCACTCCCCTTCTGATTCTAGTCCAGGTCAATCTAGGACACCTGAGTATAATTATTTTGAACTAAAAGACCTTAAAACTGAACTCTCTCAAGAGCTTTCTCCAGTAAATAATATACATGAGAGTAATCAAAATCACCTGAAAGATGAGAATGTCATGGCAATGCCTAAACAACAAATCAGGCATTCTGGTTATGAGGTTCGTGAAGTGAAAACTGAACAAAACTCTCCCTTCAAAGTTATAGAACTAACTGGTAAGTCTTTTGAGAACTTATCTAATGGTGGAACTAGAGACAGATCTCCTAGGGTTAAGAGACACCGTACTATAGGCATTGTTGGATACAGGCAACAGATTGATAGGACAGCAGAAGAAAAAGCACCAGCAAAACAGAAAAGACATACTACTGTTGGAATAGTACATGATTTTAAAGAAATAAATGATACCAAAGCCGATTTGTCTGAAAGTCTGGTCATTAATGATAATAAAATCAAGCCTAGCTCTTCTAGTGATTATGATTTGCAAAAGGAAACTACTGATAGACATCAAGAAGGAAGAAAAAAGCAGGAAGAGCAGACAAGTTCCATACCAGTCAAAGTTTTTGATATTGAGAAAGGCCTAGAACCACAGAATCTAGCTCACATGGAGAAGACTGTGGAATCATATGAAGAGCCACCACAAGGTGATCAGTCAGATGGGAAGCCGAAGGAACCATTGATTATGACCTCACCTGCAAACTACTGGTATAGTAGCTATCCTCAGAAAGACTTGTCCGAGGTGGAAAAATACATCCCAGCCATTTCCGTTTCTCCTGACAACTACGAGGAAGATACTTTACCAAGAAGTATAGAAAAGGAGCCACAACAATCTTTGTTGCCGACATCAGAAGCTTACACCAGAACATCTTTGGGTGCAGAATCAAGGAATTTGCACTCTCCTGTTGTAGAACTTTTACAAAACAGAAAAGGGAATCCAACTGCATATTATAAGGCGGCAGTCCAAGTTGTCAGTCATTCAGTTCCTAGCAACCATAAAGAAAAAGTTTCTAGTGCATCACAGAGTGAACATAAGCTAAGCACTAGTTTTGACGACGTCTTTCACCAGTCTAAGCCATATTCAGTACCTGTAGCACAAGTTTCACCTGTCAACCAAAATGAAATTATTCAAGCAAAAGCCATTCAGTTAGCATCCCCACCACCTGACCCTCCCTCAGCACATGAGATGTACGAGACTCGCCTTGCCATGTGGAACTTGCTGCCACACCAAAACAGGTCGACAGGAGATTTGACTGTTCATCAGAGTAACGAGTTGTCCTTTGGAGACAAATCTAAGCAAAGCCTTTCATCAAAGGAAATTCCAAGATCACCATTGTATCATGATACTCCGACTAAAGAATATCAAGGCTTTGCAGAAAAACAAAACAGGTTTTCAGAATATCCCAGTCAAAACCAAAAAGATGAATACTACAGCAGAATAATTGAAAAACTAAAAGAGGAGAACCAAAGGCTGAAGGAGAATAATGAAGCTGAGAAACGGGAATTTCGTAAAATGTATGAAGAGCAGAAAAAAGTTGCAAATGCTTATCAAAAGTTGGAGGATCGTTATAGGAGGAGGGTACATGAGCTGCAAGACGCACTTGCTAATTGTACCTGTCAAGGTAGTATCATGGTGAAAGATGGAAAGAATCCACGTGCAAACAGGTAAGTGTGTGGTTCATCTTGACGTAATAATAGGCAATAAAAGGGTGACATAATGGTAGATAGAGCACTCACCTATGACTCTGGAAACTTGGGTTTGAATTTTGGATGTGGCATCAGATTTGAGTACAGTTTGTTGGGTCTTTCCTTTTAATTTTAGATTTTTCTCTGGGTACTCTGGTTCTCCTCCCTGCACAAAACCCAGTATGATGAATTCCACTTCAGTCTGTGATTTAGCAGTGGCCCCACTTAAATCTGCCAAGAGATTGTTTTAGGGGGCAATAAAATTGATGTTTGTTATAATATAAGGATGCATTAATCAACCTTATTACAGATATTGAATTATATTTGGATTCTCATGTCTACAGGAGTGACAAAGAAAGCCAGTCCTCCCAGACACAGTCAATTAACAGTGGGATGCACATTTTTGAGGAGTTGGAAGAGTGGTTAACAGAGCAATCCAAAAACACCAAGGCTTCAAAGGTTAATGCTACTAGTAGAGACAGCTTGATTAGCTCATCATCTGACCTGACCGGCTGGGATGATCATGTTGATGGTGCTATTGATCAAGTCAATGGAACGCATGTCTAGTTGGTCTAGGATCAAAGATAGCTTGATTAGCTCATCATTGGACCTGACTGGCTGGGATGATCATATTGATAAAGCTATTGATGATCTGAAACACCTGTCCTAGTTTCCCAGGGCCTATGCACATATAGAACATAAAATATACTATAAAAATATTTTAATTCTAGAGGAAATTTTTATACATATAATTTTCAATATTATTAGTGTATAAGAATAAGTTTTATTCTACTGTTTCATAAAGTTGTTTATTTGATTATAGGTCATACATATTTTTACTCCTTCATGATGCATGTCATAAAGTACCTATACAACACTAGCTAAGTATATCATTAATCCCTATAATTATAAATTAAATATTTTTGAAACTTTTCCATGTATTTTTCATCAACCCATGCATGTCATCTTGGCACAGTAGGATGCAATAGAGATAATTTTTAACAAATAAGGTTACATCTGTAAATTTATGTATAGTGCTAAAATGGATTATATGTATTTCAGTGCAGAAAAACGTTTTTAGACAAAACATTTAATGATATGGTTATTACATTTAAGCTTATTTATGTGATATTGTTTGAATAAAAATGCAAAACAAAAATAAATGAATTGGGGTTATTGGCTATGCAAGGATAATTACATCAAATCTTTTCTCAAAACATTCAAGCTTGGGCTTCCTATGTAATTGCTTGGTGCTAGGCACTTTAGAAAGAGATGATGGCTAGTGAAACTAGCGTGGACTGCGTCGGTGTTTCTAATGAAACAAGTTATCGTAGATTTATAAGTTTTACACCGTAGTGATAACACGTGTTATTCATTCACTTGGCACCGTTAATCCCCACGGGATGAACGAACGCTTCGCCTACATTTAAGTTGTTTTGTTTTTTTCTTTTCTTTTCCCTTTTTTCTCACCTATTGTTGCTTTCTATCCTTTTGTTTTCTTTTTGTTTTATGGCTTGTTTTCTTCTTCTTATTGGTTTGTTTTCTCTATCCTCTACTATATAAACATCTCTCTCACTCTTACTTTCTATTGACCCCGACGAAGGACTAACGTCCGAAACGTCAGTTTTCTATTTTCACTACGGTGTAAAACTTATAAATCTACGATAACTTGTTTCATTAGAAAGAGACTGAGTGAGTTTTGAATTTTCATCTAATTGGTCACTTGCATTACAGTGTCATTTCTACCACTACCAGACTCCCTTGCACACTTTCTTTTGTTTAGTTAATTAGCACCAAGCACCAATTGTCTTACTATTCTCATGAGGGAATACAAATTTGGATAACATAGAAGCATTATGGTAATGGTGGTAAAAGAGATTAATAAATCTGTCATACTTTGAATATATTGCAATCATATAATCAGAATTACAGGCTTTCAAAGCATCTAAAATGTATGAAAAGTATGGTTACACTGGGGACAAGTGTACCTACTAACCATACAAGCTTTCTAAATTGTCTTCATAAATTGCTCCCCCTTGAGTGGGAGGGGGGATCCCTTGCAAAGTTTTAAAAAATCCTTGTGTGCAAATACAATTTTGAATACGAAGGAAAATTCACCATTATGTGACACATTTTGAATCCACCAAATGATGTTTCTACACCTCTGATATGTTTTTTTCAACCAGCCACTTTGTCCATAAACGTTGCCATCTTGACGTCATTCCTGGACAGTCCCCCACAGTCATGGGTACTAAGGGTAACCTGGACCTTACCATATACATTAAACCATTCTGGATGATGGTCCATTTTCTCTGCCATCAAAGCCACACGAGACATAAACCCAAAAGCAATGTTGAAATTTTTGAACTGAAACTCTTTGTAGATTGCGTCTCTGCCGTTAACTTCTGACCAGCCACTTGCTTTAAGGCCAGGCAAGTCAGTTTGCCGGGCCTCTGGTGTAAGTTTTGTGGGCCTGGCAAATGACTGAAACGATTGTAAATTAAAATTATGGTCAAAACGTTAATTCTGTAAACATAAAAAATTTTTGAGAATAAAATGTGGAAAAAAACTTTCCTTGCTTAGATAATTCCATTAACAACTATGAGTAGCCTGATAACTCTCAATAATTGGCCACTTTAGAAACAAGCACTTTATAGACTGGAGCAAGTTTTGAATTTTGATCTAATTAGCAATTAATTTAATTATCTGATAAAATTAAAATTCAAAACTCATCCTAGTCTCTTGCTGGTTTTAGGATCGATGTCCCACCTTTTAAAGTATCCCCCTGTATACACACACACAAATACAACAAAAACCATGGTCCTTCATTGATACCCTCGATACCCTTTGATAAAATTGAAAGCCAATTCTTACCATTTTGCTCGAAGTGTGAATTGCTTTGACACCCAGCAATCCACAGGGAAAATGAGTATTGCAACATTTCAATATTCTCCAAGAATTTGCCATAAAACTTAGGACTAAACAATGAATACAAGATAATGAGAGCAGTGAATGCCGAAAATTATATTCGGATAATTTTCGGAAAGATTCCCGTCGTGCTCTCTCGTAAACATCTCGGATTTAAAAGATGGCGGACGAAGTGAAGAAGAAAGAGGTCTGCGATGAAGAGCTGGACGATCTTCTGGACAGTAAGTCTTACTTACTTGTTTATCGCTTCAGTTTTTAAGAGCGTTTGTAGTGTGTCGAAACTTCATGCATTTTCGAATGATCTCTCACCATTGATGTTTGCTTGTTTATTATTTTACAATCAGCATCTCAGCACATTCTTCGATTAGAAAAAGCTTATGAAATGTTTTTAAGCTTACTTTTGAAAAGATATAAATTTTAAAAGCATACCGTAAAAGTCTGAATATTGGTTCTTCGATTATTGGAAATGTAGTTCTTAATTTGGTTCTAATTATGCGATACGTGGTTTGGTTTAAATAAAGGTTAAAAATCATATAATATTCCTATTCCTCAAGTATGTCACATCCTCGTCTATCTTTCGTAATTCGAGTACAAATTTCCGCCAGACATATGTATTTTAATTGTTCCTTTCATGAGCTACGTGAATAAGGAACTCAATCAAAGGTTACAACACTATCTTTCCCCACCCTTCCCCCTAGGACCATATCATTTGTGCTCAAGGTCTTGTTTTCTCATCTTTAAAATAATCCAGGTGCCCTTAGTGACTTTGATAAACCAGCCGTTCCAACAAGAAAGAAAGCAAATTCAGAGGTATTAGAAGAAAGGAAAACTCAAAATGAAATTACAGACCAGAGGCCGTCTGGCACAGCAACCCATTCAGCAGATAATAAGATACCCAGTAGTACCACTACTGATGCAGACAACACAATGCCCAGTGAAGAAGAACTCAGTAAAATATTTGCCACAAGCTTTGCAGATGCTGCAACAGACCTAGAAAAGGCCATGAAGAACATGGGAGGGGATTATGATCAAGATTTTGTCTCACACTTGAATAAGTTAGCAGAATCTGCTAAGACTGCTGCTGTTCAAGGTATGAATACACCTTCGATTTTATTTTTAGATCTAAACCTTGAAGTCTAATGTCATCATAAGTGTTCTAACAACAGTTATTGTCATCAACCCCACTTACGGTATTTTTGTTGTTGTTGTTGTTATGGTTGCTGTAAGAGAGTTTCATCATTAACTTTGCCTAATACAGAACATCCAGAAGCTATGGGAGCATTTGAAGAGAACTTGGCCAAAACAATGAGTGATATGGCACAAAACACAAAGGATTTAGAGGTAAAGTGAATGAATTATGAAGAAAATTATCTGTAACTGTATTTGTATTTTGGTTACTGTAATTTTTATATTTTAGAAAGGAGAAAAGTGTAGATAACTCATACTTTCGTATGATGTGAATCCCAAGTGCAACAACATTCTCAACATTAGGGGATTGTTTCCGGGTTGCATTTGATTAAGCAAGCAGATTTACTGCCATTCTTCTAATTCCTTGATAAATTCTTTGATGCCATGGCAATCGGAAAATAAGTTTCAGTGTATATAACTTTCTCAACTTGAATAACAGAACTGTGGTCCTGATCTTCTTGGCGATGATCTCCTTAAAGCCATGTCTGGTATGGGTGTGGATGGCAGTGGGGAATTTGACATGATGCCGTTGATGCAAGGGATGATGAAGAATCTTTTGTCAAAAGAAATATTGTATCCATCTCTCAAAGAACTTAATGAAAAAGTATGTACAGCTGTATGTTTAATAACGATGGGTAAAGTAGCCAAAAAAGACCAGTTGACAGCGACATTGAAATAGAAAGGGGTTAATAAAGAAAAGTAATATGATCATCCGGGTGGATGTAGTCCTGAGAAGGTAATTAGGTAATTAGGCTATTGTTATCATGGCAGTATAAATATGACCAATCTGACTTTATTCTTCACTGGACTCTGAAGATGACTTCCGCTCAGGTTGTCACATCAAATAGTCCTTCTCAGGACTACATCCACCCGGATGATCATATTACTTCAATTAACATTCATTCATCTGGGTTTAGACCGTTCTATTTAAAGAGAAATGTTAAATATTAATACAATTTATTTCAATTCCAGTACCCAGAATGGTTGGAAAGTAATAAATCTAAACATTCAAGTGAGGACCATGGCAGGTTTACCAGACAATACCAATTTGTTGGTCAATTGTGTCAAGAGTATGAGAGTGAAAAACCAGATGATACAGACGAAGTGTCAAAAAAGAGATTTGAAAAAATCATGGAGCTCATGCAAAAGGTAGATTTTTACTTCCTAGTAAATGCAAATTAATTTTGTGACTCCGATCAAGCACAAAAGAGAGAAAACTATTAGTTGAATCAGTCCATGATGCCTTCTAGAAATTTTTGAGGAGCATCATGTCATCTTTTTATTCCCAATTTTTTTGATTTCAGATGCAAGAGTGTGGACAACCACCTGAAGAACTAGTTGGTAAAAATGTAAGTCATGTTCACTCACCTTGCTTAGTTTCATACTGCATTAATTTCAACAAGTAATCTATAATTCCCACCTTTTTAACTACCCCAATATAATTACTCAAATATATCTGAGAGAAAGGTGCTACCTTTGCTATTAACAAAGCTGAATCAAGTTGGAACTGCAGTGTCCCAGCGTGTTACTAAACATCAGGTGCCTGGTTTACAAAGCATGGATGGTGCTATCCACTCTATATGATTTAGTTGTTGGATAGCGCAATCCAGGCTTTGTACAACTGGGCCCAGAATGGCAAATAAAATATATTGTTGGACCTTGGTCATGGATAACACAACAACTAATGAGTCAGAGTTCAAGTCCATGGACCATTGCTCTTGTCGTTTGTCATACTCTCTGAATAAGTGACTTTTATTGGTCTTACATGTTTATTGACTCATTTCTTTAGATTCCTGGTCCATTTCCACCAGAAATGCCAGCAGACCTACAAGACCAGTGCAAAGTTTCATAGCATTTCGTTTGGCCACAAAATGCATCTCAGGACTCAACATCTATATTTTCTGATCTCCCTCGAAATGTGGTAATATAAAATTGAAGTCAATTCACAAGGATGAATGGCAAGAAGCATTAAAATATAACAGGGTTTTGATCGGATATTGCTGGAGAAACCTTTGGCTCAAAAAGACTTTATTTTATACCCCTCCCTAATGCTGGTTTCTATTAAATCATATACCAGCAGTTTCAAGGCCTGTTTGAAAGATAATCACTTTTTATGTAGACCTACAGCCCTACACTGGCTGCACTATTGAAACACCTATACATTAGAATCGAGAAAGAACCACAAAATGAACATTCAAAATGGAGAGTTTTAAAAAACCAATACATGCTAAAGACTTAATCTCAATTCATCTTCTTCCTGGATCTTTGGTAGATCTCGTCCCTTTTTATTCCTACTTAATATTCCTCGTGATTTCATTTAATCTTCAAGCACAACAAGGTTTGACATTTTTTTCTCTTTTTGCATGCCAAGAAATTTCAGAAACTCCCCTGGCAATAAAACCCCAGCTACTCTAAAAATAGAACTATGGATAATAAATATACAGGAAAATATGAATAAAGTCCAAAACAAGACAGTGTTGAATGCTCTTTGAACTTTTATTCTCTCATGTTCATTCACACACATACACACACACAATCATTAAACATGACGCTTTACTAGTCTTTAAGTGTTTTGGGGGGTTTAAGGTTAGTCTTTATCCAGCTTTTAACACAGCAAGGTCAAGGGCAGTACCATGGCTTCATTCGTCAAGGGTTTCCTTGTCAAACTGGTACTCTCCCAAGCCAGGTCCAACACGCTTGAGGTTGGTAACATGTCCAGCAAGTTCTTTGATGGCCTCGACTTGCTCATGCAAGTAGTTAGCCTCAATGAAATCCATCATCTGATAGTATAACACAAATCATTACTAAACATGTTACGATACGTGAGCAATACTCAAAAACAAACATGGTTAGCTTGATTAATGATTATAACAAAAAAGCAGACGAGAGATTATTAATTCAAGTGCGTTCAATTTATATAATTAAGACAGACACTGCTCCACAGTTTATGTTTATCAACATTTTATTTCAGTCACTTTCTTAAGACCTTAAGAGGGTTACAATTCAAATTGATTAATCTCCAAGGGTCTCATGATCAAACTGGTATTCTCCTAAGCCAGGGCCTACACGTTTGAGGTTTGCAATATGCCCAGCTATTTCTTTTATTGCCTCTACTTGTTCAGTCAGGAAGTTACCCTCGATGAAGTCACAGAGCTAAGAGAAAGAGGTATATGTGAACATTATTATTTCTACCCTACCCTTTTGTTTTAAGTTAGTTGAAGTGAAAACATGACAGTGAAGCCAACATACTTGAGATACTCCAACGAATTGCAACATTAAGCCCGCAAAAAAAATGGCATCAACATTTTGAATGATGTTATCATATCAGTAGTGCTAGAATCCAGGTAGGGGTGGGGGTGGGAGTTGGGGTGTATTGCAGAGATGTTCTTAGACTGCAAGATGGCATCATTGACACCACACCCACAACAAAAAATATGCTTAGTTGAGTTCTCAACAACTTAATTCTTTCTATACCTGTGCATCACCATGCTTCTCAGCAACACCATGGAGATCAAGGAGAGCCTGGTTGACATACTTCTCCAAGTCGAGGGCAGCTTGCATTGAGTCCTGTCCTGTTCCCCATTCATCACGTTCTGGCTTCTGTAGATAGAAAATTGTACAATATTTGAGTATTCCAACCAATTCTTTTATAATCTTTTATTCTCAAGGTGCATGACTTCATGCGGACTTCAAAAAAATTGGTTTTGGTGTATTTCGTTGTGTAGAACAAACATGGCAGTCACGGCTTTTATCCTTTCATTTCTTAAGGGAAGGGATGCACGCCACCAATATAATATTATAATGCAGATGTCACGTTTCTCGTCCTCAACCTCATCAATCATTCATGCTTTTCTCAAACAAAAATGATTTTATACGACTTTGCACCATATATACAACTGATTATGTTCTTTCTTACTTATCTATAAGCTAGTTTCGATTCTTTTATTTTTTATTTTGGTTTTAGACATAAAAAGTGTCAAAAAATATTTTACATTTCCTAAAATGCGCAAACGGCAAAGAACCAACATGGCGGACCAAGGACAACTTTAGTCCGTCAGCAAAAAAAACGGCAATGTTTACTATACCTTTACGTCCTGAAGCACAATGCGACCTCCACGCTGGTTTTGGAACGTCATGAGCTGTGAAAAGAGTAGAAAAAAGTTTAGTATCTTTAGAATATTTCGATGTTTGAGAAAACTTACGTAACGTTACTCGAGGAAGGTTGAAAGACAAAGAGACGAACAGTTTCAATAACGATCTTACCTTTTCAGCGTGTTCACGCTCTTCATCAGAGGCTTTCTTGAAGTACTTGTGAAAGCCTTTGAGGGCCACATCGTCACGATCAAAATGGTATGCCTGTTTAGGGGAGAAAGCGAAATTTTGAGTGACCCGAAGGGATGAAGACTGCGCAGAACAAATGCCTACTTACAATGGACATGTAGACATAGCTAGCGTACAACTCAAGGTTGATCTGCTTGTTGATGCTAGCCTCGCACTCCTCATGGTAGTTTTGACGACAGAGAGACATTTTGGGCAATTAAATTGACAAGAAAGTCCAGTAAAGTTGTTGTTAAAAGGTATAACAAGAACGTACGTCACCTAACTTCTGTTCAATCACTGTTGAAGCAGAAACTTGGAACTGACGAGCACGGGAGTATGCGAGCAATTTATAATGCATGATCACGTGCGGTATTGTCAAAAACATGATTGGCTAACCGATGTTACGTTATGATCACGAGCTGATCACGTGAAACAAAGTGCACAGTCATGGCGGAAATATTATTAGCATATGATTTCATCTGGTTCGATGTAAGACGCGAAAAAGCTTCCACGGCTTGTAAATAAACACCTTCACCCACTCCACTCTCAAAACTAGGAACAAAAGTATTTTACCTCCGGGAAAAGAAAAGGAAAAAACTAAAAAAAAGTCTTAGTAAAAGAATTGACATCCTTAGAAGAATATATAGATGTCATAGACACGAAAGCCTCTACAAATGATGTTGCTTGATACAGGTTTTAGCCGGTAGTTGAATTTTAGAATTTGTAGTTGACACATAACAGTCTTCAGTCTTTTCACCATTCCAATTTTTTTTATTTTGAAAACTATGCAAATATTTCAGTAATTGAACCCCATAACAAAAAGAAATCATTAATTTCACATCACAGTATGAAGCTTTTGTTTTTGCGTGCTGGACGCTTATTTCTGATTGAGTAAGTTCTTATCAACTTCATATTCTCCCAGACCACCACCAACACGTTTGAGAGTGTTGACGTAGTTTGATAGAATCTTGATGCCCTCTATTTGTTCGTTGAGGAATTTCCCTTCAATAAAATCCATCATCTAAGAACGAAACAAAAATAATAAAAGGCTAATAAGTTAGAAGAAATCGAAAGAGGAAAGCTAAAGGAAGCCCCCATTTTATTCCCGCACGCCTCTATACTTGAAGAAGGCTCGGCTAACCAGCGTATCTTTCATTATTGTCACTAAGTGGCCCTATGCCAGTTAAAAAAATATTCAATCACATCCCGTTCCAGGAGAAAAATACGGTGGCCAAATCGTGACAAGTCTCTGTTACCCTGTGTCAAGAGAAAATTCTCTTGCCTGTGTACAGGACAGTACGAACAACACCAAGGTGGCGTCAATTAATTTTAATCAATTTGTTTACCTGGACGTCATTCGCATTCTCTGCAGCTCTGTGAACCTTCTTTAGTGAGTCAAGAATCTTCTTTTCGAGACAAAGAGCATCCTCCATTGCCATCAATGCGCTACCCCACTGTTGGCGGAAAGGAGCCTGGAAGGGGTGATAAATCGTCGAAATAATTAAAAGTAAGCTTCGCTTGTTTAGCCTAAGCGACAGAATCTGAACTTGCAGGAATTTCGGATCCAATATGTTCCAAGCCTGTATAGACAGACGTTCACCCAGTGGGGAAGACATGTTTAGACTACATGTCAGGGTTTACTCGTTGAGTTAATGAGTATTCCTGGTGAGATCTTTGAAATTGTAATCTCAACTCCCTGCTTGAGAAACTCACAGAAATGAGTCGACTAGGAGGAGTGAAATTAAGGTCATCGAAATTGAACCGCAGGTCAAAGGCTAGAAAAGGGCCAGAAATTCTAGGGTCAGGTGTTAAAGAGAACCTGTGGAACGATATGTTGTAATTGCGTAAAGAAAAACTAAACAGAAAAATATAGGAATTCGCTCTTAGGGGCTTAAGCACAAGGCATCCACAGTCCATACGGTATAACTTAGGCCCCGTCCACACTATGCCGGATAAATTTGAATCCGAATTTTTATTCGTTCGGTTCCATTTCGAAAATTCGTTTTCGGTGAAGAATCGTTCCGGATTCGCCCGGACTAGTGTGGACAGTAGGCCTTGCCGAATTAATGGGAATTCGGATTCAAATTTATCCGGCATAGTGTGGACGGGGCCAGCGGCGGGGCCTTGGACTCAATCCGGGACTGAATTAAGTGGGGAGTCAGCGAAGACAAATTTGACATCCTCAACCAAGCCGTAATGGTCCAACGGACACTACGACACCCACATCATGTGCAACTCGGTTTTCATTGCTAACACTTGGTCATATTTTAGACGATCAGCATAAGTACTTACAGGAATCTGTCGGAGCTTGATCTGTCCACCTCTTTTGTTTTGGTATTCCATGAACTATGATAAGACAAAACACAAAAAATTAAGACTGAATAGACAATCTCCCGATTTTTGTTTATCTACGGAAACTGCATGAAAATGTTGGGTTTTTTAGTCACACTGCTATCTTACACGGTGTTCATAATCATCCATCAACCACGTGATTTGTATTCTGACGACAGTGAAACACTGGTCGGTTTGTTTTTTAAGAAGTATAACATAAAATTTACATTCACAGTAAAAAAATCTATATTCTAATTATGGTACTATTAAATACTTTAGTATAACTCATAGATACATTATGATTGACGTTTCCTGGGTACTGACCATTTGCGCATGCTCTGCCTCTTCTGCCGCTGCCTTTTTGAAAAATTTTTGGAACCCAGGAAGAGAGATGTCGTCTCGACCAAAGTGGGCAGCCTGAAAAATCAAATGTCATTATTTAAATATCTCATCCAGAGGATTCTCTTTGTTGAAAGATAATATCAAATGGAGGATTATGTCATAGTATGATATTCGATCGTCTTTTACTGTTTTGATGTTACGTAACCCATTTCCCCCTTCGTTTCTATTTGCTTTGTGTGTGTTGTTTAGCGAACTTTTTGGCCAACCGTACAGATAGAAGCAGCAAAGAAAATATGGCACAAGAGAGGCAAGTGGTTAGGTATACTTACAATAGACGTATAAGTGTAGTGCGCCAAGAGTTCTTTATTGATTTGTTCATTGATCTTTCCTTCCAGGCTTTCCATGGGGCCAGTTCTAGAGAGGTGATTTTCCTTGGAAACTTTGCCGAAATAGTCGTATTGCTTGTCAAATTTCCAGTCAGAATCTGGCTTATCCTGAAATATAATAAAATGCGAAGACAGCCGGAAGGTTACGAAACATTTCAAGTTCATAGCAAGAGAGACCCATTATGATTAAGGCGGACCCCTCGGAACAACACTTTTGTTCAAAGAAACTTTTATTCTTCGCTTTTAAAGATGGCATTTTTACAACCGCGGAGTAGTACGTTTCGTTTCGTCTTTTCAAATCCTTTTCCCCGGATGCTGATAAATAGTAGTTAACGGCCTTAAAATATGCCGTTATGTATCTCAATCATGCCAACCATAGAACGATAGATTACCTTGTACTCATTATCGAAGGACACCTCGCACTTCGTACGTACAGCATTGGCCAAATGAATCCCGACCAGCACAAGTAAGGCAAACCCAAAAAACTTCATGATCGTGTTACGTACAGATCCGTAAAGCAAGTCTGATGGAGAAAATTATAAGGAATATTGAGCAATAGTACGTTGTACGAACATCAGAGGATCAAACTTCATGTCTATTCTACAGGTAAACAATATCCTAAATTTAAACGATAAATTAAAATTTATTATCAAGTATCTGAGATGTCACGTATTGAAGAATCAAATGGGAACCAAGTTATGCTCGAAATGAGACGATATCAAGACCTACTTTTGATAAACTATTTTTTTAATAGGGTAAAATCCTACAGTACTGATCACACCTTGCTGCTCTAACAAAGTAATCTTGGTCAGTAATTTCAAGCAGCTTCAGAGCTTCATATCATTAAAGATTAAGAATATTTCTTGACATCTCTGGAACAAGGGGTGTAGAATGAATTTCTTGCTCGGTTTCACAACACTCAACGGCTTTAGTGATTAGTCCGTGTCATAAAATACTGCTCAGAAAAAGTGACTCTGACATTAGTTTTGTTAATCTCAATACACAATACAAATCACTCTTTTCCTCACCTTTGCTTCACAACCTTTCTGGAAGAGAATCGTTGCGATACCGAGTTCAGTACTGCGTCAAGTCCAGTAGATGATCTGTGAGCGGATATGGTGCATCTGATTTGATATAAAGGTCAAATCGGGTAATATCATATTATTTACATCCAAAAAATCGCGGCTGGAAAAATCGGTGTCGAATTACAAGTTAATGATTGAGAACTGGACTCTGAGTGATACCCTTGAGAATTCGTTCCGATCAACATGGGTTCGTCAATAAGCATTCCTAAAAAAATAACTCCGATGCAGATAATTGATTTAAAAGAAAAAAAAATCAGGTAACAGATGCTCGAAATATCATTTATTTGATTTTGTTTTGTTTTTTGTTTATGCCTAGCCTCCTTTGCACTGAGAAGAAATTTGTAGGACGGCCACTAAGGACGTCTGCAAGGGAGGTTAGGTCTGATAATGGTTTCGGAATATGTTCTGGCAGGAATACCGTGTTTGGGTTTTGATAATACAGTTGACAGATTGGACGTTTTGCGTGATTTTTATGCCTTGACTCGTGCCGCAGGGAGGCTAGGTGCATGCGCCCGCGATACATCTCTTTGCGGTCTTAGTAGGGAAAGTTATTCTTTCTAAGAACCAATCTCGTACCCAGAGCCCTTATTTCTTCCTGCGGATGCTCCTACGGAAACGTTTTTACGACAAATACCAGTATGCAACACCACTCTAACGGAATTTTTAGTAAAACTATTTCTACGTCGAACACCATATTAGTAAGAGATTACAAAACATTTACATCGACGAATTCAATCATTTTATTGCATTTATTGACCAATGGAATGTTTTAATTGGAGTCTGGACCGTGGAATAGTATGCACCTTACCCGCCTTTCTCTTCTCTCTTTCACTCTCCATTCCTTTTGTTCAACAAGATTAGCATTGTCTTTATTCAATTTCAATCAAGTTTAAATATCAAGAAACATTCGTTGTTTTTTCTAATTATCTTCCCTTCTACAAAATTTGTTCCGCCTAAATACTATTAGTTATTGAAAAAAAATACTGGAAATCCCTAGAAAAACCAAATTCAAACAAATAGACTCAAAGTGTCTGCATTTTCTAATATCTAATTCCCGCTATAGACCCCTAGTAACAATTCCCATGAAAGCCGCTCAACTGACCGTTTTCTCAAGGTTGCGTGCGCATCCAACTTGACGGGCCACAAAATTTAAAACGCAAATTCATTATTATCGAGAAGCCAGTTTTATATCTAAAGAGGAGAATGATCGATTATTATGAATAGTACTCGTGTTCTGGTATGGTGGCCCGTCAAGTTCCTTTAATTTGGATGCGCACGCAACCTTGAGAAAACGGTCTATTCAGAAGACAAAACTTTTAATTCTTATGAGAAGAAATTTATTGCTGTCTTCTGAATTCAGCAACATTGGGAATACCTTGCGAGGGATCTCAATATGCTATGTAAAAACTACATAAATTAACATTCATCGATTTTTTTTAAATTACGTTTCGACTTCAGGCCTGTATTTTTGACGTCATATCCTCTCATGTGACGTCATTCGGTTGTGATTTCTTTATTTGGAAAGCGTCATTTTGTCGAATTGATACTCGCCCAGTCCATCTCCAATCCTTTTCAATGTGTTGATGTAGTTAGCAAGTTCCTTGATGGATTCGATTTGCTCATTGAGGAAGTTTGACTCAATAAAATCCATCATCTACAAAGTAAAAGAAAGAGTTATACAGATGATAAGAGTGCAAACGAAACTACTGTCCCGCGCGTCCAGGAGCCAGCATCATGTATTTTGGACCAACACAAAGAATGGTCCTTGTTTTCGATAGTAAAAACATTTGAAAAGGATAGATGAAAATGGGCGTAATTTTATTTGCCATTGCAAAGAGATAATGTGTGTTTCCCTTGAGTACTGTTTCTTTGTTTAACAGTAAACTCTAAGAAAGATAGTAATCCTTAAGGGAAACGTGTAGTACGATTAAGATGGGTTTATTACACCCAAATTGAATGTGTCAATTTTGTTATTGTTATATGGTTCACTATAACCGTGATATCAATAATGTAAATTATACCAACCTGAAAATCGTCGATTCCTGAAGCGACGTTGTGAAGATCAATGAGATGTTGGTTGATCTCTTTCTCTAGTTTCAGAGCTTCGACCATCGCCGTACGCCCGTTTCCCCATTGGTCATTGCACGGTGCCTTACAAACAAGGGTATGATGATGAAGTTATGGTGATGAAGTGAAGTATAGAATGTGCATGGCATTGTAAAAAGCAGTGAAAGGCAAGGCAAGGCAAGGCAAGGCAAGGCAAGGCAAGGCAAGGCAAGGCAAGGCAAGGCAAGGCAAGGCAAGGCAAGGCAAGGCAAGGCAAGGCAAGGCAAGGCAAGGCAAGGCAAGGCAACTTTTTCAAAACATACCATAATTGGGTTTAGCTTAACGCGTCCTCCACGTCTGTTTAGGTATTCCATAAACTATAAAAATCAAAACATATTACATTGATCTCCATTACCCTTCTGTTTCGTAGGAAATTCATAAAATGACACTTATCGATCCTACCATCACAGCGTGTTTGTGCTCCTCTTCAGCTGATTCCCTGAAAAACTTTGCAAATCCAGGGAGCATGATGTCATCTCGATTGAAATGAGCGGCCTGGAAATAAAAGTTCTTTTACTGAGAAAAAATATTTTCTGAGTCAGCATCGCTCATAAACGCAAATATTTCCATGTCCTTTATTTTCTTTCCTTCTTCTCTCTACACTTTTCTCTCCTTCCCTTTACTTCCTTTTCCTTTCCTTTTCCTGTGCTTTTTTATTCTCCTTACCATTGACAGATAGTTGTAATGGGCGTAAAGTTCTGCATTGATCTGCTTGTTTATTTTCTCTTCAATCAAAGCAGAATTACCCCACGTCCATGCAAGGGACTTGCTGACAGTGGCATTTCCTATAAATTATACATACATACATAATATTTTATTTTTAGACTTTTAAATTTTGGTGCCAAGGGCATTATTGGGAGGACACTTGTCCCCCTGTGCCCCCTCCCCCCCCCCCCCCCCCCCACCTCCCCTCCCTACGCTAGCGAACCTAAATATGATCTAAATACTCTTACCGTAGATGTTTCGAGGTGGATTAATACTCCATTTCGTCTGGTTCTATTTGTTTTAGTGAAATCAAAATAAATGAAATTATTTACATCAAATGGTTTTGTTTTCATTAGGGTTACTTTTTGGGGTTTTGGTTGCGTAAACGTGGAATGCAATTTCCAAAAATAACGCGCAGCAGAAACGGAGTGGCTTGGCTTTCAATACTGTTTACCACACAGCTGGTAAAAATTGTATTATACAACAGGGACTTTAACATTCGTGTTTTAGAAACTTCAATTTGAGGCTTATGAATGATGCTAGATGATACAGTTGATAGGAGTGGACTTACTCTCAAATGATCTGCCAAATTGCAGACACCAGCAGACTTAACTTCGTTTACCACCATAAATACCACAATGATGGAAAATAGCGCAAAAAAGCTGTTGGCCTACAAAAATAAAGTAAAAGTACTCAATATTTTAATAATGAAGGGAAAACGTCATGAAGACAGTGAATTTCCAAATTTTGAACTAATTTATTTGGTTACGTAACAACCAAGGTATTTCATGTCATCGATGATAACTCAGCTAGAAGGTAACATACTGACAGATGACACAAGATAGACAATGGTAAGAACAGACCACAATATTCTTTGATTACAACGATCTTTGATTTCAATCCGAAAAAACCATCTTTAGGTATTTGCTAGGTAATACAATTGCGCGATCGTCTTCGATTTTTCCACTTAAAAATTCAAGGTCAAACATGTATAAACAACTAACGAAAGCAGGGAAACAAAAAAACCATATCTAGCTCTCGTACGTGATGCTTCAAGTAAAATGTACTGTCTAATTTCAGAGATTAAATATATACATACCATATTTGATGCTAGAAGTCAGACCAAAATACTAAAGGTCTAGATAATTTGTTGCTGAGGCTTATGAAAAGGCTAGAGATCTGGTCACTGATACAATTATGTCGTGCCTCTCTTGATAGGGTTTCGGAAAAACTTGCCAGTACTTGTTGTCGATTAATGCACACACCGGATCTGACCTTTGTACTAGAACGGACTGCTGTTAGTCGAACCAATCAGATCTTGTCGCAATAGAGGGGGCATCCTCGAGGGATGTTATGTGGACGGTCATGTGGTGACCCCAGGAATAGCAAAAATAAGACAAAGGAAAAAACTGCGCAGACATTTCCCAGCGTTTTCTAACAGATTGACATCAAGAAATAGTCGCATTTAGTCTCTTTTTAGTAATGTTCAGAATATGAGTGGTCGTTTTGTATGATCAGTTTAAAGCCTTGATGGTCATCGAAAGCTTATTGTGTTACATTTGCAATGTAAGATTATATCTTTGTTTCTTTGCAGGTCACTGGGTAGCCTGCGTAGCTCGACCCTAGGGGGAAGGGGGAGGGGGGTAAGCGGTTCGGATTCTCATTCCATTTGTTTTTGCAAACGTTTCATTAGACCACTTCAAATGGTATCCGACCATTTCTTAAATACGTGCAGTAATGGAAGTGAATGAGATTCTTCTTCTTGTATCAACATTTTTCCTTCGTCGGCTGGTAGAAGATGCCCCAGGGCAGAGAAGACATTTATAGAGTCGAGTGAGACGAAAACTAATACGGCTGGAAAACAAATCCTACGTGTCCTACCTGCCGTGCTGTGGTGGTACATACACACCAATATCAAATTCCAGCTTTTTGATTGGATCATTTTTCATGTTTTCTTATTGGTCGACATCTAATATTATATTAGATGATGGCTAGTGAAACTAGCGTGGACTGCGTCGGTGTTTCTAATGAACAAGTTATCGTAGATTCATAAGTTTAACACCGTAGTGAAAATAGAAAACTGACGTTTCGGACGTTAGTCCTTCGTCGGACTCCGACGAAGGACTAACGTCCGAAACGTCAGTTTTCTATTTTCACTACGGTGTTAAACTTATAAATCTACGATAACTTGTAATATTATATTAGGTTCTTTGTCATAAACATGCAGCAGAGGAGCCGCAGAGGAGCCACAGAGGACACAGAGTGGTAAGCAGGCCCGGATGAGGCTGCACTCTGTATAAAACCAGTAAATACCTTCGACTTCATTTTAGTTTTGCTTGCCCTTTTCGGAATATTGGTCTCAAACGGATGCGACTAGCTTACAGATTTCGTCCTACGTGTACGTATAATAATGACGCTCAAGTCACGGCACGGCATCTGAGCTCAAATCTGAAAACGTGCTCCTCATTATTTACATCTCATTCATTACGGGATGAACGAACGCTTCGCCTACATTTAAGTTTTTTCTCACCTATTGTTACTTTCTATCCTTTTGTTTTCTTTTTGTTTTATGGCTTGTTTTCTTCTTATTGGTTTGTTTTCTCTATCCTCTACTATATAAACATCTCTCTCACTCTTACTTTCTATTGACTCCGACGAAAGACTAAGGTCCGAAACGTCAGTTTCTATTTTCACTACGGTGTTCAACTTATAATTCTACGATAACTTGTTTCATTAGAAACACCGACGCAGTCCACGCTAGTGTTCACTAGCCATCATCTACATATTACGAGAAGCGTGGTTTCGAAATTCGACTTCTTCCGAACAAGAAGGGATTGCTGATCGTGAGGAAATTATTTACTTTATTCGTGGATGATATCAAATGCATGGTATTTGTGTCTAAATGATACAGAAAATGAAGGAATGACAAGGTCTATAAACATTGTCTGGGAAAGCGAAGACCTCATCGGAAACAGTGACAGCGACGAAACTCTCGATTATGAGAGCGAATAATTATATATATATATAACATAAAAATAAAAAAAAAGACTTTAACTTCTACTAACAAATCAGTTTATATATCATACGATTATTTTTCTATTTCTTAATTGTATCATATCATTAACTTTAATTTTATTTAAGTATAAACATGTACTAGTACATAAGATGATTGTGAATGAGCGATAATATCACGTCAGGTATATACAGCAACAAGTTTGAGAATTTGATGACACATCTATTCGTACAATCTGTTCAGATTTTTTCAAAAAGATAATTTAATATTAACTCGCAGCAATCTTCGCGCATGACATCTAGCATACATTGCTAATTCGGGCATTTGAAACAGCCGTGAAAAGGGGATAGATTTAATGAAAACAAATTTCCCCCAACCCCACTGGGTCTAATTAAAATTTAGACCATTCAAAATGAACACTAATCAACTTTAAGAGAATTAGTAAATTCATCTCGATACTTTTTCACTTTTCCTACTTCACGCAAAATCTAGGAAATAAATTATTTAATTTTATTTAGTATATAAAGCAATTCTTTAAAAACTTGAACATCGTTAATTTCAAAATTTATCAATAAAAATTAATAGGATTTTTATTCAAAAATTGATCGATCAAGATCCATTTTCTTCCTACCTTTAATGTTGTTCTGTCGTCCAAAGAGTTAGGAGCATGGTGGAGAATATTCGTAAGGTTTTTATATGATGGATAATGGTTCGAGTTCAAACGCATCAGAAACTACTACAGCAACACAAAATGAGCTAGACAAGACCAGAAAAGGATCTCCCAAACAGACATCGAAGCAAAACCATCAAAATGAACAGATTTCAATAACGTCTTTTCAGACTAATAATGTCGTCAGTTCAACATCGGCTTCTGAACAAAACTCTCAAAATTCTACGTCTTCAGTCTCAACATCTATGAACAAACCTGGTAAGATTGCTTAATGAAGATGTTTTTTTTTACTCTCCCTAGACCTAGCTTCTTAGCAGCATACGTGTTCTTAAAATATAGCTTGCCCGCTTCTCGATCAAGCGCGTGGCTATTCTGAGACGTCTACGAAGTATAGGTCTATTTCGAACAAATGTGTTGATTTTAGTCCCTATCCCGTCGCTTTAGAAAGTCTTAAAGTTAAGGTATGTATATCTATCAGTGCAAGTCTATCAAAGTACCATCAGTCTGGCATTGAAGTTTTTCTGCATAAGTTTTCCAATCGTACTGCTTCATATTATACATCCAGAGAAAATATTCACAAATAATAAAAACGAACTCTGTATATCTGATCTGAACTTATTTCTCTGTTATGGATCGAAAGCCACTAAAAATCCGTATATGTGAATACAATAACTGCGAATTCCTTTATTCAAACCTATGCCAGCTAGAAATGTGAGGTAACTATGTAGGAGCCTTTGTGAATGGGTAAAATTACATAAATATTGTTTAGAGTTTATAAGTGTTCATGATAAAATATATATAAGCTTGCTGATATAAAATTTTGAATTTTTGCTTTTCTATATCCTGAAAGGAAAATGATAGCGTAATGGTGTGAAAATGTGAATGTTTAAAGACGAATATAGATACTATTTTGAATTTAACAGCTGTTTTACTTTGTACTTATTTTTTTAAAAATAATTTTCAATAGATTCTCACAATTTTTTGGCCTTGAGCCAGAATTTCACTGAAGCTGTAAATGCCTCCTAATTTGGAATGAGTCATCTCATTTTCATCATTAATGGTTTGAGGTGTCTTATTCAAAGATTGGTAATGTGATTTTCTTTTAAAAAATACAATAATAATGCTGGCTAAATAAGATATCTCATCTCATCTCAGTGGCAGATCCAGTATTTTAAAAATGGGGAGAAAAGTTATTGTAATCAACAAAGGAAGGAGGGTGTTCCATAGAACCCATGGAATGACCACTGGATCCACCACAGATCACATCACAAGGACTGTAGAGAACCAATGAATTATGAGGGCTTGGATTCAAAAATATTAGCAATTCTGAGGTTAAGGGGAAAACTGGGTACATTTAGCAAAACGAGATGGATGCCATCTTGGAAATATTTCCACCATGCCAACTCAACAACCCAGTTTTTCCCTTAACCTTGTATTGGCTAATACTAGACTTGAAGCCAAAAGAGTTAAGGCCAAAAGAGTTAAGGGCAAAAGCCCACTGATCTTCCCTTTTTGCTTTCCAAGTATAGATATAAATGTCATAACATTGTTGATTATTGATGGCATGAAAATGCATATTGTTTTTCAGACGTAGTCCCACAGTCTGTCGTAGAAGCCATAATTAATCAAGGATTTCCAGCATTAGCCAAGACGACAAAGCCGATTCCTGCTAGTGTTTTTTCATATCGTTTTGCTTCTCCATCCAATAACCAGACACCATACTACATCTCTTCTGACATAGTATTGAGGTAGGCATATGCTATTGTGTATCAGATGGTACAACAAGATTTAGGGGTACAGAATCACAGTTAAGATTGTGCGTTTATATACAACATGGACGCAAATGTTGTAAACAACTTGTGAAATTCGGTGAATAATTCATACTCCTTTGGGACATTTTGAATTCATATGTTAACTAGATACAACCAATAGTGTTGTATCAGAACAGTATCCGTCTACCAGTGGTTATATCTAATTAGCATTCTCATCGTAGGTTTTGTATCAGGTTTACATGATATTCAAGTGACCTGATTTCTAGAGCTGTATTGGCTTATATTATGTCCTCATTACTTATTAATGGATTTTACAAAGTTTTTTATTTTACATGCACTTTTGGTTTGGTTGAGGAAGTTCAGAGTAATTGATACACCAGACCCTATGCAATGTAGTTTTTACCTGAACCTTGTGTGTTATAATCTAATTATTCTGTTGTAAATATTGTTTTCTAGTGGCGGAATAGCACAACAAACGAGAAGAAGAATTGTCCACAATGAAGGTTTGTATATATGTATCTAAATATATAGCAATAAAAAATGAGAGAGAAAGCAAGGGAAAGCTGATATTCTCATCTCTATGGACAGATAAGCAGGGCTTTCTTACTTTTGTTACTTTCTGTTTATTATAGTTGAAAGAAGAAGAAAAGACAAAATTAATGCATGGATAACCAAATTAGCTGAAACAATTCCTGGATGTTTACAAGGAAAACAGGTAGAAAACCAAGACTTTTGTATGGAATCTTTATCAGCTCATTGGCAAGGTTTACTTCAATTTTTATAAAGATGAGGATATGTGGACTGCGTAGCAATTTTTATAAGCATGCAAACCCTATGTCTGCAAGCTGCACACTAAAATTTGGTTTTCCACTGCTGTCAATTAAACCTAATCAGTACCTGTCATATTTTTGACTGGTAGCAGAAATTTTTTTTAAAGCTTGCAGCTTGGAGAGACAGAGTTTGCATGTTTATGGAAATTGCAGTAAATGATAGAGAATATTCGCCCTCCAGGAATTGAACTCTATTTTTATGCAAAAACTGTGCAGTGTCTATTGTTTGGTACACTAATATGGCTACCTTCTCACATGAGTGAAAACGCTCTATAGATATGCACATGCTGATTTTTGAAGAAGACTGGTAACAATCTAAATTCTTGAGATTTATTCGTCAAAATATCCTGTATCTATGCCCCATTTTATTTTTGGGCGTTCGTATAACCTTACTAAGGAAACGTTTTGTTTTCAGAGTAAAAATTTGGTCTTAGAAAGGGCTGTAGATTATTTTAAAGAGGTGAACAATAAAGTGGCTCAGTTGGAGGAATGTCAGCAGCAAAGGAACAGCCTTGGTAAGCTAACTAATTTATTTAGGGAATGGGAGGATACCAGTAGGTTAACGCCAGGCTGTTAACCAACATGGATGATTGTCAGGGTGGCTGCTGTGGTCTTTAAAAAAGGCTGTGGTGGAAATTTCAAAGATATTATCCCTAGAGTTGAGCATCTTCATTTCTGGTAGTGAGGAAAATGGGAGAGGATGGGGAAAGTGCAGCCTCCTCTTCTCTCTCATTTTTCCTCTTCATCTCCCTCATCCTTTTCCCGGAAAGTCCCTTTCCTAGACTAAACGTTTTGACCTTCATCTGTTCTCATCATAAACATCCATCCTACAGGCTCTGACAGTTAATATATTCAAAATCTTGAGGCAACAATATTTTGATATATGAGAAGCAAACAGAACCCATCAATTTTAATGTTTCAGACTACATAAATAGTGCAGTAATATTTTTGATGATTTCTTTTTAGTTCTAGACAACCAAGCACTCAAGCAAAGACTTGAAGTCCTCCAGAAAGAGAACGACAAATTGCAAGAACTTCTTCTTAAGAACAATATTAACATACCAGAGAACCTAGGCTGTGCTACTTCAACTGCCACACAATCTACTCAAAGTGTTACAATTAGCAATGAGCACCAACCACATTTTTCTGGCCAATTAGGGATCTCTGATAACACCGTTGTTACATGGATGACACCTGGGAAGACACCAATGGCTACCTCTTCTGCTTGCATTACCACTGCTACGGAAATTAGCCCAAGCTTTAGTCAATCAGTAAAGGAAGTACTGATATCCCCAAGCTTATCAATTGGGTCTAGTGTCTCCACAACAAGTCCTGTTCAACAGCCAAATTATTCATCGTACACCGTTTCATCAATAATGAATGAGCTACCTGAAGGTGTTGTCTCCCTCGTAGATAGTAACAACACACAGGAAAATGTTCCTTCTTCTGCAAGGTTGACACTTGGGGTGAATAATACTGCTGTCAATAATACTGCTAGTAATAACAGTGTTATATCAGCAGCTTTTCCTGTTGCTGTAACTAATAAATTAAATACACTAGGCTCCCTTTGTGTTCCTGAGGGAAAAGCCATATTGGGTAGTCAAAATTGTACTGTGCAAGACGTTGAAGCTCAAGGAAGTAATGGGACAGGAACAGTGTATCTTGCTGGCAGTGGAGGAATTATCACACAAGGGAAAGGGACATCTGCACCTCAGGGTGTCCTTTGTCAGTTACCAAAAGTCTCGGGTACTCATGGGTCTGCTTCTATTAATGTCCCTAAAGGCATTTTTGTGGCCCCTGTGGTGACACAGAGTTCTAATGTTCTTAATTTGTCCCATCAAGCAGCTCCAGTAGTCTCTAATGATAACATAATTATTCGGACTCAAGGACCTATTGTAACTCAAGGTAATCCTGCTGTACCAAGTGCACCTGCAGCAGTAAGAAGCATATCAAACAAGCCTTTGTTCAGCAGTTCTCTTAATGGCATTAGTTCAACAGAAGCATCTCATAAAAGTACTTTGTTACAACCTCAAAGAATTGTCTCCTTGAATAGATACGCAACAACGGTTCCCCCAGTTGTTACAACCACAAACAATCCAGTCAACCAGGGATTTCTTCCCATGACAATCAATCAAGGTGTATCTATAGCAACAGACAATGTATGCGTACTTCCTTCTAATGCCTTACAGCCAGGACTAGTGATACTGAATACAAATACTACACCTATAGTTAATTCTATTCCTCTTACTTCTCAAGCGTTGTCAGAATCAGCTTCAACACCTAGTCATCTTGTAACAGGAAACTTGACTTCGGGGCTGGTCACCTTAAATGTACCCCCTAAGCCAGTGGGTGTGGTCACTGGAACACCCAATAAAATACTTCAACAACCCCAAAATCTTGTTACGGTTAATATTCCTCAGGCGGTCCTGCAGGTAAATTGCACATCTGCAACCACGACGTCTTGTGGCAATGCCTTGGTCAGTCTGCCAACATCATCTGCTAACTTAACTCCATCATCTCGTACGGCATTTGTTATTGTTCGAAGTACGCAGCCACAACAGACTGTACACTACACCATCCCTTCCCAGGCAGTCTCGCAAATCAACTATGATGTAGGAGAGGTTAGAAATGCAACGACAAATTGTGTCACTTTAATGTCGACAAGAACCACTCCTTCAACTGTTGCACAACCAGGGTTATTTCAAACAAATACGGGAGTTCTTCAGCTACCGTATCCATTTTCGTTCAGTGGTTCTTCAAGTACTGGTTCTGTTATTAGCACGACCACTTGTGCACAAAGCAGTCAAAGAAGCTTCTCGTCGTCCTTGACTAACAGAACCTCGACTCTTGTGTCGTCACAGCCTTTCACAAAGACCCCAAAAAGCGTAAATGCCAAGAAGAGGCCTTCGAGTAGGTCACATTCAAATTCAAAGTCTAAAAAACCTAAACAATCTAAATCAAGCCAACAGAGCGTTCCTAATTCGACTTCAAATCTAACTAGTACGTCATCGACTTCCCAAGTCTTGACATCTACAAGAAATGAAACGAATGAGCCACACAGGAATCCCAACTCGATGGATATCTGTCAACATGAAGATATGCTGAGCATACAGAATTTTAGTATTAGTAGCCTTATACCAAGTATCGATGCACAGACATCAGCAAAGTCCAGCTCCCCCCTGAATACTAAGTTGGCTGATAATGTCGTTAGGACAATCGGAGACAGCACAAGACAAGTTAGAACTTCACAACCAGCAAGTAGTAATCAACGGTTATCACACAGTATTGACTCGTTGACTGGAAGAAACAATGTCATTGGACAAACTCAAAATGGTTTTCAACACCACCAACAACAATCGCAATCCAACATTCTCAGCTTCTCGACCGAGTCAATGCTGGGGTCTGGTGACGACCTCGTTCCTAACATTCAACCAATCACCTGCAGTAACGCTGCCACCCACAATTTTAATAACCAGAATACGTTTTCTATTTCCGCGTTTCAAGAATCTGCCAATGACGGGACCATTAATCAAACCTTCTCGAATTTTTCCGCAGAAGCTCTAATCTCTGAGAGCGATTTAATTGGGATCTCTAATGAGCCTCAATCCTCGCGATCAAACTGCACGCAGGGAGCCCAAAGTGGAAAACACACACACACCAGAACCCAAATGTTTTCTGATTTCTCAGCGGAGTCTTTGATCAATTCTAGTGACCTTGGATCTGGTCTTTCATATGCCATTGATAATCTCATTTCGAGGTCTGACAATAATGACAACAGTATTGCTATGGTTAGCGTGAATCCTAACTTGCTACACACAGCGACATCCAGTATGATTCTTCCAGACAATATGAATCAGTCTATGTACAGCACGAGCATACCAGTAACACCTATGTTAAAAACATCAGTGTATCCGCACAGCACAGCCATGCCCGTCACACCTATACTTAAGAACCACGCACTGACTAGTAACATGGATTATCAAAATACTATCAACACTACGTCTACGGATCTAACCTCCTACGGCACAATGAATATGACTTCATTTTCAAAATATGGCTTCTCGAGTCCACAGAAGCAACAAAAAGATATTTTTTCATATAAACCTAACG
The DNA here is from genome assembly GCA_011057435.1 of Actinia equina. NCBI lineage: Eukaryota > Metazoa > Cnidaria > Anthozoa > Actiniaria > Actiniidae > Actinia > Actinia equina. The sequence goes on from WHPX01000290.1 coordinate 688,964, forward strand.
GTACGGTAACCCTCACCTATCCCACAAGCTCGGTGACTACGTCTCCTACATTCCTTAAGCATTCTGTGGACAGCATCACTGCTTCGCAGCGCAACTCAACCTCAACGACAGGAGCTGTGGCTTTCAATTCCCCGCTTACAAACAATGTGGTTTGTCCTACCTTCAATTCATTGTTCTTTGACCAAATCAGTCCACAGCAATTCCCAATTGGCGGGAATTCTCATTCGAATGACTTAAATAAAACATTCCAAGGACCTACAATGGGGAGCTTTGCTTGACTGTCTTCATGGTTACTGCTTCCATGCAACGTTGAACTTGCGCATTATTTACAGGGCTAAGCCTGAGTAAATTAGTATATAACAAGGAACACAGCGGTAATTTTGAACTCGAAAATGGTATATTTATATTTATATTTATCTTACCAATAAACTTAATCAAAAGATTGAAAAATACTTGAATCATATGGCTATACCCCTTGAAGGGCTGCCAAGTCGTTGAATAGATAAAAAATATTTTGGATTGCTTTGGAGGTAACATAAAATATAATGTGAAAAAACATTAGTAATGAAAATATATTTTTTCTAATATATATTTATCGTAGGCCGTACAAGTCATGCGAATATAATTTCTTAATACTTTAGTATTTAACAGATTTGAAATGTAACGTTCATTTTCCATTTTAATTTTCCCGAAATTTTTACAGGTTTTATTCACAGAATAACTCAAAAATGGAAGAAAGCTCAGTCTGTAAATGCATTTCTATTCTTTTTTTTGAAATGTCATATGTTTGTTGTAGGTGAAGGATACGTTTTGCAGCACGTTATGCTGATGTTATATTTTCTGAACGAGAATTTGGACCCAGAAAAAAGCCAAAACTTACAAGCACGTTTCAACACGGTGCTACCACACCCGGAAGTAACATGACTTCCACGGACACAACACGAGCTTACAGTTTTATACCTCTTTTCAAGTCTCTCTAAAAAAACGTTATCGATTCTACTAATAATTAGATACTTCTCAAATTAAAGTTGCAAGAGCACATGCCATAGCTACAACATTTTAGATATTCAAAATATATTGAAAAATATTGTAACACTGAAATGAACTCTCGAACTGTAACTTTAAATAAAGCGAGTTTAAGAGAGCGTTTTTGTGTGTATGTTTTTATCAAGGACTCAAGAATGGAAATAGACGTGGTAAATTTTGGCCGGAGAATCATAAAAACCTCTCAGAGATTGCTAACAACCGATCTTTTACGTTTCGATCAAGAGAAAATGAAAATATTCTCTTGTTTCGATTTAATATTATGGACCTTTTTAGCTTCGTATGAAAATTTCCTATTTCAGATCACATGACATTCCCTTGAAAGTTCTTTTATGACAACCATGTTAAAATATTTACATATGAAAGAATCGACTTCCACAAGAGTGGCATCACATGGTCTGAAATGTGCACAACAAACAACGAAGCTAAAGAGGTCTATTAGACTGAAAATAAATATAATATGAAATTTAAAAGAAAATGTACAGTATGAATAAAGGTAATGCCGGACGAAGTATCATTACAATTTCTTTAAATCTTGAATATGTAATGATTGAACGTGGCGCAATGATCCCTGGTTGTTCACCGACGTCATTATCATGACGTCACAATAGAAATCAAATCGAGAAGACACACGAAGGCCGAGGCGACGATGGGCTGAAGTTTCTAAGAATGCGCGCGCAAATTTCGAAAATCAGTTTAGAACTGATTAATCAAACCTATAATTTCAATAAGAATATTGCGTAAGCATTGACAAAGTGTGATTCGAGGAGCAATGTCTCAGCGATATGGGAGAAAAATAGCTGGAAAGAGAGGCAAAAAAGATGAATCCGAAGCGTATGATTTTCAGACCTTCGGCGGGTTTAGCAAGAACAGCGATGAACCATTTGGAGTACGAGAAGGTGGGGATGGCCAAGCTTCACCAGTAAACGAGTGGCCGGATATATCCGATGAGGGCGAACTCCCCCTGACAATACACTCAGTTCCGGTTGGTGGGGTTGATAAATCAAGGTTTGGGAATGAGCTTGGAGGCATAACAGATAGAATATCAAAGGTATCCCTTGAGTCACATATTAGCTAGATTGTTATTATCGCGAAAAGTCAAAAACAAATTACTATATATATATATATATATATATATATATTATAGACTATATATTTTACTATATTTTCACAATTACCAACAGGACTTAAGGTAAGATCTATTTAGTCTTTCTCAAAGTATTCCTGGTCCTCTTTAGCGCCCTTTTTACCGCTCTATGCGCGCTCACCTTACACGAATCTCTACGTTAGTGAGTGTTTTCAAGTCTAAGAGTGATACTACGCAATACGATTTTTGACGCTACTTCAGCTTTTGCGCAACAATTTTAAGAGTTTTGAAGGTCGATCAAAAACTGTAACATGTTGGCGCAACACAATATCGTTAACACTGATAACCACGCGTCGAAAATGTTACACTAGAACAACGTTGCGAATCGTGTCGTGTAACAATCTTAAGATGTTTTAACCTTTATTTCGATTGTTATTATTGCAGCTTTTGCACAAATACGAAGCAGTCTACGATGACGAATCGGTTAGTACAATGATAACAGAAAACCGAGGACGAAAGAAAAATAATAAAATTAAAAATACATGAATAAAAAAAAATGGTCAGCGATAAATAATAACGAATACGAAGCTCTACGATGATAACAGAAAACCGAGGACGAAGGAAAAATAATGAAATAAAAAATATATGAATTAAAAAACTGGTCATCGTCAAATAATAAGAAGTCGAGCGAGTAATGTCCGCCATTTTGGATGACAGAATCTATCACACACATTGATTAAAGACAAAGATGGTCCAAGTCAGTTATTAGAAGTCACTGACAATTGTGCTGGTTAATATGAAATTAGTCCAAAAAAGTCCTCCTCTGGTCATATAAATTTAAAGCGCAATCACCATACAAAAACACTGCATTATTATTATTATATCATATTTAACTTCATTTTTGACAGTAAAATGTTTATTTGTTGTTTTTTTTTTTTCCAGTCTCAAGGATTAGTAGGAGCAAGTGTCACCGGTCAGGTATTAATGCATGTTTCTGGGCAAAAGTCGGATTAATGGAACATTATATTGATTCTCAATTTTCATTTCTATTAATATTGAATTCAAGATTTTTGATGTGGATTTGCAGTCTAACGTATTGATTGGGATGTATTTCCTATATTTGTCGAACTTGTAACGGAGTGATTTCCCGTTACAAATGCTCATGAGAGGGTCCTGAAGGAATCAACTTGGAGCTAGGAAAATGGAATTTTATGCACTGATGGGATTCACAAACAAAAAACAATCAATAAATGGGAATGGGATTGAGATTTGAGAAAAACATAGGCTGGAATAATGGAATTCGGTCAAAATGGGGGCTGGAAAATGGGATTCGGACCCCTCCAGGAACCTATCATGATAAAAACACTCAAGGCATTTATAAAATAACTGAAGAATCACTTTTATTGCTAACCTGACTTCTTCTTTTCTTCGTGTTCTAGATTTATCTAGATAATATTCTTTCTGATTATTATGCCTTATGCCAAGAACGAGAAGAGGTAAATGCAATCTGTAAAAATGCAAATATTCAATGAGGCTTATATATATATATGTATATTTAAAACATTGAAAGTGTATTTGGGCTTTCCGAGGTTATGCGGAAAACTGGTAACGAGCAGAACGCGCGCTGAATTATGGGACTGCTGGACGCCATTTTTTCAATCAAGTCACTTTTATTTTGGTTGTCAGTCTGTTTTTGAGGAGAGTTTGCTAAGCTTTTCGCTTTATTGAGAAAATAGTCTGTTTCATCGAATGTCCTACTGGTTACCGACCAGTTTACCGCAAACCTCGGAAAGTCCAATTACTATGTTATAGTATTTGCAAATTATTTTTCTTTTTACTTTGACAAAGTACTAACGTCTAAATGTCAGTACAGTTACAGCTTTTTTTGCACGGTGTTCAAGCTTCCTCTTTCACTATGGTTTCTTTCATTTATTCATTCTTATTTTTCCCAGGTTCTCGAGTCACTACATGACGTGAGTATTTCTTTTTTTGCGGTCTCTTTTGTCCTCTTTTTATTATTATATTCGTAGATATTCCACTCTTTAACCAATCATCTTTGCGTTTTCCCCGAACTATCATTTATAACAGAATTTAAAAAAAAAAACAAATAAATTTTGGGCTTTAAGGAGAGGTCAGCAAAACGATATGTCACATATATCATATCTCCCTCACCCATCCCCCTATAGCAAACATTCATTTGAATTCAATTATACCTGTGCATTCCCTGCTAAATTCGCGTTCGACTATCCCCCCACCCCACCCCCAATCTCGTTCCCAGAGGCGTCATTTTTTACTGCGCATGCACGGCGATGAAATGTCGTCGATCATGCGCAGTAAAATATAATGGCTCTGACAAAGACACTGCTTCCCATTTATCCCGGGTGTCGTATGAAACAATCTCATGTAATCATAATAATTCAAGAGAACATGAAGGACGCGTACGTCCTTTGTGGTCTCTTGGATAAGTAAATATCTATTTTCTCCAGTCACTAGACTTGGATGAAGATGAAATACTGGATCGGGTAAGTATAACCTTGCTGTGCATTGTATCATCGCCATCATCATCACTATCACCAACACTATCACCATCACCATTATCATCATTATCATCATTATCATCGTTTTATTTTTATGAGTCAAGCTTGAAAGAATGACCAAGAAAAATAAGGATGACATTGAAGGCTCAGATCGTGTAGTCAAGTAAGAGAATAATTACACTAGAAATGGTGTTCGCTTGTTAAAAAAGAAACATGACACACCATGGAAATCAATTTCAGTGTTAAGTCATGTCGGATAAAACTGTTGCGAAGAAGGAGGGGTTGGTACCGGGAGAGGGGTGCAGTTTGAAGTAGCTGATGATCAGTTAACGAGTTCCACCTTCTCAGATAGAATACATTCTAATGTATTTGGTCTATACTTTGATTAGAGAGACTTTTGATCAAGCAAAACTGAAATTCGAGAGATTGAGGGAAATGAACAAAGAAATGATGCTTATGTCGAGGCAAGGAAAAGATGTCAGTCAACTGGAAAAGTAAGTAATAATTAAATCGAAAAGTACACCTAAAATTGTCGTTTATACGTTCAAGAAATCGATGCTCGGTTTATCTATGAAGCCAATTCATTTTTGACAGATATGACGTCACTCCATCTTTTCTCGATCAGCATTGATATGACGTCATTTTAATTTAAAAAATGATATGACGTCACTTTATTTTCAATGCTAACGTGACGTCACATTTCCCCATTTCCACCCCTTGATCCACCCTTGCCTTACAAATTGTCTTGCTATTGTCTTATGCTAAAATATCATCTGACATATTTTATTCTAATTAATGATGAACAGAGACAAGAACGAACTTCAGGAAGAGCTTCTGATGTACAAACGAATGGCCGTGCAACAAAAAATGGGCAGTATCTCCAAATCAAGTAAGACTAAGTATTTCATAGTATTCTTTATATAAGAATATTATTTTTAATATTAATATTAGTATTTATATCATTACTATTTTATTTTTATTATTATTATTATTATTATTATTATTATTATTATACATATAGGTAACTGTCCAATCATTTTCTTGATTTTACAGGTATTGTTGATATGGGATTAATTAGGCAGCTATATAATTAATAGGTAATGGGATTTCAAGCTCCCCAATCAAGCAATAAATTAAACTCAGAAAATTAAATGCAATGCATCTAAAAACCACTGTTGTGCCAAGACTGTGGACTTGTTTATGGCTTTCGTGCTCCTCTTTGCTCCCTAATGGTTATTGACGCTAGAAATATATAATCAACAGGAAGAAAGAGTTTACTCAAGAAGGACGAAAGCCTACAGTGGAAACTTGTAGCAGGAGAAATGCTTGATATTGTCAAGTGCATTAAACTGGAAGGCAAGACAGGTAATGCTCAACAGGGGAGGACTGAGTAATGTTTTGACCAGTTAAGCTAGAGAGGGGGCGAAGAAGAGTACGCGATAGGAGGAAAGTGAGAATAGGTGAATTAAAGGATGTTGGGAAATGAAAACGTGCCGCAAGAGGAGGCGAGATACGAAGGAATGAAAAATAGAAGGGAGGAAGTGCAATGGGATGGGAAAGTGGAGTGATTGGAAGGAGGAGAACGATGGCAGAAAATTGAGGGGAGGGGAAGGATAAAGATGAAACCGGCGGGATTGGATGGGAAAGGGAAGGATAGATTAATCATTTTTGAGGCTCATTTTAAATGCCTAACATTTATTTCAGATAAGGTTCAGCTAGAAAAAGATTTAAACATGATTATACTGGCGATGGGTGGTCTAAACGAACAGATTGAAAAGTAAGTTACAATAAGGTACAAAATAAGAAATTTCTGGAAACAAAGCTTAACATTGATATGTTTTTGAATACTTAGGTTGAAGATTGAATTGTCAGCAAGTGAAGCGGTGTGTGCATTTTAAACTTTCTATATTATTGTATATTTATATATAGTAAAGATTGGACTAAAGACGAGACATGTTCACTGTAACTCCGAGTTTCGTGCTTACGCACTCATCAGACAGACTGTTTCACCAGTATAGACCATATTACATACTTTGTTATTGTATATTTATGTATATATTTTATTTGAATAAGCATTTTATGTGAGTCTTAAACAGATGTAATTGTATATATTCAAGTACTATTGACCACCTATCGAGCAAGGGCGGATTCAGGGGGTGGACTCTTTGTAGGAATAAAGGATACTGTTAAAACCTAAGTGCTATCTGATGCATTTCTAGGTAATAGCCACCCCCTTAAAATCGTTCTGGATCCGCAACTGTTACTAGAAACTTTTCATCGATGCAAAGAACTATTTCATTATCGCTAATAATATCAGTACTATTATTTCACTCCAGAACGTAAAAAAGCTTCAGGAAGAGAGGACCAATCTGCAACAGCAGAATACAATGAAGGAGCAAGAATTGAAGGATAAGGTTCTGGAAATGAAGAACTGCAGGAAGGTACGTAAATTTACACGACAGACTGCGCGTGAGAAATTTTTAAGGTAAACTTACACTTGCCCAAAGTCCCAATTATTTTATTATGGTTTCGTGATGTAACTTCCGCTTGGGGTAACGCGGGAGTCTAGCTAGCGTTGAGGGACGACCGCGCGTCCTACGCGCATTTCGACGCGAAACTTTCAGATTTACAAAGTTCATAACTTCCGCCAGTGGTATAACGAGAGTCCAACTAGAGTGGGGGGACGAGCACGCGCGTTTTGGCGCAAAATTAGTTCACGCCAAACCTACTAGTGTAGACACCACTTCCATACACTTCCGCTTTGTTTCTCATTCTAGTGGCGTGCACCAGCGAAAACTCGAAACCTTTGATCGCAGAACTGGGATATACGTTCCGAATATCATATACTACACTGTTATCACTTATAGAATCATTCTTGTATCTGTATTCCACATTTTTAGCTTATCAAGAAATTGGAAGAAGAGAAAAAACAAGAGACGGAGAAAGCTTTGATTAAAGAACAGGAAGATAAAGCAAAGGTTGGTTCTGTTTAAAGTCTTGATGCCAAACCGTATTCGCTTCCGCCTAACTACTTTTAGTCTTGATGCCTATCAATAACCTTATTCACTTCGACCTAACTACGTTTTGCCCATTTCGTGACCACGTGCTTACGTGCTTACGTTTCTTGGTTTTATTTGTATCCATCTTCATCTTTTCTCATGTGCAACTACTAAAAACAATAATACTCTAGGGAATGACACGTGGTGTGAAATGTAAAAACATTGAGCCAAAGAGAGTCTTATAGTTTTCCCCCACCCCCTTTAATAACACTTTCATTCCAACACCTGTTCTTTCCCAGCACTACATGAGTAACCGATTAAAACCTGTGATTTTATCGGTGTTACAGGCTAAAGAAGAAGAATTCAAACGACCAGATACCTTTGATGATATTATGCAGGCGCAGTTGAGAGACCAGAAAAACAAGGCTTTGAAATTAGAAGAAGTGAGTAAACGAAAACTGAGGCCATTTTGTTTGGTATTAACGAAGTGGTATTAGTAAACGACCAAAGACAACACAAAAAAAATTTCAAGACCATTAAACCTCTCACCCTCATGGTCTACGAGACAATAGCTCATGGGGGGAAAGGGTTAAGGATCTAACTGTTAAGTATGAATGTAGATAAGTACAAATGTTATTAACATTACATACCGTTAGAGGTTCAGAGCCTGTATCTCCAATTATGTTTGCTGTTCCTTTTTTGCTATTATCCATTGCTCAGCCATTCCTTTTTCTTCCAGCAAAATAAAGAGCTTCTGGCACAAATAGAAAGCTACAAACAAGAAGAGCAAGCAAGAAAGGTTAGTGTACAAATACTTGATGAAAATATAGGTAACTGAAAATGTAGCAGCCCTAATGGACCGGGCAAAGTTTTTTTTTTCATGTTAGGAAACAGAAAGCAATTTAGCTCAGATGTTGTCAATACCCGGCATGGCAGACTGTTCCACCTGTCAGCTACTGGGTCGACAGGTTCTTACAAGCAGAGAAGAAATAACCCTTCTGACCTCCAAGGTAGAGGAACTAGAACAACAGCTTGCTGAGTTACGGGAACAGCTGACGCAAGCGCAAGAGGTACGTATGTAAATGACGTCATTTACGATGTACAATATGGCATTATAACTGTTTACATTATGTCGTCAGAGAATAGATTTCACTTCTCATCTCGTCATGTCTAGTTTTATGTAAATTGCTATAAAAAAGTGTGGCTTGTTGGTGAGTGACAATGAAAATATCTATATACTTGTATGACGTCATTACCACGTATAGTGTGACGTCTTCACTGGTTGTAAGTATGTGTGATGAAACAAGCATTAATTGTTTGGCGAATGATGAGGGTTCTATATTAATGTTATGCTTTACTTTTTCACAGGAGTTAGAGAACGCAATGAAATCTCAAGTGGATGTATGTAAGAGAACAGAATTTATCGAAGGACAAGAAGCAACTTCAGGAACTCCTTCGCCTAACCAAGGTACTTATATAGTTATTTAGAGGGTGATGGGAAGTGGTGAAAAAGGAGAGACAATAGCACACTGCACAATAAGCAAAATTTCAAAAAATGATTCCATAAATGGTTTGTCTGAAAAGTAGCTTTTAGCTATGAACATTGACGAGTTTAAATAAAGGTTATTTTATTGTATCGTACTGGGTGGAGGTAGACGGTCGTGATAGAGATAGAGAGAAAGGAAGCGAAATGTAATTAGGTAAGACTTGGACTGCTTGGAAAGCTATATATTTATTTAGTCAGGCTCGTATCCAGTCGCTTCTTTATCGCTTTCGCGCGCATTAAAAAACCTTGAGTGACGACTGGGTACGAGTTTGTTATTTAGTTAATCCGAGGCACGTTTTTAATCAATAGAAGTTTCATCTGAGAGTCCAGAGATTAAGATCGAGTCACCTAAGCCAGAAAAGCACAAAAAAGCAGGTAAACCGGTCAGGAAATCAAAACTAAAAAAGGAAACTGATTCAAAGAAAAAATCAAAGGAAGCTAAACGGAAGATGAATGAAGCCAAAACCAGCGATAGCTCATTAAAGGCTGCCAGCGAGGAACAGTCGAAGTCGTCAGAAGAAGAAATCCAAGAAACTGAAGAAGGAAAGGATATCGATGGAACTTTGAAAGAAAACGATGAAGTGGAAGAAAGGGAAATGGAAGAAAGGGGTAAAGAAGAAGGAACGAGAAAAGAAGAAGAACCAAGAAAAGAAGAGAAGACAGAAAACGTAGAAAAGAAAGACAAAGAACACACATTAAAAGGTGTAGGATCAAGACAGCATGCAGATGAGAATTCTCATTACGTCAAAGTCAGAGAAGCAAAAATGGTTACTTTATGCGACACGGTAAGTTAATTCCCACGGATACAAAACCTGCTTATAGCTCTAAGGGATTCAGTTTCAACCATCCAATCATTCGGCATTAATATAGCCCAAAAATAATTGTTATCTTGTTGGACCTCATTTAGAGCGGAGATGGGACTAATCGGTGGAAACAGTTTGGTCTTGCTACAGTCCTGCACCTATTTACCAAAACTCCTAGACTAGAATGCATCCTCTTTGTCGAACTTAGAAAAAGCCCATGTTGGTCGCCCATTTGAATACCCTGGTCCCAGAGCTTTCTCGTTTGTTTTTTTTCTCTGTAAAAAGCGGCAACAACGAGCTGCGAAGCAGCGAGCCGCGAGAAACCTCTGGTCACGACCGTTGAGAATCTCACTTTCATGCCATCATAGCTGTCAAATCCATCACTTCTAGTCGACCAATCACAAAAGGATGATCGTGTTACAAATTGTCATTAGGGTGTGGAGGCTTAATGCTATATACCAACACTATTTTTTTCAAGTAGGGGTGGGAGAGGAGACTTTGTATATTTACGAGCTGTCAAAATAGTGTACTACACGTGCGACTCTTCTTACTTCGACTCAATAGTTATGGGATTATGCAGAAAGATTATAATACACCGGTAAAGGTATTTATACAGCGTCCAAACAACTTCTGTAGAGCTTGCAGAGAAAGTTTAAAAATCAGTGGGCGCTCGCAAATTAATATTTTTGGAGCAAATAATCGAGAATTTCTTCGCCGTTTTGAGACAGTCGCTGGCGCGAAAGTGGTGGACATCGATGGTATATCGCAAGTTTTGTGCCAAAAATGCTACAGGACTGTTTTGAAATACCACAAGATTTTAGAACAAGAAAATGATATACTAACATTTAGGGAAAACTACAAGGAAACAATAAACCGCTTGGATTTAGTTCGCAAGAAGAGATGTGCTAAGGATTCCCCCACTACAACAGCTGATCCTCATTCACAGAAATTTAACGACTGCCATGTCCGGAAAAAGGCCTGCGCTAACAGCCAGTTAAGAAGCAAAAGAAAACTACTTTCAGATCATCGAGACTCTTTTGCGGATAACCCTTTCCAAGGTTTGGACAGTGAAGTTTTGTTGGACCCGAGAGACCGGAAAGCTAAAGGCAATGCTCGCACGGAGGTGAGATATTTTAATATCTTAGATTGAAAAACACTTCAGTTTGAGCTGATTTCTTGTTGGGATCTAAAGCTTTTTTCAATTTTTATAATTCACAAATGTTTCGGAACTGTGGTTACAACGTCATGTAGGAATATTTTAGCTCTATCTTTTACAAGGTTTACGCCAAGAAACCTTTTATCGAATCATTGCTTCTTCTTTGTGACTGTTACTCTATGATCAGAACTATCCTCCCCTGTGTTCTCAAGATTAAATATACGAAAGCCGTAATTTTAGGTCCCTAAGTACTAATGTCACAGTTACATGTAATCGATTGTCAAAGTTTATCATCACGAAGATGGGTCATATCAGTTGAGCTTACCATTTTGGCACCACGTGCGCTTCATCGGTGACAACAGCGAACACATTTCTTTGATAGACCTCACTTTCAAGCATTTTCCTCCATTTTTCATTTTGGAGGACAGACTCGGGGCTTGCGAAGAGATAAGAATATTGACCACGCAGTATTTTCGATTCATCAATATCTCCTGTTAAACTGCTTGCTGTCATGCCTCGGGAATTCAACTCTCGGATATGAGACTCCACCAGCGAATTTAGCGGACAAATCACCAAGACGATGGCGTTCCTTGGGTAAGGAAACCCTCTGAGATAAAGTTCCTTACAGAAGTCGAACAGTAGTTGGAATATGATTGACTTGCCATGGCCGGTTGGCAAAACGGCGAAGACATCTTCTCGGTTTAACAGACCAAACAAAGCGTTGCTTTGCTCAGCCGATAGCTGTTCTATTTCGGGAAAACGACTTTCGAGAATTGACTTCAAGATACTCTCGAATAGTTCTCTGGATATCAAAACCGTCATTGAAACTATAAACCAGCAATATTTATAAACTATAGACTTTAGATAAGATTGTAAGATTTATTTTAAAGATCAAACTTCAGGCTGACAAGACGCTATAATGACGATATAGTCCGATGGCACGAAAAGTGTGACCCCTCTCCCCAAACAAAAATATTGACGTGACAAAATCATTCAGGCCCTACCCCCATAGATATCTAATCCAGCCAATCATATTTCTCGTACACTGATTAAAATAGCCATCCAATCAGAATTCGACGATCATAAGTTGATGGCATGAAAGTGAGATTCTCAACGGTCGTGACCAGAGGTTTCTCGCGGCTCGCTGCTTCGCAGCTCGTTGTTGCCGCTTTTTACAGAGAAAAAAAAAACGAGAAAGCTCTGGGACCAGGGTACCATTTGAATAAAAGGGGAATGACTTCTTCGAAATAGGAATAACGTTTTCTTTGCACTACAGGGCACTCAAACAGGATATCAGGATCGCTTGACAAGTATAAGTATGGGAGGCACAAGACGTGACTCACTGGCCTCGTGGAAGGCGTCTAAAGATCGAAAACACTCCCTGGCTGATGCCATAATGTCAAATGCTCCTCCTAGTGTAATAAACCAAGAAACTTCCATAGCTACAAGTGTCATCAATGAAGAGGTAAATCTGATTTAATTATTTCGGCTTTTATGTTTTAAGATATTTCTAGAGTCAAGAGAAAAACACATAGCGGACATTTTGGTGGTATTGACAATGGAGAAGATAATGAGAAATCTCTTGTTAAAGACCACCAATATGGCCGTGATGACGTGTCGTGCAAACGAAGGTCAGTCATAAAATACCGCTTTGTTTGCAGACTCTTTTACCCTGGGTAATTTTCACAAATACCAACTGTACAGTAAAGAAGGCACAACGTCAACAATACGAACACTTTGAAATTCCAGGGACAATCACTGGAACAATGAATATTATAAAAATCGCAAGGGCGTAGCCAAGGGGGGAGCAGAGCCCCCTTCATGGCAATAAAATGGCAGCTTTTTAGAATTGATATGGTATTATTTTTTAACGTAAAATGTTATACCTTTTTTCATATTTATGAAAAATAAAACGTAAAACAGAAAGCCGTGTTATTTTTGGTTCGGCGTTTCGGGGGCGCAAGCAAAATGGCGTTTTTTCGAATTTGCTCCTCCCCCTTACCTTACCTCGGAAAATCCTGGCTACGCTCCCGAATTCGAAACTGAAGTATTATTTTTGACAAAGATAGAAACGAATGAAAAACCGGGCGATTAAAGTTTGACTATATTTACTTACTCTCTTCAGGCAGACCGGTTGTGTGAAGAGATCTGTAATTTCATGGAATTCGGTTACGATCTCCTAGATCAAGAAGGTGAGAGTTGTTATCTTGGAAGTTAAGGAACTCTACCTCTGGGATGACTTTGAAAATCTTATTTTCTCAATAACAGAAAAAATGCTCGAGTCGCAAACAACCAAATATCTTGGCGAAGAAGGAGGAGTTGATGATATTCCAGTCCTTAACGAGGTAAGATGCACCAAAGGATTCCTGGCCTATTGCGGTTTATTAAACTTATGTATATCTCAGTTAAATGGGAAATCGTATACCGTTGGTTTAATCGATTTTCTTATGCAGCTCGCGCAAGGCCATGGACACGATACTCGTGCAATAAGTGATCGACGTCAAAGTGTTTTCAGTGATGTTCTTGCAGCCAGTGATCTTCCTCCAGCTCCTTACAGCAATGCTTTTCCTTCAAGAGACCGTCGACAAAGCATTCATAGCGATGCTTTACCGACTTCGAGAGATCGTCGACAGAGCATTCATAGTGATGCTTTACCTACGAGGAATCGGCGTCAAAGCATCCACAGTGATGCTTTACCTATGAGGGATCGGCGTCAAAGCATCCACAGTGATGCTTTACCTGCCAGAGAACGACAGCAAAGTTATTTTGGCGATACCTCCCCGGTTTTAGATCGTCTACAAAATTTATATGATGTCAACCCGGTTGGAGATCGTATGAGAAAACGAAGCACCATTTTGCAGCTAGACCTTCATCGCGACGGACCGATGCACGAGCAACAAGGTATTTTGGCAGCTGATCGGATTGGTCTACTTGGGACTGATGCTTTACCAGAAGTGGAAGACGAAATTATCGAAGACAAAAAACATGGTATCTGAAATATCTCTTTTAAAAGATATCCACAGAAACTTTGTCCTTGCAGTGTAGTGTAGTGTAGTGTAGTTTAGTTTACTGTCTATTGTAGTATAGAGTAGAGTAGAGTAGAGTAGAGTAGAGTAGAGTAGAGTAGAGTAGAGTAGAGTAGAGTAGAGTAGAGTAGAGTAGAGTAGAGTAGAGTAGAGTAGAGTAGAGTAGAGTAGAGTAGAGTAGAGTAGAGTAGAGTAGAGTAGAGTAGAGTAGAGTAGAGTAGCGTAGTGTAGAGTAGAGTAGAGTAGAGTAGAAGAGTAGTGTGGTGTAGTGTGGCGTAGTGTGGTGTAGTGTGGTGTAGTGTGGTGTAGTGTGGTGTAGTGTGGTGTAGTGTATAGTGTGGCGTGGCGTGGCGTGGCGTGGCGTGGCGTGGCGTGGCGTGGCGTGGCGTGGCGTGGTGTATGTAGTATATATACTGTATATATTAATAACCTTTTAATAAACGGTTTAATTAGAATTTTTAAGGAGAGGTCAAGGAGTAAGAAAATTATCTGAAGGTCGAATAAAGAAGCAATTCGCCTCAATGGCTCAAGCTGCTATCAATAGTAAGTATATGAATTTGGATTGCCCCTGGAAGAAAATTTTTGTCTTTGGGTTGTCCTTGGGCTTCCTGTGTTGGTCCATAGATTGAGACGAGGATCATGGTAATCTGTAGCATGATATTTGGTATTTTCTTCCAGTCATTAAGGATACGGGTGATGCCCTTCAGTATCAACTAAACGAAAGGGTAAGTAAAGAGGTCTCTAGTTATTTTTTTGAAATTTCATGACGGCATCATAAATAGTTAAGCACCGGTTACCTTAGATACCAAAAATTATAATATTAATTATTCATGGTTTTTGACACACTTTTTATGTCTTTATTTACTCAGAGAGTTAGGTATAAAAATTTTACACTAATCTTCTCCCTAAAGACATGCACTTTATTTACAGCTTGGACATTATGAAAAGTTTTACGAGTTGTGGAGCCAAACTCGCAAGGTATGTTGAAAATAGAGTAAGTCATAATCATACACTTCATGTGGCAAAGTTAATCAGTGTTGCAACATTTTTTCATAGGCTCGCCGCCGCTCAATACGACGGGAACCCGTAGCAGGAAAAGGTGTAAGTAGTCAACCGAAATAAAACAAAACAGCTAGGATCAGGTCCCACGTCGAACTTCACACGATGAGCCGAACCTAATTGTAACAATAGATAACAAGGCGGTCTTCCTTGATGTCATTAGGTTCGGCTCATCGAAGATTAGATTCACAGTGTATTGTAAAATAGACCCCTCTAAAAATGATCGTGGATGCGATACTAACAGGTGGGGAGGGGGGGGGGGAGGGGGGTTTGGGATGATAAAATTACGCCGGAAAAATGTGATTGTTAAAATATTTTTGCTCGTATTAGACCCTCATCCAAGATAATTTGAAAGGGGTCTCATATTAGATTGTCAAGTGCTACTGAAAACGAAAGAAATAATTACGGAATGCATAGCGTAAAAACCTCTTAACTTAAGTAGTGTAACTAGAGTATGGCGTAATAATATTTTGTTCTCTTTCACTTTCAGGTGCTACAGCCAGAACAGGATAGGTCTGTCCATAGTTATTTGTTGATTTGTTTGTTTGGTAATTTCCTTATAGTTGGTTTGTCTTCGTTTAGTGTTTTTTAATCATTTCGTCTTAAAGAACAAATAAAACATTCAATTTACTCTTAGCCTTCGAAAAACTGTAGTATTGAGTATTGCTTCGCACGCCCTACAAACTGAGGCGTGGTATTTTTGATTTTTTTTGCGGGTGGAGGTTTTAATCTATTTAAACTTATTCAAGCAGAAGTTAGAACAACTCTTTTTTAAGGCAACGAGTGAATAAAAACAACAAAAGGCCTCACGTTCGAAACAACACAGTATTGTTATAAACTTTTTCACATGATGTTTACGTTTAACTCCTTATTCACTTATTACATACATCGAATCGAAATATGGCGACCAGTTGGAATAACCGATTGTTCTGGACCGACTAGCCTCATACATGCGAAAACGCTTTTATTTTTCCACGCGAACACTAGTCAGTCAAGAACGATAAGCTACAATAGGTATTCTGTATTAAAATTGGTCGCCATATTTCGATTTGGTGTATTCAACAAACCAACACAATGCTAATCAATAACCGTTTTTCATTCTGAAACGTTTGGTTCGTTTGGATATTTTATCAGTACCGTGAAGGTGGTCTGTCATAGTTCAGTTTCTATCTTTTATCTTAAGGTATGTGAAGTCGAAAGGAGAAGAACAAGATGACGAAACAAAGGATGAGGCAAGTCAAATTAAGGCTGAGTTCAAAATGTATAGCAGAGGGGGAAGGGGGGTGGCAGGACCTAAATTTCACCTGCCCCTCCCCCCCCCCCCCCCCAATCCTCTGCCATACATTATGAACGCAGCCTAAAAGAAAAATAAACCTTTCTTATTCAAGTTTCGCTCTTTTTTTAAGTAATGTTTTTTTCATACTACAGGAGACTGATATAGTACTTCCTCTAATTAGCAAAGCTGAAAGTATAGAAACGCCTATCGAACAAGGCATTATGATGATTGGTTCCAGTAAGAAGAGCAAGCCACAGACACCCCCTCCAAAAATTCCACCGCCAAGAAAACGCGGTAAACCAAAAGTTATGACGCGCCAGCAACAGATGATGAAGCAGAAAGCTCTGCTTGAGAGAGCTCGTATCGTAGAAAAGAAGGGAGATGCTCAAATTCTTACAGTAGAATTAAGTGGACATCAAAAACCGAAGTAAGTTATTATGACTATTAGAAACCGTTATCCTTGCTATTCCAACAGGAAGTGAGCTCGTTCACACTAGTACGCTAGATCGATCTGAGATCGATCCTAGCACATATCGATCTAAAAATCACGTTCACACTTGGATCGATCATGCTGGATCGATCTGTGATCGATCTCTGAAAGCAATCTCGGGTCGCTTTGCATTGCGTCCACACTACAATCCTCAAGTATGTTTTTTGGGTTTCCTGTGGCTTCCCTTTTAAAATGTAATGTTCAACATCCTTTTTCATTCGCTCCGAGTGTTCTTTGCGCCGTTTTTTGTTGTCTGCTGCACAAAGGCAGTGATTGCAGCCATGGAGGTCGCCATGTTTAATCAATTCTCATTAGGTTGGGCTCCTGAGAATCCCAAAAAACATACTTGAGGATTGTAGTGTGGACGCAATGCAAAGTGACCCGAGATTGCAAATCGATCCGAGATCCCTTACAGATATCGATCTCATATCGATCCAGCAAGATCGATTCAAGTGTGACCATGACTGTTTACTTATATTTTACTTATATTTAAGAATCCATCCTTACCTTAAATTACATGCACTCAGGCAAAAAAAGAGGGCACTGATTTCATCAAGCAGTTAATCGTTTAGTAGCCATAGTAGATGGTATGAGAAAAGAAGTTTCATCAATTCATCTACGGGCGAATATTTCATTCCACGAAGAAGTCACAGTGTTTATGCGAAATTATTCACGCATGCTATCGATATCAGGCATTATGCAATTCAATACTCCCTTGTGCAATTTCATTCCTCAAATTTCGGGTCGAGTCAAAGGATTCTAACTATTATCTTAGTAGGTATGCCTAGGTTATCTTATAAAATTTTAGTTGTAATTAAGTTTTAAACTCACCTCAAACGTTTCGTGTTTCCAGGTCTCCACATCGTGCTTCGAAAGAAGGACAACGCAAACCGGCAGCTACGCCTCTCAACCAGTCTTTCAATCTACCATTCATTGCTCAAGGTCTTGGCAAACGAGAAGAACCAACCGATAGTATACCAAGACGGTTATCAACGGCTGGAAACGTGCAGAAGGTAATGTTGAAAGTCAGAACGACTCTTGTCTTTACTACTGCTCAAAGTTCAATCTCTTTGATTCCACCAAGCATTCATTAAAGGAAATAAATAAATATGGTGTGCGAATCACCATGAATATGAAAGGTTTAGCAATCCAGTCCCTCCTTTTTCGAATAGAAGCGAGAGAATCTAAATTTTTACGCTTCTTCACCTCCTTTGTTTTTAATGGCGTCGAAGGTGCTTTTTAAAAAAAATTGGCGCGAAAATTGGACGCGTCCGCACTTTGAGACACAGGTAACCCAAGTGGAGTGGGTTTTTTTACAAGGCGATCTGAATATGACTTTCAGATGATGATTCATATTTAGAAATATCTTTATACTTTTCAGTCGTTATCCTCTTTGGACAAGCAAGGAATCCAGAAATACTATTCAGCAAACGATGTTCCAAAGCAGAAATCAGAAATAAAAACTTCTTTCAGGAGCCGAAAAGCCAAAAGCAAACTACCGAACCTTAACATAAGTAATCTCTTCGGATCTTTTTGACAACTTCAAGCTAATACCAAATCACTGTAAACACTTGACTACACGTAACTTGATCGTCAAGGCAACATTTCCCCGCCGCAAAAATGGCTGCCGAAATCACTGCCTTGAACGAGAACAGCAATCTGAAGAACAATCGCAAATGCTAAACTAATGAAGCGCTTGATAAAAATTGGTACTTGGTTGAAGAAACAACAATCTAAAATGAAAACTGGAAATAATATTCAGATACATTCATGTATGTGAACAAAGTCGTTTAATATAATTGCTTTTGAATATGACATTAACTTAACTGGGTTTGTCAAGTACTTGTATATGTACTATGCTCAAGACTGATTGTTTTATAAACTGCTAATTATCAACTTTGCGAAATTAAAGACACATTATCATCCTTTGTAGCTCATACGAGGAGGAGACGTTTTGCTACGATTTTTCACCCCAGGACAAAATTAAATGAAAAACAGGTTCAGAACTGAAGGAAAAGAATTATTTTAACTGATGGACTATTCTGTGTAACGATTTGTGTAACAAACATAATAAACATCTTTGCAGATGTTGCTATAAAAATTTCAAGTATGTGCAATGTTGTTTAATTATTATCTAAGATACAAAAATATTATTTGGTAATGTTAGAGTGCACGCACTAAAACCGTGAACATTAAATAGTACTAATTAGTACTATTCCATACAGAATCCTATGTTTTCTATTGTTTAATTATCACTATCGCTAAAGAATAGTATTTGTTTCACGGATTAAGTGTGAGCACTCTATAATCAAGGTTATTTATTCACGTTGTGAATGCACACTTTCAAAGCTCCCTTGTTCCCATTGTCCACTCTTTCCTTACGGGCCAGTATCAAGCAAAAGGGGACTGGGTGGATAACTAGAGGTTATAACGTGTTAAGAGCTTGATATCTTTTTTATTTTCTCGTTTCCCATCTGATATCGCTCGCTCACTCGTCAAATCTAGCAATGGATACAATATTGCGCATTATTGCCGTGTACGTTGAAAGACGAATTCAGTCTAGATGACCTTCATTCAAACTGTTATGCTACGAATGGTAAAAAATGTCTGACGTCACTTCCCGGAAGATCGAGGTGAAAAAGAGTGGAAACCAATCAAAAAAAGATCTAAAAAAAGAGCATTTACATTGCGCTACTTTACTCAGGAAAAAAAAGGGGATCAACTGAACATTTGTTGCAGAAAAGTTCAAACAGTTGATTTCTTTTTCGACATTTTTCAAGTCCCTTATAGAGTTGTTTCAGTAAACCCGTGAAAAAAGATTATTAATTTGATAGGCATTAGAAAATAACACGTTCTAGTGTGAAAAACAATTCAAATCTTATTGATACCCTGGAACAACCTCTGGGCTAATCAAAATATACACCGATCATCAGAGATAGGTTGGATTGAAACGCGAATTTTGGCAAGCACGTGCACAGACAGCCCAAACAAGGTTCCTGTGTATGATTTATAAGGGAATGTATGGGAGTTATGATAAAGTTATGACAATAAAATGTTTCATTCAACAATTTGCCTCAATTTGCCTACTGCAAGTGTTGCCTTTACTTTGTTCAGTCTTCTGGCGAAGTTTCAGCGCGATTTGAGACCGTTTAGTGGGTTTTTTCAAAATCCGCTCTTCTCTATATTCCCTTATAAACCATACACAGTAACCTTGTTTGGGTTGCCTGTGCACGTGCTTGCCAAAATGTAAGCATTTTAAAAGATCATCTTTGTAAGATCATGTTTCACAGGTTTATTAAAACCACTAATAATGCGCACACTCGATGCAGCTATACGCTATTCTAGTCGTGTTTAAGTCCGAACTACATCGCGTACTTTTATAATTACGTATCTATATTAAAGCCTCGCTCAGCTCAATTAATCAATCAAAGTAACTGATGCATAAGTTTCTGATATTTTTTAACCAGGTCAAACCTCTTGATTCTTCCGTCACATTGTGATTATGTTCTGTAATGCTTTAACTGTTGAGGCGAATATGTCCATGGTTGAATTCTTTGAACGCACTACAACCCTTAGGAATGTTTACGATCAGCCAAAGCCTTCATTTAGACAATCTATTTCCTACTCACATGTATCTGTGAAAAATAAAAAGAATGGTCACTTTGTGCACTTGCGCTTCCCAGTACTGTCTAAGTTTGGTTTTGTAGTTTTCAGTGTACAGATGGTAAATCTGTAGTGCTACTATGAATAATGACACTGAGATAGTCAGACAGACAGACCTCAACACAATAAGAGGACTATTAGAGACCTTTAGCAAGACGTTTTTGCTAGCCCCGCGAACCTCAAACTGCAGTTCGACGTCAGGCGTTTTCCGTCAAACTTTCACTCACATTTAGCAAGGCGTCATAACGTAGTTGAGAATTTCATTTATGCTGAGCGTTTCTCCGTGTTTGCGGGCGTTTTTCTGGACCTGGTCCCTAGCGATGAGCGGTAAATCTGACGCTTAAGGTCTCTATTAACGCCACCCAACTCACATGTTCAGACTTTTGATGTTAACTGAATAAAAGATATTTTGTAGTTAGATTGAATAAAAGGGAGTGTGTATATACTTACACGAGTTGCTTAAGTCTATAACCAGAGTTTCACTTCCGGTTGTTGCTTTGTCTCTCTCTTAGGCATTTCTTTCATCAATCTTTTGTCCCATCCAATACTTCTTTCCTGGTCTTGGTAATACCCTCGCATGTCTCTTTCATCCATCATTTGCCTGTTGTCTCCTTCTCTTTCCATATCACTTCTGTTGCCTCTCATCTTCCTTTCGTCAAAGGAACGTCTCTCCTGCTTATTTCTTCTCATGTTGGCTCGTTCTTCATCTTGTCTTCGTCGTAATTGTGCTTCGTCTTCCATACGCCATCTGTTGTCCACTTGCCGACCATCATCGTACCTACTAGGTTCTTCATCTCTTGTACTTCGTTCATCTGACGAGTATTTATCAAGCGATCCCACTGAACGTCTTTGTCTTTCCATAGGAGTCATCTCTTCCACCGGTTTCCACATAGTTCCTCTTTTCACACCATCATCTTGGTCAAAGCCCAAAGGCACTTGTTGTCTGTATTCCGAAGGCTTCACCGCTTTTACTTCTCTTTCTTCTTGATATCGTTGTTGCAATTCTCTGGGGTAGATAAAGTCATCATGGTAGCCATTGGGGTACCCGTTGGGTTCTTCTGGGTGACTTCGTCTATCTCGTCCACTAAAGGACTTTGATCTACCAACTTCGACTGGTTTGAATGTCCTGTCGTCGAATACTGAATCATCATGGGAGATCATTGTGGGTTCGGCACGTTGCACAACTGCTGTGGAATCACGTATAACAGCTCTTATGGGGACAAGTTTTCCTATTGGTACCCTCATGGAGTCTTGGTCTACTTTTCTTGGCCATGGTTCCATACCTTTAGGCGAGACGGGCCTGAATGCCCCAGGACGTGGCTCCGAAGTATCCAAAATTTGTGGAATTTGAGGATAAGCTGCTTGAACTTCGTTAGCCTCCAACGTGACTGCCACAGGAGAACGGTTTCGTTCATATTCGTATGGAAACGCTTCCGGTGCGCTTTGAACAATCACGTCCATATCTGGAGATATATGGTCTTCACCTGGTATCCCGTCAATTAAGTTAGGATGCTGTAACGTTGGAGTCTCGGAGGCATCAACCTTGACAGCCAGTGGAACGCCCACTAGCACTGTACCAGGAAGTGGTTCTACCTGGAATTCATACTCAGACAGCGTTCTTCCTTTACCTTGAAATCGGTAACCACTGCGCTGCTTGCTTCGCACAAGAACACCAAGTACTATTTCTGGGAAGTACATAACATCGACGATTAGTGTTGATGTCTCTTTTGGAACTGGTTCGGGAGGCAAGATCCATGGAGATACTCCATCGGGCACGGATTCCTCGAGAACTGTTTCTGTTACTTGAATCTTTTGAGGTTCAGGAATTGGTTGATTTTCAAGTTCCTTGATGCGTAGCAGTAACTCTTCGATTTCTTTACTTTGGTCTCTAGTCTTTGCGGTTTTGAGCTCAACTTCGTGGGTAAGAATAATGACTTCTTTTTCCAGATCTTCAATCTCTGCCTGTAGTTTATCACGAGTCTTGCCATCATCACTTGCATCCATCAGTAGTTGCTTCAATCGTATAATTTCTTCTTCAAGCTCAACGATGCGCCGTTTTAACTTGTCAATCTCTTCCTTGTCGCCTCTGCTTGCTTTCTCCATTCGTACTTCTAGTTCTTTGATTTTGACTTTGTAGATGCGTATTTCTTCTCTAAACCTTATCTCATCACTGTTATTGTGACTAATTTTGATTTCTAATTCTGCTACCTTCTCTGCTGAGATACGCAGCTCTCTCTGCAGCTCACTCTTCTCCTTGTACAAGGAATTCTTCTCGTCGTCCAGTTCTTCGTACTTGAGTTTCAACGATTCGTACCTCTGCGGCCATTCCTCTCCGTCTATACCATTGAGCTCATTTCTCAACCTTTCTACCTCCTCTTCTTTAGCCTTTAGCTTTTTCTTCAGCTCGTTTATTTCTAGATTCGAGGTTTCGCTTCTCGAGTTTCTTTCAAACTCTCTTATTTGGATTCTCAAGGTGTTGATCTCAATGTTTAACTCATCGTTTTGCTTCTTCGTCTTTGATAATCTTGAGCGGATATTTGTCAGCTCATCATCTGCGTCGACATAATCTTTATGAAGCCTTTCTTTCTCTCGCTTTATCATGTCACGGTCGCGCTCCAGACTATCAAACTTAATCTTCAAGCTGTTGTACTGGTTCTTCCAATCATCATCTCCTTTCCGCTTATCTAGTTTTCTAAGCCGCTCAATTTCTTTCTCATCTTCTTTAGCTTTCTTTTCGAGATCTGCGATCTTGGCTTTTAAAACTTTGATTTCTTTTTCCAGTCCTGCGGTCTCGTTAATGGACAAGTCGTCAGCGTTCTTCAGCTCATCGCTGAGGAACCGTACTTCGTCTTCCAATTTTTTGATTTTCTTATGAAGAGCGTCGTTTTCATTGGATAGTTCTTCATATTTTCCGTCTTCAGGAGCTGTTTCTAGGAGCTTTTCAAGTTCTCCGATTCGCTCCTTGTAGCGGTTTTCGTCTCGTCTCAGTTGGCTTATTATCAACTCCTTCTCGACGCCCTCTTTGCGAAGAGTCTCGCACCGCTCCTCTAAAATAGTGATCTTCTTGGTCAGCTCCTCGTACATTGTGTCGTACTTTTGTGTCATCTTCTTCAACTCATCCTCAAGCCTTTCCTTCTCCTTATTTGCGTCCTCTAAATCAAGTTTTATTCCCTCTAGATCACCAGTCATGTCAAAGTCAGGTGCGCTTGCTGCTATTGGAGCTTCTTCTACAACAATAGGTTTCGACTTCAGTTCTTCCAGCTCGATTCTTAATTGTTCATTTTCATCTTTCACCTGGTTCAGCTCTTCTGCCAACTTCATGTAAGAAGCTTTGCCGCTTTCAAGAGTTTCTGTCAAAGAGTCAAGCTCATCCTCCAGTTTCTTGTTGTCTTCTTCCAACTCCTTCAGTTTTCTGTCTTTTTCTCTTATCTGCTTTTCTAGCTCCCTAATACGATCCTTCAGCTCATCTACTTTCTTCGAGTTCTCATCAGCTTTTGATTTGGCGTCCTTCAGCTGCTGCGTCAACCTTTCTTTTTCTCTGGTCAAGTCTCTCACTTCACGTTCAAGGTCGGAAATCCTATTTCTCTGCTTTCTGTCCTTGCTGCTCAGCTCATCATTCTCCTTTTGCAGCCTCTCGATTTTGTTTCTTAAATCCTTGACATTCCTTGTTTCATCATTGAGTTTGCGCTCAATGTTCTCCTTTTCCTTTAACAAAGATTTATAGTTGGTCTCATATTCCCGCATTTTTTCCAGTTTTGCTTTCAAATCCTCGATTTCTGTCTTGAGTCGGGACTCCACGCCTTCCAGCCGGTTCACACGACTTGCGAGCTCATCTTTTTCTTTTGACACTGTCTTGCATTTTCCTTTCCAATCTTCAATGTCATCTTTGAGCTTTGCTTCCTCGTCCTCGAGGGCGTGAACTTGATCAATAAAACCAGAGTTTTCGGCCAGCAATTCGTCATACTTTGTTTGCAGTTCTCGATATTTCATCAAGAGCCCATCATGGTCATCTTGTAGCGCGTCCAAGTCATTCATACGCTCTTCTAATTTGCCAAGGTCTTCTTCGAGCTCTGCTTTCTCTTCCTCGAGTTTATTCTTTTCGATCAGGAGTATCTCGATTCTCGCTCGTAGATCTTCGTTCTCTTTCTTGAGCTCAAATCTTTCTGCTTGAAGTGTTTCCAGATCTTGGAGTCTTGCTTCCAGACCACTGAGTTCGTTAAAGATTTCTTCTTTCTCTTTCTCGAGAGTTCCCTTTTCTCCGTCGATTTCATCGCACTTTGTTTTAAGAGATTCGATTTCCTTTAAGAGATTTTCTTCCCCGAGGGCTTTATCTTGACGTAAAACGTCGCATTCTTGAGCCAGCGATTCACTTTTTTCAGCATGAATCACGAAATCCTCATGTTTCTTTGTCAGTTCAAGCTTTAAGCTCTCCAATTCTTCGGTATGTTGGAATCTTAAATTAATCAACTCTTCCTCCTTGATTTCCAGCCTGCTACGTAGTCCCGTACACGTTACTTCGTACTCATTGATACGGTCACGCAACGATTTGAGCTCAGCATTGGTTCGTTCCTCGTATTCTTTCTGTTGCGCATCCAGGCGTCCGATCTCTTCATTAGCATGCTCTTTAACGCGTTCCAAGACAATAATTCTATCGTTGAGAAGACGATTATTTTCTCTCTCTTCATCCAATCCTTTCTGTAGATTTTCAGCTTGTTCTAACTTAACTTTCAATATTCTGTTTTCCTCTACCACAGTCTTGAACGTTATCTCGTGTTTAGTCACTATGTTTTGGTAAAGAAAGGTCGCATCTTTCAACATCGAAAGCTTTTCTTCGGTGTTTTCGCACGCTCCATGAAGATGATTTAGCTTGTCCCGGGTCCCTCTGAGCTCTTCTTCTAGATCAAAAAGATTCCGCTGAGCTTCTTCAAACTTTAATTTGAAGTTTGTCTGGTCTTCGCTGTACTCTTCCACCACTTCTGTCTTGTGGTGAACTTCTGTTGTAGTGTTGGTGTCGCGAGATACTTCATGAGTTTCGATGTTTGGGTCATCGAGATCAAGCAAGTACTGTCTCTTACGTGGATTTTGACTTTCTGATTCCATATTTTTCCGTCGCTCAAAAAGAGACGATGACAATCTCGCGAGCCTATGATGTACTTCTGTACAAATAATCCTGTACTTTCACGAACTCGTCTATAGTAAGAAAAGACCAACTACTGAAGACAAAGACAATACAATTACCAGTCAAATAAAATCCTAAACCAATAAATAATAATATAAAATATAAATAATAATAAAACGAGAAATCTTGAACACGTTTTTTGTATCCTATCAAATTTGGGTTCGAGACTATAAAAAGATGCTCAAAAATGTCAAACACTTCCTCTGGATAATATCTTTTTTGACATTTTCCTTGACTGATAATACAGCTCTTATAACTAAACTGGAACAGTATGTTAGTCGTTTTAATGCCTTTTTGACGATATCTTCAAACAAAATAATTTACGACAGCATATTGTCGAACCAAAGTGGGACTATTTAAAAGCTATTCCGAGCAGTAGCTTCACTCTTTATTTAAAAATTGTTGACTCGGGTTTCACGACGGTTGAATGGCGTTTCCCGCGAGGAAATACTTCTCCATAAAAACACTAATCCGACGCAAAGTCAAACCTCTAAAAGCGGTAGTAGAAAATTTGGTTTTAAAATAAAACAATAGGCATATTTTTCGTTGGAAGAAAGCTCATATCAACCATTATGTTTACCTTAAGCGGAATGATCGACTAAACAAACGTAAACACAAATTTGTTACTCACAGTCGAGTGTGATGTCCTTAGTTACAATGCGAATTGTGTGGTTACTATTAGCTTCTTCAAAAGCCTCGAGCAAGGCCACTAAACTCCAAGAATCGTAGCGTCTTCTCCTAAGCGAAATGGCCTCCAAACTATTAATAGTGATTGCTATTGTAAGTCAGACTAGAACGCTATGGCAGATTTGCATACATCAAGCGTCAACAACGTCACGCCTTTATTAATAATAAGAAAGCTTTAGTCCAGTCACGCGTAGAAATGACTCGCTTCTGAACTAACGCTCAATATTTGGCAGTCTTAGATTACAAAAATGCCAAACTTGATAGATGTTTAATGAGAGCCATAGGTTACTGCTTCTAATTTCTACGAACATTTCTTTAAAAGAGTTCTAAAAAATTTAATATCAATATCTTTAGTTATAATTGTGAAGAAAAGAATAGGACGAAAATGATGCTTTGTTTTGACTGCTTCAGCCGTGATGAAATTTTACAACAGAATCAACTAGAAAATAAAAGACTTTTTGTTTGATAGCAGTGGGAAGATTAAACGTAATGACAAAACCATTTTCTCCCACGAATAACTACTTTGACTAATTCTCACTTAAAGAGTCACACAACTAAATTAATAACTTATAAAACAATAATCATAAGATATGATAAAATTCCTCATAATTAATATAAGTGAATTTTACTTAATGAAACAAAAGAATTAAAAAAATCGTAATCAATATTGCCTTTTTTTGCTTAATGTTGAATTTAATTACAATATGAACAAGAATTAAAACGAAAACTTCTTATTTTTTGGCCCCACATCAGGAAAATAAACATCTGAATGTTATCTTGGGGCTTAATGCTAAGCTTATAACTGAGAAAACCAGCACGAAACATATTAAATGATATGCATCTCCTAAGATTTACACAAAATATCTTAAATACTTATTATTGAATTTTAAAGCACCAGTTATATATATGTATACAATATTGTAACATCTTCCAAGAGAGTTTGAGGAGCTTTTCTGATATAATTTATCTTTTCATCATTAATCTTTTAAATGGAATGTTGTTTATAGCAGCAAGCAAAACTCTTCAACGTAGAGGAAATTTCCATTGTAAAGTTTATTGCTGTCAAGCTTAAAACAGACGAAAATTAGGGATTAGGTTTTGTCTCGTCCATTTTTATCCGACCAATTACTTAATAAACAAATAATTCAAGTCATATTTTTAAACTTCTGTCTATCATTTCAACAACCCTTTCCTTCCATTCAAATTAATAATTATACTATGTCATATAAATAAATTATAAATTATTAAGAATAAATTTGAGAATTTTCTTGTCACAGCAACCATAATCATCATGTATCAAACCAGACTTCAAATATTTATTTAAAGTCGCGAGAATGATCCGATGTGAATTGCATATCTATGCTCAGTGTAAATTATCGCAGGTAGGCAAGATGGCTAGAATGCGATATGTCTCCCTAATATCGAATCTATACTGAATTTCTAATTGAATTTCTTTTTATCACTTTTTATATTATCAGGTATTTATGTAAGTATCGGTTTCACTAACAGGTCCAATATTCTGAATACCTCTCTAAATATAAGTATAGTTTCTAGCAAATTATTTTAAAAAAACTCTCAAAATACACTGTGTTTCAAACTTGTTATACCGAACTCTAAGCCAAGTGCTCCTACTTAATTGCCGGATAATAAAAGTCGGTCTTAATGCTAGTGACCAGACAAAGTGTAGGTAATAGCATGGTGATCGTATTATGGAGGTGTCCACTCTTTAAGTGAATCAGAGAGAGAGAGAGAGAGAGAGAGAGAGAGAGAGAGAGAGAGAGAGAGAGAGAGAGAGAGAGAGAGAGAGAGAGAGAGAGAGAGAGAGAGAGAGAGAGAGAGGTGGGGGGCAGAGGAAGGGATTAATCACCTAAAGATTAAGAAAATTCATGACAAATTTACTCACAAAGGCGCTAGCTTTAGGCAGAATTGCAAGAAAGAAATGAAAGCATATATTTGACCTTTTCTGCGTAAATCATTGTCCCCGAGAAAAATATTTTGAGTTGGGTATTATCTCAAAGGAACGATTTGATTTTAACAAATTGAGAATTATTTGAATATTGAATAATAATTACGTGAATAATGATGCTGCATTTGGTCAGGAGAGGAAATAGAATGACAAGATCTTTAAGAGAAAGGGAAGGACAAGAAGGGGAAAGCATTGAAAGGGAATGAAAGAAAATAAAAGAGAAGAGAAGAGAAGGCAAGGGAAATGAGGGAATGGAAGAAAAGGATATAGTCGTAATAAATATTAATTTAAAATATTAATGGTTTTCCCACAAGCGTGACAGACATGCAAGCCTACAAGCGTGACACTGTTTTCATGCCACAAATATTGATAATTACGTGTCCTATGATGAGTAAACATAGTACATTGACTAAAACTAACAGTCGTTCCAGATCAGTGATGAATAGCATTCTCGGAATATTTGTCATAGCTTTGCATTTAATATGGTTCTAATAAGTATTGTGACGACAAGCCTGAGCTACTTTGATCTGCTTCAACATAATTATCCTCCTCCGCTATCAGAATATTATTATAAGTGATATTTTATAACGAGAGCGAAAGGTGCGATGAGTTTAAGAAAAAAACATTGACAGTTTTCTTGACTGACTGAAGAGCTGGGAGAGATTTTTTGACACCGTCTTTCGACAGATTTCATAATCTTGGAATGAAGAGGTTTTTTAACCTTTTTAACGCTCAAACATGACCCATCTGGTTGATATGAGTGATTTGTATTCGCGACTAGTAACTGAACAATCGAAATGGGTTTTTCCTACAAAATATACGATATAAACAATTAATGAATTATTAATAATTATTAGTAATAAATAGATAATAATTAATAATTAAAAATTGTACTTGATAAATTGAAAATACCGTTGTATAGTATTTTGATTGAGTTTACAAAATATTTTTGAAGTTCGTTCCCTTCAATATCAACCAACATGGCCGCCATTCTTTCATGCTTCGTTCGCAAACCCGAGCTAAATGAAGTACGGAAAACTTTCAAAGTAGCTGCCTTTCGAGGACAAGACAACAATTAATTAATTTTAATTTTTGTGCGAGTCATATTTTATTGTTTAGCCCTCCAAAGTATGCATTGGGAAAATTGCTGCAAGGGGTCGTCTTTCATCGCATTGTACCCTGCAGGCTGGTGGTAATTGAGTGTATATTTGTCGTCTTTTTTTGTACATGTTTTTGTACAAGGAATCGACCAAAGGGTGAAGAGTCAACTGCGCTCCTGGCGTGACGCTTTTTAGAACATCACGAGATCCTAGGGCCCTCAAATTTGAAGTCAAATTTCCATGGGAACGTAATCTCCGGTAGACATGTAAGTTTTGTTCAACTACTGAATAAAGAGATGTCTTTTGTTTCGTTGATAACTTCTCATTGCCATGACAACAAACAAGCCATATCGTATATAATAATCTAGAAAATATGCAAGACAGCAGCCATGAACAAAATCTTTTGTTGCAAGTTGGGAAAACGTGTTGCAAAAAGTAGAACGTAGATCAACTTTCTGCAACAAATTTGTGATTTGTTGCTCGTTTTTCATCACTCGTTCAACTTGTTACGCGATTTTATGTGCAGAAGCGGCCGCCATCTTGAATTATGTAGCTTGTAGCCAATCAGCGTGCAGGATATCACCGTGATAGTCCCGATTTTGTTGCGTGACAAGTTGGATAGATAGGATGTATTAAGACGAGCAAGATTGTTTTCGAACTTGCACCGCAGCAATGTTGCGCGACAAATTATACGTTTTTGTGTCCCGTATTTCAGCGCCGTAACAAAACGTTTGGTGAGTCCTTGTAGACCTTCGAGCTTTCCATAGTTCTTAACCATAATAAAATATATATCGTCATCAGGCAGATTTGTCTTTCGAAGCTAACTACTGCTACTTCAGAATAAAGCTTTACCTATTTCAAAAACAGTTGTTTGTCCGAGATCTAAAATGGGTTGATCTCAAACTAAAAGGAATTTTTGTGTTTTTTTTTTCTTGCTAAAATACGAAAAATCACATTTCTAACTCAAAGGTCATGCTTCGTATTCCAATCTAAAAGGAAACTACGTTGTTTGGCTGTGAATGTAGTACAATTTGTAGCGTGCGACTCGGTCTCAGAGTGGTCAACGGTTGCCTGTCCATCACACTACCTGTATCGTTTGGTACCACTATCAATAACCCGCTGGGTTGTGTTTTAACCAAGGTTTAGCTGATCTTTGACTTTGTTAGGTAAGAACATTGGCCTGGCTTTGACAATGGAAGACTTGGCCTCAAGGAGAGACTCGTTTTTATTTACAGTAGTTTTGCTGTTGCCTGGCTGCAATTCTTCCAGCGCGGTTTTCAAATCAGGTAAATTTAAACCATCATTTGAATTCTTAGCTTTTGTAAAAGACACGCCTTTGGAATTGGTAGCTAAAGAATTAGCCTTGGACTTCAGTAAGCTGTTGTTTATTGTCTTTTTTACTCCATTAGCTGTACCTTGTTTCTTCGGTTTCTCCCACCCCAGGGGATATTTGTGAGCTTGTCTGTAAGTGAACAGCCATTTTTTAAGAGGGTCGAAGTATTCGAGTATCGCGTTGGCTGACATCTCGCGTTCTCCTGTTAAGTGGTGTAACGTCTGAGGCCATGGCTGACTGCTTCCTGCTTCAAGCATCTCCCTGGTAACGATTAGATTAGGTTAGGTTAATAGACCTTCTCCTCTCCAATTTCAGACCTAGTGTCATTTCCTTGAGTATCATTTCTTTGTTTAACGGTAGCATATAAAAAGACACATGAATATGGATACGACTCAACAAAGAATATTATTCTCAAGGGAATGACACGTGGCCTGAAATGGGGAAACATTCACGACCAAGCTAAAGAAATTTATAGGGTGACCTTTTTTGGAGAAGGTGGATCTTCCACGCCACTACCCCTCCCCCATCCTGCAAAATTAATGAGCATATGTTTTAGCCTGGGCACGAATCACGTGCTCCAGAGCGCAGACACTCAAAGGTAGCCATGTTGTTGCAGTAGTGTGTTTCCAAAAGTTATAAAAACGGCGTTAGAAAACGGCACCGTTTAGTCTTTTAGCGTACTTTACTATAGTATCCCCCTGCAATTTCAATTTCAGTTTCTCACCAACCTGAATTTTTGTCCAGCTTCTTTTGACTTGTAAATAGAACACTCGTGTAACGGTCCTTCGTGTTTGGCTAACCGACACAATGATTGATGAAACTGAAACTGCAGTATTAAACTCACAAAATAACTGAAAAAGAAAGAAAGACATGAGTATGAAAACGACCTCCGGGTTCAAAATGACCATAAGTAACGTATTGATTTTACAATACAGAGCTAATTTTTTAAATTAATTACATCCACTGATGATGGCAGATGTCACTGCCGAAAAATGACTTCACTGATCACCTTCAGACCAATTTACTTTCTCTTTTTCTTTATTACACGATTTTTCATTCCAAAGTTTTTGCTGCTTTTAGTGATACTAAAATCATTGATCACATTATTTTATGGCTTAGTTTAGCGCTTCGTTTGAACGTGAACCCAGAAATGCGTCACAGCTTTATACAACTACACATATGTGCCTACAACTCACACTGAACCTCTCTCATGCTTGTAAATTGCTTAGAAAGCAAATTGAAATTTACGACTCAATGTAAAGTGCCTTTGATTATATCCATACAGAACAGGTGCATGTTACGTCATTGCCGCCATCTTGGTTGACGATAACAAAGCATTCCTCATTAGCTTCTTTTGTTAGATCAACCAAGATTGCGGCTGTTTCCTTGTTATTTATATCTCAAGGGATTTTGAGTCACATGGTTGCACACACTCTATAGAAAGGGCGCTATATAATTCCTAAATCATCAAATCATCAACTCTATTATATGAATATTACCAGATGTATTGTGAATTGGAGCCAATGTGAAACTTCGCCCCAGGATCAAAATCGTTCTCAGAGCGAGGGACTGGGGCCACGATGCCTTGGTAATGCGTGCGCAGTTTCCACCACTCGGCGTTGTATTCTGAGGGCCTGATATTTCCCGCGAAAACGTTCCATCGCCATTTGTCGACGAGATAGGTGAAGGGTAAACTAGCAACACGACGTAGTGCTTGCAACATTAGGAAGTTGATTGTCGCCTCTGAGGATGTAAAGGAATGAATAAATGAAAAAGAAAAAAATGAATGAGTGAAAGAATCGAGATTGAGTTTGCTGAACTGTTAATGCCAAATAATAAATAGATCTAGATAGAAAAGGAATAGTTTAGTCACTCACTCTTTTAAAAACATAACCAATAAATAAAAAGAAACGTTTTTGAAGAAAAAAAGAAAAAGTAAAAAAAGAAATCTTGCGAAGAAAGTGGGATTCGAACCCACATCTACCAAAAAAAATCCAGTCCACTAATAATGCCAATAATAATAATAATAAAATAATAATAAATCGATTCCAATGTGCCATACCCCCGAGACATTCGCAGAGCTGAGGCGTCGAATCAATTAAATCCTTCTGCCCTTGGGTGTACGAATTAGGCAAGAAAATGTTCTAGCCGAAGCATCAGGGGAGAGACCAGCCGGCCCCCAGACCATATTGGCTAATCCCTTGCATCTCTGCCACGCACGGAATCGGTTGAAAAAAATAATATCAAAAAGTCTAGTCTATTCGGTGCATTGTTTTCGACGCTATTGTTTGGTGGAGTGGGGAAAACGCGTTGGCATCCAAGACATTGAGTCAAGCCCGGTTGAGAAGGATTATTACCCGGATGGGTGACCTGAAACTTGTACCTACTCGAATTCTATTTCTATTTTTTCTCTCTCTCGTTTAAAAGATACTTAAATTTATATCAAACTTTGCTGTTTTTCCTCGCAATATTTAGGGGTTAGAGCTCAATGTTGGGGTCTCAGGGGTCTCCACAGAGAGTGTCATAATGTCCCTTCAAAACACTCACCATCACTAGTATTGAGACTATACAGTAGTCCTATTGACTTAAGATGCTTAGGGGTTTCCACGGAGAGTGTTATAGTGTCCCCTATTGCCTCATGGAATCCTGGATTGGCTCCAGTTCGGTAAGCATAAGGAAGGTCTTTGTAAGCGAGGTAGTACTCGACGTGGCCCATCTCGTGATGTACGGTAATAAGATCAACTTGGTTGACACCAGTGCACATTTTGATTCTACAAAAACACATATAAAAAACATGAATGCTTTAAGCAAACATATCTACGATAAAAAAATGTATATAAATACAAGAAATCGATGGGCTTCATTATCATCAATATTAAGAAAAAAACTGTTTTCACTGCTTAAAGTTCCTACTGACTTCCACCACCACCACCACAATCATCACCCCTTGTCCAAAGTCCCAAACAGATGCATAACAGACAATGGAATTATTCACCCATCATCATCACCATCCTCCAAAAACGATCTGTCTTTCCGTACCCGTACTATACCATATACAGTGAATGAGTGTTATACTCACCGTACATCCCCTTGACCAAAGTCCCAAGCAGATGCATGACACACCATGGATTTATTCACCACCCATCATCATCACCATCCTCAGAACACGATCTGTCATTCACTCGTACTATACCATATACAGTAAATGAGTTTGATACTCACCGTACATCCCCTTGACCAAAGTCCCAAGCTGATGCATGACACACCATAGATTTATTCACCACCCATCATCATCACCATCCTCAGAACACGATCTGTCATTCACTCGTACTATACCATATACAGTAAATGAGTTTGATACTCACCGTACATCCCCTTGACCAAAGTCCCAAGCAGATGCATGACACATCATAGATTTATTCTCTGGTTTAATTAGCACCGACTTGTCCCAGAAAGATGCTGGCATGGCATCAAGTCCTAATGAAACAAAAAACGACTGCGCCAACTCGAACATTTTCTTCGGTGTATAATGCTGTTTGATGAGGTTAGGCGTTACGTGAAGGGGTGCAACATCAGGAAACGGTTGCACCAGGTCATAGATCGCTGACCAGTCTTGAGCCCACATGTTTCCTAGGAGGTGCGCACCGATTGGTCCATCGGAAGACATTTTTTTGTAATGCTTTTTGAGCTGAAAGCGCACATAGGCGTGAAGTTCTTGATACAATGGTTTGACTGCAGTCCATAGACCGTTTAATACGGGAATCAAATCATTTCCCATTTCGTATTCGCTTCTCACAAAGTGACCATAATCTCCCCAGTTATGTTCACTAGCACCACGATTCAACATGCCAACAAGTTCTTTATACTGGGCTCTCATAGGAGGTCCTACGGCGTCGCGCCATCCACGCCATGCCCACACAAGCTCGTCATAATCCCGCGACTTTGCCATCAAGTTGTTCAAGTAAGGAAAGAGTGGCATGCACAAATTACTGTTATCTGTGCTGTTCTTGCAGACTCTACCATTGCTGAATATCGCTGTCAAGTTTGCTTGTAGTTTCTCTATAGTTTCCACGTTTTTTTGTAAATTTGGCATTGCATTTCGCCGAATAAGTCTCATCTGTCTCGCTACATCATGAGTAAGATCCACATGTTTGCTTAGCTTTGCAGAAGCATTCTTACTTGCTTCCAAGTAAAATTCTTTAGCTCGAGTAGACGCTTTGATGGACACCTCTTCCTTCTTGGGAGTCAAGTCCGTATAATAATTCCACAGGGCTTCAGATTCTTCGATAATCGTCTTCGAACCTCGTATTTCGATGTCCTTCAAAAAAGCAACCGCAATAGCCGTGTCGTTTGTCCTGAAAGCATTCTGCTGTGGAATATTGGCACCGAAACAAGTCACAAAAACAACCGATAATAGACTACAAATCCTTCCACAATCCATCGTCTTTGCTTTATATACACTTATGAATTTTTAAACCCGAATCCTAGTCGAAAGCTTTTAAAAATAGCTACGAACATGGCGGTTTATGGGTTGTTCATTTGGTGTGAGATTAAAGTCGTTTTGTTGTTCCGTTGTGTTGTTAAAATCGGGTACCTGTCTTTTTGTCGGTTGTTAATAATAAATATACCTGCCTTCGTCAATAGAGCGAAACCATGGGTATATATATATATATATATATATATATATATATATAATTAATACAAATAAAAAATAATAATAATAATTACTTTATGAACCCTCACCACAGGGAACCCAAATTATGGAATTGTTTTATAAAGGTCAGTAAGTGATTACAATCCAGTTTATTATTGACACTCCCTAATTGATGTAATAGTAAATAATAACATAAGACGGGAACATAGTTGTTATTGAATTGCATGGCTGTAGTCATGAAAACCGTACTGCTAACATATCACCATGACAACATCACTTTCCAAGCATCATTTATACCAACTAAAACATCAGGTGACAGCAGCGAAAAGCAACAATATCTATTGACAAAACGTCAACAGCAACAGCAATGGTAACAGTAACATCAAAAACTAGTTTCACCAAATTGTAGCAAAGCCATGAATGCACAAAAAACTCAGGCTAGAAGGTACAAATTTGAACGAACTACCCTGCAGCCTCGATTGACTGCCTTGTGTTTGACTGGCGTATATGAGCTAAAGTGATCAAGGATTGTAATTAGACGACAAAGAAAAGCCAAAAGCTCAAGGTCTAAGGATGTTCAGTAGCAGATGTCGATAAACAATGAGCAGTCTTGATGATATGCAATCACGGAATTGGTCGTTAAAGACACGATCAATTCTCGACAGTATATCGATCAAAAATCGATTGCAATTCATCAAAGACAACGGTCAAAGCATTTTAATTAAGCTCTTCGCACTTACTCGTCAACTTAACTCCAGCAGACAATAGGATTATCAGTTTTGTAGGCAGCAACTTCTGTTTGGTATAATAACACGAGTCCAAAGATTATAAACAGCTCTGGTTTGCTGTGCAACTAATTCAAAAAAAGGTCACTCACGTAAAACAGAACTTTGAGTCGGTTTTTAACAGCTGATGAGAATTTCATAGCTTTAAACTCTGAACTTCGAGTTAATAAGCGTTGACAGATCAAACCATCAACGGAAAAGCCCTTCGGACCCTCTGAGATTGAGACCCAATTAGATTGAGACCCAGCTAATAAAAACAGAAAATGCAGAAAGCCTGGTCAATACATATCTTATAAGCCTTTTTTGACATTTTTGCCAGCTTTTCGCGATTTCTAGAGATTAAAAGTAACTTCCCTGATCTTGTTAATTATCTGGAGCATTATGATAATGCTCGAGATGATTGACAGATAATAAGAATATCGAATGTTAGTGCAAACAGAGATCCGATAATCGGTGAGTTGACCAACTGTCATTTTGTTTGGAGGAAACGACTTGATGACAGTATTTTGTACTCATTTACTCGCTGTATCGATTGAAAAAAGCCTTCAACTACAGGACTGTGATTTTATTTTAGCTTTTTCTTCCCCTCTTCAACACCAGGATGGCAATTTACTTTGATTTGTTGTGGTGTTCATGTTTACTGAATTGTAAGTTTGAAATCGTTACTTTTCGTTTGAACATTTGTACAAAGTTATAGCACAAGTCTTTTACGTAGTTCTCGCTTTTTCTAACCTTGTACTTATTACTCGTTTTCAGGCATGTACTTTGTGAGCGGGGAGAGTCGCATCTCTTCTGGAACGAAAGGTATGACTTTCTATGATATACAGTCAACTTTATTGACAATCGAAACGATACAAATGTAGAGTATACTTCAACAAGAAAAACAAACAAAACAGTGGTTTATAGTTTTCCTTAAGCATATGGTACCACTGAGTTTTCGTATCCTACGAAAGCTACGTGTTATAGTCATTTACAGTGTAGAGTAGTGGCTTGCTTGCGACTGAGCAACAGCACGTAACATAACTGAGCTAATCGGCAAGGGCTTAGTTACAGCTTAGTTTTGGGATCGTTTTGAGGATCATTTCGGAAGAGACCTAGGCGAGGTTTAATGACTATGTTAATAATATCTATTGTGAACACTTTATATATCAGGTAGGGACAACGACATCGCTTTCTATTTTCGAGTTTCTTGTGAGTACGTTTTGAACTCAGTTCTTTAAAAAAACAACTCACTTTACAAAACGATTAACTAATGACACCGGTGCAATGAGAAAATGATGTTTTCAACAAGAGATATTTATCTATGAATTAATACTGTTATCCTGGTGAGGAGCAGATTGTTTTTCGGAGTTTCTCTTGTTGTCATGGAGATAGTGTGTGTACTAGAAACCAATACTCTCTGATTCTTTAATCGTAACCCAACATGACCTGCACGCTTTTCAAAGTGTCATTCATCTATACTATGGCTGCCATAGTTGTTTTTGTTATGTCAATCAAGATGGCGGCCATGGCTCTTTACTTTTTCATTATGGGAATGATTGCATGTTGAAAACGTATTTCAAACGCTATCAAATTTGTGATTTTTTGCCGTACTTAGGGTGTGACGTAGCTCTTGGGATGCAAAATGGATGGATCGAGGACATTGACGTCACTGCCAGTTCGTTCATGAGTCTCGATCACGATCCGGGCCGCGCTCGACTCAACTCGACAAGTGCCTGGGTACCAGCGAGACATGACGTCAGCGAGTTACTTCAGATTCACTTTGCAAGAAAAACAAACGTCTCAGGCATTGGTATCCAGGGGCATCCAAATATGGACAGATGGGTTACCAAGTACAAATTGGATTATAGCACAGATGGCATCATCTGGAGCTCTTATCCCGAGGTATCACGTGATAGGAAAATGTTGTCATGATAATAGCTCACGTGATGTAAAAATGTTGCCATGGTAATAGCTTGAAATGTTGTCATGAAAATTATTCACGTGATGTAAAAATGTCGCCATGGTAATAGCTCACGTGATATGACAATGTTATTAGCACAACAACCTAGTTATAATTAAACCTAATTTAACTTGAGATTGTAAGTTTTACTCAACTTACAATCTCAAGTTATAAATGAACAAGCGCTAGCGAAATTAGAGATTGATTGACTCATTAAACAAAGCATGCTCCAACATCTATCTTAAAGTGAGTTTGATACATTACCATAAACAACAAAGGACAATAACCAATAGCAATCAATGTACCCACCCATATAATGCTCGTAACCGAGGCTAGCGGCTATAGGACTGTCTGTGTTATGACTTAGGTACTGGAAGGAAGCACTGACCGTAATAGTGTGGTTCATTCGCGTCTAGACGCTCTTCTAACAGTCCATTATCTGCGTGTCAAGCCTGTGGAGTGGAACGTTGCTATAGCTTTACGTCTGGAGGTCTACGGGTGTATGGAAGGTAAATATCTAATGTAAATATCCCATATATGATACAGACTGCAGGATTCAGTCATTCCTAAATCCGGCTGACACCAGCATTTTAACAGACCTTCTTATTCATTTGGCGTAATGTTTTCCCATTCCAGACAACGTGTCATTATCTTGAGAATAAGATTCTTTGCTTGAGTTGCATCCATATTCGTGTGTCTTTTCATGCACAACTGTTAAACAAAGAAATGAATTTCTAGGGAATGACACATGATTCTTTGTTTTAGTTGTATCCATATTCATGTGTCTTCTTATGTACTACCGTTAAACAAAGAAATGATGCTCTAGGGAATAACACATGACTCTTTGTTTGAGTTGTATCCATATTCGTGTGTCTTCTTATGTACTACCGTTAAACAAAGAAATGATGCTCTAGGGAATAACACATGACTCTTTGTTTGAGTTGCATCCATATTCATGTGTCTTTTCATGCACAACTGTTAAACAAAGAAATGAATTTCTAGGAAATGACACGTGGTCTGAAATGGGAAAACGCTGGAGCAAGCTGACGAAAAACGTCTATTCTCAAAAGACGAAAACAGCTATTTCTTGAGACCTACAGATTTGGAATCAGCACAAATAGTGTATCAATATGCGCCCTGCCATTTTATACAGAGTAAATCCATAAAAATGTTGAATGTTGTTATTTAAAGACCTTCGACCATGTGGCAAAAGGCCGATGTTCAAGACCACGCCCCAAGCACGCATCATAAAAGGCACAACTGCAACTCCATACACATGGCCTTGGCAAACAGAGGTGACTCTTAACAACACTGAACACTGGTGTGGTGCGTCTATAATCGACCCACACTGGATCATAACAGCAGGACATTGCGTAGATATTTACAGCTCTGAAGCAGTTGGAGAGCGTGTGCTACGTCTAGCCGAACACGACCGGATGACCTTGGAAGGATACGAGAAATACGTTGTGCCAGATCGGATGTACCTCCATCCGGGGTATGTGATTGGTGGGACTTTTAACCCAGGGTATTATGACGTGGCGCTGATACATTTGAAGGAGAGACTGGAGTTTTCTGATCGTATTCAGCCTGTTTGTTTACCAAATGAAGATGAAGAGTGGTTTGAAGATGGCAAGATGTGTTTTATATCAGGCTGGGGAAAGACTTCTGCTGGAAATAATGGAACTTATTCACAAGTACTTCAACAATTACAGGTAATAACTAGTTATAGTTTTCTGTTATGATGCCATGTTTTCCTATTTCATACCATGTGCATGCAATTCCCTTGATTAATATTTTTTCTTTACTAGTCATGCTTTTCTGCAAAAAAGTGATCTTTTCCAGTGTAGATCAATTGTCATTCCCTTGAGTTTTATCTTCTTTCTCTACTAGTTATACTTTGCTATGTTGCAACAATTTTCACTTCAATGCTCAGACCACGTGTTATTCCCATGAGTATTATCTTCATTGTCAGATTCCATTGATCTCACTGGAGGTATGTAATCGCAACATTTCCTATGACGGAAAAATACCTCAGCAATTCTTCTGTGCTGGCTATGAAGCTGGAGGTCGCGATGCCTGCTTTGGCGATAGCGGAGGACCATTCGTCTGCCAGAACGAGGCAGGGGACTGGGTACTAAGAGGCCTGGTTAGCTGGGGAGAGGAGTGTGCTTTACCACACAAGTATGGAGTATACACAGACGTTCAACGAATGCTGCCCTTCATTGAGAGCGTCATGTATGGTATGTCACGCTAATACCAAACTGGTCACGCAATATGTGTCACCCTTTGTTAGTCGCATGACCTTAGGGATTTCAAGATCGTAGCTGTTATCTCTAATAAACTTTGCTTTTTCAAAATATAACAAATCGACAAGAATGCAAGCTAATAGTTTTTGTTAATATCACCAATTTTTCTTCGTCTATTCTAGGCGTTCCCAAGTGTGGTGTGCGCTTTCTCCCAGAAGCAACTGGCGGTCAAAGTCGAATCGTGGGAGGACGTGAAGCAAGAGCTAACTCCTGGCCTTGGCAGGTCGATATCCTGAATACAGTCAATAAAACAGAGCACTATTGTGGTGGATCTTTACTCAATCCCTCATGGGTACTGACCTCAGCTCACTGCTTCTACAAGTACAAGAATATCTCGAACTTTGAAATCAGGTACAAAACGTTGAAGAAAAAAAAACTTTAACCCAAAAAAGAAAATTAACAATGAAACTTGTTTTTCATTACAAACAGGATAGGAGAACACGACGAAAGAAAGTTTGAAGGTTATGAAGAAATCATTCCCGGAGAAACTTATTACATTCATCCTGGTTTTGTTCTGGGTAACTTTCAATACCCTGGTCATTTTGACGTGGCTCTGATCAAACTCAAGAGACCAGCTGTATTCTACAAAAGAGTTCTGTCTGTCTGTCTTCCCGAAGTCACATCCAATCTAACAACAGGTACAAGCTGTTACGTCACAGGATGGGGGAAGACCGCTGAGAACGAGACTCATTACTCACCCGTCCTCAATGAACTGCAAGTTGATTTGGTATCCAAGGAAGTCTGTAATAAAAACACTTCATACAACGGAACAATTCCCGAGGAATACTTTTGTGCAGGATTTCCAGGGGGAGGTCTCGACTCGTGTGGTGGAGATAGCGGTGGTCCATTAGTATGTGCTAATGAGGAAGGACAATATGTACTGAGGGGGGTGGTGAGCTGGGGATATGGTTGCGCGAGACCTGACAAGTATGGAGTTTACCTTGATGTCAGAAGAATCTTGCCATTTATCGAAGGAACGATCAAAGGTAGGAAAAACTTTAAACGTGGAAGCAAAACGACTCTTAATTGGCTTCCACTCTGCACCAATCAAAAACCGAGGGACTGCAATCATTTTGAGTCCTTACGTTCGGTAACCATTTGACAGTCATGATTAATCAGGGCATATATATACCAAACCTGTTAATATTGTATAACGTTTGAAAACGCATTTTCCCCCAGGCGTTCCCAAGTGTGGTGTACGCTTTCTCCCAGAAGTAACTGGAGGTCAAAGTCGAATCGTGGGAGGACGTGAAGCAAGAGCTAACTCCTGGCCTTGGCAGGTCGATATCCTGAATACAGTCAATAAAACAGAGCACTATTGTGGTGGATCTTTACTCAATCCCTCATGGGTACTGACCTCAGCTCACTGCTTCTACAAGTACAAGAATATCTCGAACTTTGAAATCAGGTACAAAACGTTGAAGAAAAAAAAACCTTAACCCAAAAAGAAAATTAACAATGAAACTTGTTTTCTCATTACAAACAGGATAGGAGAACACGACGAAAGAAAGTTTGAAGGTTATGAAGAAATCATTCCCGGAGAAACTTACTACATTCATCCTGGTTTTGTTCTGGGTAACTTTCAATACCCTGGTCATTTTGACGTGGCTCTGATCAAACTCAAGAGACCAGCTGTATTCTACAAAAGAGTTCTGTCTGTTTGTCTTCCCGAAGTCACATCCAATCTAACAACAGGTACGAGCTGTTACGTCACAGGATGGGGGAAGACCGCTGAGAACGAGACTCATTACTCACCCGTCCTCAATGAACTGCAAGTTGATTTGGT
Source organism: Actinia equina (assembly GCA_011057435.1). Taxonomy (NCBI): domain Eukaryota; kingdom Metazoa; phylum Cnidaria; class Anthozoa; order Actiniaria; family Actiniidae; genus Actinia; species Actinia equina. The sequence goes on from WHPX01000290.1 coordinate 731,388, forward strand.
ATCCAAGGAAGTCTGTAATAAAAACACTTCATACAACGGAACAATTCCCGAGGAATACTTTTGTGCAGGATTTTCAGGGGGAGGTCTCGACTCGTGTGGTGGAGACAGCGGTGGTCCATTAGTATGTGCTAATGAGGAAGGACAATATGTACTGAGGGGGGTGGTGAGCTGGGGACATGGTTGTGCAAGACCTGACAAGTATGGAGTTTACCTTGATGTCAGAAGAATCTTGCCATTTATCGAAGATACTATAAGGAGAAACACTACTACGAAGTAAATCTACAAAGTATCATAATTCAGAGACACCAAGAACGACTCCATATCAGATATGTTTTTGGGAACACATGCTCTACAAATGCACCTTGTATATAATTGCCTAATATCAGTTGCTTCCATGAAATGAAAAAATAATTTCCATAGAAAAAAGGCTTCATCCATGACTTCATGACCCAACACTCATAAATTGTAAGAAAATGTATTTTCTTCAACTTTTGAAATAAAATTTAGATTTGAAATCTTTTGAGAATAGACTTAGTAACGGGATACCTTTGGCTATTTCGACGGCGCGACCAATAAGTATGGGTACTAAAGGTGTTCAAAATGGCGGGCGAAGTTGAACTCGTCCGTCTTAAAACAAGTTGGATCAAAGTTATCGCGAAACAATTAATAAAACAGGGAAGGTAGACCATGAATGAGGACGTTATCAGAGTTGCACCCAAGCCAACAGAAAGATCCGCTCAAGTTGGCGCCATTTTCAGCTCTCAATTAAATTTGACTCCTGAGAAAAGTCGACCAAAACAAGTGAGGGAATCTCGAGTGAATGCTGTAGTAAAGCAAACTGTGCTGGTAGAAAACCATGAGAACGACGAGAATTATCAAAGGTATGTCTGAATTGATACCATGACAGATATTAGCAAGGAGTTATTGAATGCTACTATCGAAAAATAGTGTTGAAATTTGGTTTTTCAAAGCACGTTTTAGCTATTTATCCGAGGAAACCTGTTTGAAGATTGCCGTTTATAGTAATTAGTGTTCTTATGTTAGCTTATCTACACCTCGAAGCTCTCAGTTTTTGCAATTTCGACTCAGTTATTCTTATGTTTTGGATGTTTACTATCGTAGTACAGCTAGTAGTAAATTGATTGTCCCCTTTTACCTTCAGTCTTGAGCGTCCAATCATCAACTCTTCAGCAAGAATTAGCAGCAAGCTCCAAGACCTCCAGAAAAACAAATTCAACCCCGCCATAGCAATAGCCGAAGAGCTTGAGAATTCTGAAGCTACAAGAACCAATTTTGTTGAAAAAGTTGCTCAAGCTGTAAATATCAAGAGGGACAAGAATAAGTATACTGATTTGATCTCACTGGATGTGGTTCCAAGGGACATTATCAGCTCCCATGCCCTGCATAGGGCCCCTTGTACCATCAAACCTGGGAAGGGACCTGAAGTTGAGCCTCAAATAATGAACTTCTATTCTGAAGATTTCGAGGAGGAAAGTGCAAAGTTTGACTTTAATGGAGTTGATGAGAAAGATGAATTGCCCGTGGTGTCCTATGACTATGCTTTTGACTTGTATTCTCATATGAGATGCTGGGAGCATACTTGGAGATGATTTCATGTGGAAAATTTACTGCAATTTCATCTTACTGTGACCTATGAACTTCCAAAATTCGGTGTTTTGGCCTCCCTCAATCAAATTTGCAATGGGCCATGTACATGATCATAATATTGAAATGTTCCTGACTTCAATGGCCTATTTCCCATGGGAAAATGCTGGCTGTCAAGTCTTGGGAATATTTATCACTGGCAATATATCAGAATGACTAGGACTGACAGAAGCAAAAATGCTAGGCATCTGGAGTAGTTTAAATTCCAAAAACACAAAACAGGCTGTAAATCTGTGAAACTTTAGTAATACTCATTTTAACTAGTACTATTTAGTAATGAATCTTGTTTCACAGATTTACTGTGGTCACTCTAGTTTCTTATGTACTGTGTTTTATTATCTGTAATATTTTGTTTAACAGAGACATCCCTGTATTAAATAGGATTAGGAAGGGTAAAGGAGACCTGAAGGGTTAATTATGGTCATAACAAGCAACAACTATTTATAGGAAATTCAAGATTTATTTTCAATTTTTTCCTTGAAAAGACAAAATCGTCTTGTACTTTTACCACAAAATGTTTCTGTAAAACACTTTCTCGCATGAGAGCAGCAATATACAATTATTCAACTTAAACTTTTTCTTACAAATCTCTTTACACATGTACACTTTACCAATATCTTTGTAATAGAAATATTTATGTACATATTTATATTTGTACATTGAGGTGAAAACTATTCCTACCACACAGTGGTCAAAATACAAATCATTCTATTACAAATTCAATCACATTGAATGTGTCATTTTTTTGTCATCTTCTTGGTTGCAATACATCTGTGCAGTTGTTCGGTGACATCCCAGCTTGAAACTTTTTGAGTAAAGTTGTCAGTTTGGTGACTAGTATTTTCTTTTTAAAAAGCAAAGATTCCTCAATTATTTCATTGAGGTATGAGCATTGTAATTGGAGTGGACCTTTGAGGTTCCCTAGTTGTACAAGTACCTCATCATCGACTGCCAAAAAAAAAAAAAAGATTTGTTACTACTTGGTCATAAAATTAAGTACAACATGCACTAAAAGTATTTCAAAAAAACATTGAAAATCCCTCTGAGCATGTTGGAGTATTTAAATCTCTATTAACCCTGAACTTTTTTACAGTCAAACTAAGAAAATCACGAACACTTAAAATATGTTTGGAATATTGAACATCATGTTCTGACCAATCACATACTACAGTTAATTTTAGAAATGAATTCATTCTTGCAAGAGATTCGTCAGAACACCATGCTTACCATTCCAGACATATGTTAGGGATTCATCTTTGCTTTGACAACAAAGGCCACCGGCAGTCTAAACTGTGTAAACCCATGGTTATTTGTCTAATTTGTGGCAAATCTATTATTTAGATTCAAACTTTTTATTGGCTAATTAGATAAGAGTAAGACCCCTCTAAAATTTAATTGAAATGCAAATATTTGAATTAAAAAAAGCGTGAATGAATGGAAGAACAAATACATAAGTCAAATAACACAAAGAAAAATAAAGCCTGGTGAATAAAAATAAAAGAAAATAAAAGGATTGAAAGAAAGAAAAAAACAAACAAGAAAAGAAAAAAGGATTAAGAGAGAAAGACTGAGAAAGGATCATTTACCATTTTCATGTTTTCTCAGTTCTTTAAATATCGCTGTTCTTATCTGTGAGTTTTCTTCATGTGCTTCTCGCATAAGTTGTCGCTGTGATACCAGACTAGGAGATGAACTAGGAGTACTATTTTGGCTTGTTCTATTGTCCATTTGTAATAATCCATCGATATTATTAGTCACTTGCAAGGGCTCCTTTTCGTCACTTTTATCTTGAGGAGACAAGGCAGTTCTTAAAATTGATGAAATATCTGAAACATCCTGCTTTCTGTCCACATTATTCAAACAAGAATTCTTTCCTAAGTCTGTTGAGTTACTCAAGACTTGTCCCTTTTTCGGTAACTGTCCTTTTATTTGATGAAGCCGTTGAAGTTTCTTTAGCTGTGGGTGTATGTGATGTTTAGCAGCTTTTGCTGGTTTCGCTCCACTCTCAGATACATCCTCCGATGGTTTTCTTTTTCTTTGGTAAGGAGTGATATTGTTAGGTTTTATGTCATTTGTTAACATGTCTTTGTATTCTTTATTTATAATGGGTTTGTCAGTAAGTGTTTCTTGTTGTTCTCTGTAATGATGGTGGACTGGACTTGGGGTGTCGTGGTGTATGGAAGTGGGCCACTTTACTGGTGGAGTGTCTGGTCGTTTTTTTTTTGCAGCCTCGTTAACATCAGCTTCATCGACCATAACACGCTGTTACAAGAGAAATTATATATTAGTTCATCTGTATCTCAGCTGAAAATTTTATTCTATAAGGCACCACACGAAGCTTTCTTGTATGAAATATGTGGGGTTATAGATAATTTGATAATTTCTGGAACTACACTGGTTGCTACCTAGAGGATGTCAACTTGGAAACTAGAACAAGTTCATGATCCAAGCATTCTCTTTTTAAACATAATTATTTATTATACCTGGTCCTTGGCCAACTTGTATGGATTACCAAACATATGTGCTCTGTTTTGCCCTGGGTCAACTTCTCGTAACTGGTTTCCCTGACGAAGGACTTTACCATAATTTCCCATCTCAGAAATAGCAATGCTGTGCCTTGCATCTAAAATAAAAAAGAAATAAAATAAGGATATTGACATTAAAAAATACAAATGCATGAAATTTGAAATTATTAGAGAACAATAGGTTTCCAATTTTCATGAACTTGAAATTCTTTTGTTTTGTCCTCCAAGTTGAGCTGCTTTGATGTCACAAGCAAAGGGACTATTCCCTATTTGCTAACACAAATCTTTCTTTCTTTCTTGGTTTTGACCCCTATTTGAGACCTCCACTCCATTCCTATCCCTTGGAGCTTAATCTATAGTCTGTACCTTCTTCTTGTAGTATTGTGGAAGTAGTTGCCATGTGAAAGAAATTGATTCTCATTCGTGAGAGCTGATCAAGAAGTTCGTCTCTGTTAATGTCATAGGGATTTTTGTAACATTGCCGCTGGGTTCCCTGAAATGAATACAGACAATTTCTCACTTACATAGCAAAATATGCACTTATTTCAAATATATGCATTGAAATAATATCATTAAAAAATATTAATGATTATCACATACATTGTGTTCTTTCATTGCTTGGACAACGTCTTTTGTATTTATGTCATTACCACTAACAAAAGAAAAGAAAAATTGTCAAAAATAAATAAATGATTTTTTAATGTAATAGCCAATGTGCACAAGCATGAATATAGATTTTTTTATCAGAAAAAAATTACCCAGTTGTTTTTTTCTGTTGAAATGCTTACAGTTTTACAGAAAATGTTGAAGGAAAAATTGTCAGATGAATTTTTAGAGGAGCTGAAAAAGTGTAAGTACTCAGTTTACCATCATGCTTTGTGCTAGAGATTAATGCTCGTGCACATTGGCTATTATTGTTTTACAGCCATTAATAAGATATAAAATTGAGTCAGGAAAGTTAATTTCGTTTCTTTTAAGGCACATTTAAAAAGTTTTCTGTCTAAAAAATATGTTTTTTTATATTTTACCATGTGGGATGATATGGCTATGAGGACTTTGGCGACCAATACAGTAAACTCTCATCACACAAAAACCAAAATGTTACAGGCACCTTGCTACGCAGACCGGAGCAAAATGGCCAGCAAAAACATTCTGACTAAGAAATGACGGTAAATACTCTCGCTTTTGTGGATGTTAGCTATTATATACACAATTTTGAAGAGTTTCCATGTTTCAATAATTTACCTTTGCCTTGGGTTTTTACTATTTTCTCTGGTTGCTGTGTGGTTTAGAAGAGAGTGATAATCTTTTCTTTCCGTTGAAGGCAGCTCAGGTGTTTGAATACTGGAATAACAATGTATTATATTCAGATGTTGAGAACATTTTGCTGTAACTTAACAATGATAAAACCTATTGCTGGTTGCATTCTGGTCTAGCTTGGGTACAAACAACAATTCGGAATTTATAGGTAGGAGTGATGTTTTGAAAGTTTTCACAATTGGACGAGCCATTAAGCAAAGAAATGAAAGCTTAGGGAATGACACATGGACTCAAACAGGAAAATGAATATCATACCCAAGCTAAAAGGGTCTATTGTTTCATAAATTTATAATAACTTTTTCTCTATTCATTTCCTTCTTTTTTCATTTATTTATTGATTGATTCATAATTTATTCAAAAAATAAAAACAAAAACTCATTACCTTGGGATGAACTTGTGTTTGATTTCCCTTGAAGAATTTTTACCCATGAGTGATTCAAAGCGCTTTGCCTCTATTTTACTCTGGAAAAAAGAGAGGAGTTTAAAACTGACAGAGTCATATGAGCACCAGCTATTCAAAGAATACAACAATTCTTTTATTTATTTATAATCTGTATTATTGATTCATATCTTATTTAAAATCTTTGAGCACTTCTTTGTGGGCGAATCCAGCTTAAGATTCGCACAAGCACAATTTCTTTTCAAAATCTTAAATTTCTATTTTGCTGTTAGAAAAAAAATGTGCTTATACTTTTTTCTGCAGGTCAACCTTTTCCTATTTACTTTCTTTAGAAATATTTTTCTTTAATCAATTCATTTTTATTTTCAGTCATGCTCATTATGTCCATCACAAGTTTTTCACAAAAGAAAATGACAGAATTGATGTATTTCATTTGCAGATAAAAAATTGTTAAAAAACCCTAGAGTTTTTTCAGTATTCAAATTTCTAAAGAAATTTTAGATCCTGAAAATAGCATTTTTAATGAATTAGGATGTATAAAACAAAGTGAATGGTAGCAAATTGTCTTTTCTACACTTAATTCCTTCTTCAAATGTGACACATTCTTTCTTAATCATTCCATGTAGTGCAAATTAATTTCAAAAAATCAATTAAAGAGTCTAAGGCCCAATTCAGACGTCAATCTTTTGCCCTATCGAATTTAATTAGAATTGAAGTCGACTCAAATTCATTAAAATTGGACGTCTGTTTCAAACGCCGATTTTAATGTTGCCAGTCGCAATATATTGACAAAAACCAAAAACACAAAAACTGCTGAAATCTTGAGCCTTTTTAATTTATGCATTAGATTCAACTTGACTAAAGATTGACGTTTGAATCAAATGCCAGTCTTTTGCCATTTGGTGCAACCCGAGCAGTCGACTTTAATTCTTCACCGACCTTAATTAAATCTGTCGATATCAATTGCTTCAAATGTCAATTTTACAATAATTTAAAATTTTCTCGCGCACTGATTGGTTATTTTTTATCATTGATAAGAGGACAGACAGATAAAGCTGACGTCAACGAGCGCGCACTCTTTCCGTTGGTTGTTTTGATCGCTAAAAATGAGAAGTTTTTATCGCTTTTGTTATTGTAAAAAACAAATTGACATCAGTTTTTATGTGTCTGTCCTCTTATTGACAATAAAATTCACCATCACATTGTCATTCGGCTATGCCTCGTGAATCCACACTACTTTGACAATGTGATGACGCAATTTATTGTCAATAAGAGGACAGACACATAAAAATCTGATGTCAATTTGTTAATTAGATTCAATGCAGCAAAAGACCGACATCTGAACTGGGCTTAAGAATAACATACATTCTTATATAAAAACCTAATTTTACTTTTCAAACATGTAAACGTTTCCAAGAGCTGAAAGAAAATTGGTGACTTGAGTTTATTAAAATTTAACCTAGGTTATGATATATATTTAAAAGAATAAAAATTTCACACATTTTCCAAAAACTGAAAAAATGGTGACTTGATTTAATTGAAAACAAAAAGATGACTTAATGTTTTTAAAAAAATTCGCTTATGCTATGATATAAAAATAAAAAAGATAATTAAATAAATAAAAGTTTTCACATGTTTTCCAAAGACTAAAAAAAGGGGACTTGTATTTAATGGAAAAAAAAAAAGATTTCATAATATAAAAGTAAGATACAAAATAAGATACCTTTTGCTTGACATTCTTCAGGTAATTAATAATCTGAAAACTGAGTGCTCCATCCATGTGATCAGGAATCAATGAAGTTGGTATTCCCATTCTCTTGAATGCATTACGCAGCGGCTAAAATGATAACATTTGTAACAGTTTATTTTCATTTTTAAATAGGATCATTAACTACACTATAATATACATCGGCAGATCAAGCTTAAGTATAGGCAGATCTACTCTCAGGTGAAATGAATATACTCCAAAAATATATACCAATAAGTGTCTGTGCACACACACCAGAATAAACTTAAATGGGCACTTGGATGAAAATGCCCCAATTTTTGAAATTCCAAATAATTGAAGTATATGAGGGTAATATGACTCAATTATGATTATGTAAACCAGATTAGTGACAATTTTAGCCTGGGAGCCACTTGTTGTTGAGATATTTTGGGTTAAAAGTGAAAAGAACAATAGGGTTGAGTCAATGATGTCATTTTCTCACAATTTAGATGCTGAATAAAATTGATTATTTTCCCCCGCCACTTTTGACTGTGAAGGAAACATGTTGCTTGGCTACTATCTGGGCCATATAGATAAGTTTAAACAAGTTTCAAGTCATTTCCAATTTTTATTAATTTTCATCCAAGTGCCCCTTTAATATTTTCAATAAATTGTTTCCACTTTGCTAATGCTTAGGAGTGCTTCCACCTAGTAGTTACTTACTCCAGCATAATAACTTGGTACAGTCGACAGGTAAGAATCAAATGCTTGCTTCCACTTTGGCACTGGTTTGATCTTGGGTACTTTTACAAGTTCATCTGTGAAGAGAATAAATATAGATGAAGTCATACATATTTCATGAATACAGCTGCAATAGACAAGATGGAAAGCAAAAGAAATAGACCTTTCTCGCACTGCAGCCATGTCGGCTGGAACGATAGATTTTAGCCCATTTAGCCTTACACGCAAGTTCCATTCAAGTGCTTCTGGGAGAGTTTTCATGAGCAGAAAGAAAGGATTTAATTCTTGTGAGAATAAATATGGCATGTCAAGGTCTATTGGTTGGTTTTACTGCTTTCGTAGAATGGCTAAAGTCAATAAACTGCTCAAACAAGGAATTGCACTTCTCGTTACAACAGCAAATACTGACATCTTTATGTAACATACAACTGACTTCTCATCCTTCCCCCTTCGTTATATGACAAAGCCAGCCATGTAACCCCCATGGTTATGAGCAAATGGCATTATTAACCCCTGGAATTCTTGTTGGCTGAGTTCAAGAGCAAAAGCTTTGGACTTCTAATGGGTTGATAACTCAATCTTAGTTCCATTAGAAGCATGTTTAGAGCAAGTATTGCTCCTTGACACAGCAATAACCCAAATTATGTCCATGCACAATCCAGTTAAAAATAAGTTACAGACTGTGCATGGATTAAGCAGGAAGACTGAAGGTTAACAAACCAACCTCTATTGTTTATGTAGAGGGACAACATGAAGAAGCAGTGGATGATAGCCATTGTCCATCAACAGAAGCTCATCAAAAGCTTCCTGCAGAGTTTTATAAGTGTTCATAAACCAGTGTTCTCATCAATATTGTCATTTATAGCAACAATATATTGTCATTTTTGGTAACCCATAACTGAAGATACATGCAGTCCTGCTCTTAGGAATTGCACCCCAAAATGTTATGTTGCAGCTATTAAATACTGCAATCCCCTCACAGTCAATAATTAGAACTTTTAGAGCCCTTTTTTAAGATCATTGAATTGTCAGATCCTGGTAAATTATACCATAATAGCATTCATAAATTTGGAAATCATAAACAGTTTGTTCTCACTCACTTTATATTTCAAGTTGTTGTGCATTGATGAGTCACAATATCAGTTCGAAAGAAACCTAGTTCAGGAGCCCTGAATACTTTATTTTTTCTTACAGATTGAGTGCTTTTGATACCTTAATTGTTAGGTCAGCTTGGGGTGGAAACATAAGCAACAGGACAGCAAGAGTACTCTCTAACAAACATCATAAAATGAAAAACACCATTCATTCAAACCTCTAAAAAACACATGCTCCAAGTCTTAAATGAACTGACATCACCAGCATGAACTGTGGTATGATACCACAAATTTGGGAACAAAAAGATGATGCTGTATATCATTTCTTTTTTAGACCCAGAGTGTTAGAGGTTCGAGGTACTTACCAAGAAGAGGAAAAAGTACTGGGTAGTTGTATGGCATTACAAAGAGATTGACAGCTTGTAAGTTTGTGCTGGCTTTAAGATATCCAAATGTACAACCTAACGAACCAACCTCTCCATTCTTTCTTCCACTGTTGTAAATAAATGTCTAGAAAACATTCAAAAGATAAAGTAAGTTGGATATGCATTAAGAAATACTGGGATAACCTTGCACCAACATCACATGGCATTCAAGAGAAAAACTGGGCAATCTCAGGGAACACAAGCAAGGGATTGCAGAGTATATGTAGAAAACCAAAGAAAATCCCTACCAATAATGTTATAAATTATGCGTTCGGTGTGTATATAATGAAGTAGAGAGAATAAGAGAAAAATATCATATGCCCTTGGCAGGATTTGAACCCACGTCTTCGGTATTCTAGTCCGATGTGTTAACCACTACACTACAAGGACCAACCACGCTGGTAACGCAGCCAGAATATGAAATGTAGGGTATTCGTGAGGATCCCAGAGCGATATTTTTTCTCTATAGATAAGTTGAACACCGTAAATGTACGCAGATAATAGACATAGTAAAGTAGTAATAAATTATGCGTTCGGTGTGTATATAATGAAGTAGAGAGAATAAGAGAAAAATATCATATGCCCTTGGCAGGATTTGAACCCACGTCTTCGGTATTCTAGTCCGATAATGTTAGCTAATTATAACATGTGCACTAGAGCTATGCAATGACTCTTGATTCTCTTATATAAGGTTTGGAAGATCTTACCTGCCAACATGTTGAAGGTGACTTTCTCTCTAAGATATACTGTGTTAGAGGCGATGGTTCCAGTTCGTACTTATCAAAGGGAAAATTTTCTAGGACTTGCGGTTCTGAGTCTTCACAGTTGAACAAAATTTTAGGTTGTGCATCTCTTGGAGTCTAACAAAGAAGGAAAAAACGCATTTCATTAATTTTTACATACATCTTAATAAAGATTATGAAAAGTAACAATATTTTTCCTGCCATAGAATTTAATATACATTTGTCCCAAAATTATGTTGCTAATCGATGATGGTGGTGATGAAGATGATGACATGTTCGTAAGTTATGGTATGGTATTATGATATGACGGAGGTGACGATGAAGATGATGACGTTGGTGTGGTGAAACAATATTATGGTGGTGATAGTTTAAATTGTGTGCAAACATTAAAATTTTTTTCTTCTTTTTTTCTGTTAAACACAAAACTGCCCAGACAAGCTTAGCTATTGGCGTGGGAGTGTAGTTTATTTAACTATCGTAATTCATCTTTAAATATTAATAAATTGTAAATTGTAAATTGATGGCAGTGGTGGTGATCGCTGTAGTGGTGTTGACGGCAATGATAAATTTCACTGATACATGTTTCATACTTACAAGTTTTGGCATTGTAGGATCTGGCCAAAATGTCTCAGGAATCGGCCAATAACCTGTTGGTAAGCTATCCTTCTCCATATTTGCTTTGATGTAGATCATTTTACAACAGCTTGTCCACGAAGCAGGCTGAGATATCTGAGGTATCGGAGAAGCAGTAGCAGATCTTGATATTCCATTAGATATTAAGCCTTCCTCTGCAAGACCATTCACGACTGGAGGGGCAGCCAAGGAGTCACCACGAGGGGTCAAAGATGGAGTAACTGTCCCACTGTGAAAGAAAATTCAACTCAATCACATTTTTATTTTGTATTTTTTATCTTGGTTTTTGTCTTCTGTCAATCAAAAAATATTCAGACCAATGAAAATCTTGATCTATGTATTTAAAAAAATATAATTATGAAAGAGTAAAATTATGGGATCGTATGGAATCACCAAAATGAGTACTGAATGAGTAAGATCCCCCCAATATACATCTCTGGAAGTGGATTTGTATAGGTAATAAGATGATTTCAAGTTCAACATATGGCTAAAAAATATGGGTGGGGTAGGAATAGTATGAGATAGTATATAGAGCCAAAACTAAACCTACATTGTAGCTGAAGTATTTCATTTACTAGAGGTAGAACCTAGAAGTACAAAATATACACACCTTGTCGATAGTCCTTCTGTTTTGATTGGTTGATTGTTTTCAGAATTCACTTGTCTATTTCTCATCTGTTCTCCTGAAGTATCTACATTGTTTCCAATATGATTATGACCATCGATGATCGGAGGAGGAGTGGGTGAGTCTGTTTCTCTTAACATATTATTTTTTGGACCTGAGAAACAAAATAAAAAAATTAATTAAATTCCTATTTAAAATGACTTGGGACCATCACTTTATCATTAAACTGAGAAGAAATTAAAAATTCTAAAAAAATCTAAGAAGCTTTGGCTGTTGTATTACAGGCAGGATGGGACAATCACTTCAGCACTAAAGAGCTATTAGACTCCAAACTACAGTAGGTAAAATCACAAAGATTGAAATAATAGAAGTGGATTTTTGAGGGAACTGAACCTGGGTTGCATTGGTGAGAGAAGGTGCATTAGCAACGCATGCCACCTTCGCTTTCTCAAGTATCATTAAATTATAATTAAAAAATTTACCAAAAAATTATTACTTATTTACCATAATTATTAAAAGGAACAGTTTGTTTTTCTAGACAAACTTTGAAAACTAGGAAAACTTGAATTACTTTGTGTTAATTGTGTCTATCTACTAAAGCAATTTTCAATGTCTTATTGAAAATTATTCTAGATGTCTGGTTTTTACTGGTTTTAACTTGAACAGAAGCCAAAAACACTAATTAATGGCGTATTGTCTATAGACATTAGGGTAAAGAAACACAAGTGCTAAGACTATTCTCTTAACTACCTTCAGCTGGGATTGGTGGTGATGGATCTGGACCTCCAATCTTTTCGAAGTTAACGACAATACCACATTGGATCTTCTGTACGATAGATTCCAAGGCTTGACCTAAAGATTTTGATGATGATGCCTTGTAGCACTTTCCTATCAAAATTAAAAGTAAATTTTCATGAAAAACAATCAGGCACACATGAAATTTAATTCCAAGATTTTTTTTCTTTTGCATCAGTTTTACTTTTAAAGAGAATTTGCTGAGAATTGGGTAGATTAAAACCTAATACCTTATATTTTCACAATAGCCAAATATTTTTTTTCAGTAAGGACTGAATGATACAACTATATAATGCCAAATTCAATGTTCTATCTCCCTAGTTACTATTGCTAAGTTGGACAAAGTAAAATGCATTTTTGATATACAATCACTGATTGCTGAAAATTGTGAATGTCTGTCTCAGAATGAATGCATTCTAAAGTTACACTGATGATAAAAAAAATTTGGAACTAAAAACCTTTCTAAATTAAAATTTGTTGATTATACATTCTATATATACATCCATTGTGAAAACTACCCAGTGTTTTGTGGTCACTTAAGCAAAGCCAGGATTGGTGTATTTGTATTAAGAATGGAGGGGCAGTGAACCACCCTCTTCACTATCCTTGGACCGACCCCTAAAATATTATGATTATTTATTCGCATTAATAACTTTGTAATAAGATCCTCCTATTGCTCACTATTAGACCGACATTAATCGAAAAAAAGGAAAAATAATTTATGAGCAAAAAGGATATCTATTAGAATATTGTGCAATTACCTCCAGTAACTTCGCACATGGCTGCAAGAGCGGGTTCAGTGCTAAGCATAGCATTAGCTCCCTTTGTCTGTGGTCCTCCTCGGCATCCAGCCATCCTTAAAACTAAACCAAATAATCTCTGGTCCCATCGGAAAGGTTCTTTCGTAAGATCACTTCCTGGTAAGTTGCTATGCATGGGCAGATGAAGCTGAAATGATTATAAAATATTTCTAGAGTTTTATATTAATGAAGCTATGCTCTCCAGATTATAGTAATGATGATGATTTTTAATTATGATATCCAAATTAAATATGAAAAATGCAAAAAATTCGAAACTAAACATTACTTAAGTTTATGCCATTAAGTTTATGCCATTTTTCTTCTTCGAATAAACATTAGGAAGTTTACAAATTAACATTCAATTGGTCTATAATCACCAAATAACTCACCTCTTTTTCAACCTCACTCTTTGATACAAGACTACTACCATCTGTTATACAAACTACAATCGCTGGATCTAAATAGAATGGTTTCCGGCCCTGAAATAAACCCCAAAAATATACATGAGAAACCAAGATCTCCAGGAATCTTTCAAGCTTAAGGCAAAATGCAATTATGATGTCATTGTGGTTTAATAATCGTGGTTTCAATAATAAGCAATTAATTGATTTTACCAGAATGCAGCCTCTATCTTAGTAAATTAATGTTTTTCAAAAAATATTCCACATATTTTTGGTTTCTTTTAATTGATACAAAAACCACAGGTTATAAATTTTACTGGAAAGATGCTTGGGTAAAATATATTTTACATTCTCATAAAACCTCAATGATTGATTGTTTATTTCCTGGTACAGACAAAATTATTCTGTCATAGTTAAAAATATAATATAACGAATCACAAAATAGTTCAGCTGTGAATATATCTGATGCTCAAAAACTCACCATCCCATAATTATCAATCCCAGAAGTGAGCCGGTAAAGGTTTAATAAGTCAAAGCTATCCTTGAGAGCTGACCCAAGAGTTGATAGGCCAGTAGCTTGAAGGTTGCGAAGCTCATTATAAAACATAGGTTGGGATCCATTCCAGCCAACCTAACAATTCAATGTACAAATCAGTTATAGAAATTCACAATAAAATTAAGTATGATTTGTGTGTGTGTGTGGGTGCGCAGGGGGGGGAGAGGGTTGTATGGTGGGAGGGGGGAGGAAAAGAATTTGGAACAGGAAAAATAATAATGGTGTTAATAAAAATTTGTTAATCTAACAAAATTTCATTTATATCACTAAAGTGATGTAAAAAATCAATGATGTAGAAAAGGTCTATAAAAGCAGTGCTAGGGAAATTTTTTTACTTTACCCCTCAACAAATTTTTAAAAAACAAACATTAAATTTCATTTTTCTAAGAAGCATTAAATGAATAGGCTTAAAAATTTCAACTATATTTACAGTAAGTTTTAAAATCTGAAGCAATTTCTAAAACAATTTAAAAATTAATAAAAAATTGTTTATACAGGTAAGCAAATTTTCCATGACAAGGAAATGGAATATTTAAGAACATCACAGGAGTATAAAAAACTATTAATATTTATTACAATTTTTAATTTCTAATAGCTGTAATTTCTGTTAGCCAATCATGTTTAGTCTTCTAAGTCTTGTTGGTATTCACCAATGAAAAGTCATCTTATATCACGGAACTATCATTCTCATAACACAGACCATGATCCTTAGCGGGTATTTTACATGACGAAACAAAGGTACGAAATGCAAGGTTTGCGTTTCAAAGAAGAAAAAAGTTCCGTAAATTTAGCAAAACTACCGAAATGAGGGTAAACTGTGAAAGAGTTGTTGCTATGCATAAGATCTTGGCCTCAAAAAAGATTTTTTTTTGGGGGGGGGGGGGGGGGCAAAATTGCCGCGCATCGAAGTTCAAACAATGTGTCTCTCTCAGCCTCACCTTGACGGAGCGAGGCGGTTCATCTAACGTCACCAGCATTAAACGATCAGTTCGACTCGCCTGATCTCGTTGTCGAATCTGTATGAAACAAAAATTACCCCATAAATACCTTCATTCATCTTTCATTTACCGGTCCGAACCCACAGAATCGATTTTTCTTTACCTTAATAAAAGTTTCCACGGCATTTTTGGCGACATCAAGCAAAGTCGTACCGAGGGAAGTTCTCTGATTCATAGAAGCAGAGGTATCGACAACAAAAACTAAGTTCACCATTGTGTTTGGCGAAGGGTTATGTGTTGTTTTGGGTGGTTACTTTGATTTGAAACGGTTTGGTTTGCGAGAACGAGAGCATGTTCTTTCCCGCTTCATAATGGCGCCCTATCTCGAGCTGCTTTGGGGCGCAGCTAACTTTTCTACGCCTCCACGATGCACTACATACCACGTGACTTGACATCGACCCCATCATGCATCCGAGCAAAACCTTACCCTCAGGGAGGCACAGAGGGAAGAACAAAGAAATAAATTCACTACGCTATACCCTCCCCCTGAGAAGATATATTTAGGCTTTCGATTGTTCTACGCATGCGTTCATGTTGGTATATAATTTTATTTTTCTTTGTTCTACGCAACGTGGCGGATTGAGGAGAGACTTGCTTCGAAACCAGGGGTTTTTATTGCTTAGAACTAAAGTCATTACCTAAAAAGCAAACTATACTTCTTCTGTGAAAGGACTTGGATGTTAAATGAAATATTTCGTGGCTATTTGCGTTGAAAAAACATCTGTAATCAAAAGGAATTTTTTAGCCCTCTCTTTATTTTCAAGTACAATCTCCAAAGAAACGAAAAAATGTGTGCTATGAATCTGGGTACCATTTTAAAGAAATTGTTAATATATGTTTTATACTGATTACTCTTTGGTATCCTATTTACGACGGTTGTTGCTCAATTTCCTTGTTTGATCTTGAGACAATCTTGAACGAGCTCTGTTCGCTTTCGCTTTCCGTTTCACCTTACCCCTAATAAAGCTTTCCATTTATAATGCAAAGATATACTTTTACTAGACAAACAAAGGTATAAAAATATTTTAATAGTTGTTGGGAAATATGACAGGGTCATGAACAAGTCTTCCAAACTGTAAAGGATGCAAATTTATGAACATTGTTTCACCCTGAGTTATGTTTAGTTAGATTAACCTCAAGCCATCCCCTGTGGTGTCCTTTGCTAAAGGATGTCATCGCAATGACAGACAACTAGGCAACCAACGTTACATCAACGTATTTTATGACAACCAACATAGACCAAAAATAGTCAGGGAGGGGTCGTCATGTGGCTGATTTAATTGAATAAATTATTAAAAAGCAAAAATTAAATATTACACAAACGACAAGAAAAATATAATAATTTGAAAAAAATCTCACATTTATATATAGAAATATTTCACTCAATAATATAATTTAAAGGCAGGCTGAACATTTTGAAAAAATATTAATTAACTTCCGGGGTAAAATTAACTTGAAAGAATTCCCAATTCTTATAATTCTCATAAAAAGGAATAGGATTTCCAATTACTGCTGTGAAAATATGGGCAAGCAGGATAAATAGCATAATGTGTTGGTACCAGTGAGACAAACCCAACATTTTATGACTTTAGATGATCTCAGTGTGAGAACCACTATTGTTGGTTTCACTGCGAGTTCATACTTGGATTTAAATATTAGCATTGTTTTTGCTAAGTCATATATATCTATGATTACTATCAATACATTGTTCAATAATTATTGGTAGCGGTAGCATATTCAGCAGCAGTATGCATAGCTTCAGCCATGTCCTCTTGCTTAGCTTTTTGCCATTCTACCCATCCTCCTGTATAAATATGACTCCTGCAATAATAATTAGAAGGAACAATGGGTTAGGAAGGAACCAAGAATCTGGCAATAGGGGGAGCGGTGGATGGTGGGGGGGGGGGGGGGGGTGGACCCTGTATCTGACTTCTCAAAAATACCCCTAAACTAATGCAATTTTTTAAAAGGGAAATGCTTGGATGATTTTTTACCCTTAAAAGATACCAAATCACTGATTTTTACCCCTAAGAGATATGACAAGCATGTGATGTAGTTTATTAAATTTACAAACAAATAATATTTATCATAAAACTATTCTTTGACATCATTTTCATGGGTGGTTAAAGGAGTAGGCCAAATTGCTGCTGCCCTCTCTTTTATTTTGGTTAGTCATAGAGGTTAGTCTATTGCAAAAGTTTTCTGGCCCCCCTTCTTCCTATTCGTAGAGGTTTCTCTAATGCTGAAGTTTTCTTTCCACCCGTTTCTCCGATTCCTAAAGCAGCACCTGATTGTTTGCCATGCTGGAGCCTCCCACCAAAGCAAATTGGTACATGGACAGAACCCCTCTACCCTAAAAATCAATTTATTCATGAGTCAAAGTAGGAATTTTTAAAATGGATGCGGAATATTTCATACAATACCAATTACGTCATACATTAATAGTGGATTAATTCATGCCAATATCTTGTATACCTTCCAAAGCCCATTCCTTGTAGTATCTGGATAGCTTCTTGTGCTCGTTTACCGGTTCTACAGTGGAATGTAATATTTTCATCCTCTAAGGCTGGTTTCGATACGCAATACTTCGCTTCGAAGTCTTCGGGTGACAAATTAAATGCTTCTTGAATCTCATCGACTTGAATTAAAAATAAGAAAATTATTACGATGCATTCAAAACGCCGTCGCGCGATTTTGCATCGATCAAGTAGTACTGAGATAATAAAGTAGCGTGCGAAAAGACGTACGGGGTATATTAGTCGCTCCAGGTATCCTTCCTGCTTCTACTTCTTGGCGTGTTCTCACATCAAACAGCTGTATATTGGTTTCTTCAATCAGTTTTTTCAAGCATGGAAAAGTGACGACTTCGGTGTCATAACACGATTTGGTTGAAAATGATGGCACTACTTTACCGAGTCGCGGTAACAAATCTTTATAACTCAAAGGATGTGGTTGAAATTTCGAACAAATTAATCGAGGGTTTAGAATAATGGAATAGTTAAGACCTAAAACTCGTCGTAGTGCCATCTTGAGATCGTTTTAATAATGAAAACGTGCTAGCATTTACTGCTTAGCTACATCTGTTATATACCCCTTAGTATATAGTACTAGTACTTTGTTTTGGGAGCTTCTGATTGGCTGATTTTCGAGTAGTCATCATGACTTTACATAACAGTATCATGTCACGCATGAATATACAAACGTGCGCTTTGACACAAAATTTCACGTAATAAAAATGCCTGATTCATTCTTTTAGGGTCGTTCTTCAACTATTGACTCTTACAGCCGTTTTCGATATTTTGCGACCTCGGACATTCCAAAGGCTTATTGTGCTGTCAGTCAAGAACATAAAAGGTACCGATTTTTTGATTATTTTATTGATTATTTTTAATTGATGGCAGAATGTTGAAAATCGCACTAAACCTTTTATACAAAAGAAAACAATGAAATGAAGATTTGTTAATCTCCATTGTTCTACTAGAGTAATTTTACTGAGCCTGTGAAAGTTAAAAAAAAAATGAAGAGCATTAATATATCTTTTTGAAATCCCATTTTCTGATTGCCATGTCCTGCAATATTATTTCTTTCACTGGACAAACTTTATACATGTTTTAACATTTTGTAATATTGTTTGATCAAAAACTGGCATGTGCTCTCGTATTAGATAATTTGCAACAATAGATCAATTTTTAGATCAATTTTCCTCAGAACTTAAACAGTTTCTCAAATACACACAAAATAAATTTAATATACCATATAAAAATCTACACTATTTTTCAGTCCAAGGAAATCACTCCACTCATATGTTATTCACATTTGGAAAACAATTTAAAAAATAAACAATTATGTACTAGTATAAACAAATCTTTTAAAAATTTTGAAAATATAGCTTGTTTTTATTCAAAAATGTACAAGTGCAAATTTTGGGATAACTTTATGTTACATTATATAACTAATATTGTGTAGCACCAGCCTACAATTTCTCCTCATTCTTATTTTATCCAAAGGCCTTGTTTGGAAAAATAATATATTGATTATGAATTTTATAACTTTAAAGGCAGCATACATAATCAAATAATTGGAAAAATGACTGGGATTTGAATACCCTGACAGATGTGAAGACGAACACAGAAATGCGCTATACCCAATACACTGGATATTTTCATTAAAAATCATTCCATTATCAATTCCCCTTTTCGGCACTAGCCATCACTTGTCAAGAAATTCAGACATTTTTCTCAGATTTCCATACAAAATCAATGATTTCGTCAGTTAGCTATCTAAACAGCAGCAAAAAAAGCTTCAATCAAGTTAGAAAAATGACATTTTTCTCGTACCTAGATAGCTAGCTAAACAAACCAAGTAATATAAATAATTTTTCAAGTCAATACACACGTAAGAAAATCCGAGAGACCATTTGTACTATGTGATGGCAAGTGCAGAAAAGGTCAATGAAAGGTCAATAAATTTTTATTTATATATTACAGATTAAATATGAACTTAACATTGTTTGCTAAATCCTTTGTGATTGTTGTTTTTGCTATTGGCCAACTCTCTTCAGACAGGTTTCCCACTCATCAAATCCACCAGGGTAATGTCGACTCCTAAAGATATAAGGATGTAATGCTGATAGATGCAAAAAATAAGGTAAACTACTTATAAATTTCATTTTTAAGGTGCATAAAGGAAATATCCTGAAATGATCAAAAACTAGAACTACTGGCCTAACAATAATGACCTTAAACATTGAAATTGGTGAGGTGGGAATGATGGGAGCATGCCTTCAAAAAGGTTTTTAATGTGTGCTGCTGTCTTTGGCATTGCCATGCTTTTTAGGGCATGAAAGAGCATCAACTGACAGGAACGCCAAGGTCAATAATCTACATAAAAAACTTTTCATATACAGAGCGAGGTCGGGAATGAAATTTTCCAAATTTAATTCCAAGGGTCTGTTTGCCTGAATAACCTCGTTCCAAGCACTATAACTTATCTATGTTTCGATATCTTCATGTTTTTCATATACAGTTGAAGTTCTGGCTGATAATTGGACATGGATACCCATTATAAATGGGGATGTTTTAAAGACACTTTTTATTGTCGTAATATGCAATAACTCTAAAATTAATGTGTTTATACAAACACTCTGTTAATTTTGATACTTTTAATGGTTCAGTACTAAGAAAACTTTTAAACACCTAAAATATTTCTGGAATGTTAAACGTAATGTTCTGACTGATTACATGCAAGAATGAATTGGCTTGAATAGTCCCCTTCACAGTTCCCTGCACCATCTTGAAAGTTAGCTGTGCCTTTGCATTGAAGTGAGACAAAAGGTGAGCTTGCAATGATAGAGACATGGGAATATTGTCCAATGTTTTAAAAAAGGTCTCTATCACTGCAAACTCACCGTTTGTCTCGCTTCAATGCAAAGGCACGACTATCTTTCAAGATGGCGCAGGGAACTGTGAAGGGGACTCAATTCAAGATGACTGTAAAATCATAAATTATGAATCAGGGAAAGATAAATTAAAAATGAAATACTATTCATTTGCTTACTTTCTGTATCCTAGACGATAAACTGCATTTAGTGCCATCTTGCTTCTGATTCCAGCTTTGCAATGGAAAACAATATTTTCATCCTTTCGTTTAGGTTTTTTAATTTTGTATTTTGCTCTAAATTCTTTAGGAGTTAATGCAAAAGCTTCTGGTACTTGTTTTACTGGAATTTTAATGATAAAGTTAAATGAATTAATCAAAAAAGAAAATTTTTACAAATTATTCCTTTTAATGTATGTAAGTTTTGAAATATTGTTTTAAAAGAGATCAAAATAAGAATGATCAAATAATCCTGCCCTAAACAAACCAACAAAAAAACCCGGATTTGAGCAAATATGGGGAAGAGCTGAAGAGAATGGATGGATGGAAATAAAAGAAATTCCACTAACTTCATAATATTGTTTTGGTATTATTACATATCTTTCGATGATGGATGATTGATTTCGTCATTCTCTTGAGGTGTTAAGTGGTTATAGAAATACAAAGCCAAGGTGTTGAATCTCTACAAAAGCCAGAAGAACGCGAGTAAACCCGGTAGTAAACAACGATTAACTTACGAGGTATATTGATAGCTCTTTCTATTTTGCCCGATTCTTGAAGCTCATAAGGTTCACGGACATCGAAAAGCTGTATGCTACCAGCAGCAATCATGGCTTTTAGCTCTTCTATATTAACCGTAGTTGGGTCTTTCGGTGGTTCTGGTGTAATTTTAGTAGTGATCAATCGTTTTGGACAAGCACATTGGCCTTGTTCAGTTACACCAAGCATATGAGTAAACCTCTGTTTTGTATTCATTTCTGTACAATTCACGGCATCGACATTCCAGATCCGATTGAGAGTTATAAGGGTAAAAAATGAAAAACTTCTAGCAAACTGATTGGCCTTCATGGCGGCGGCGTTGGCGAGAGAAATCCTCAGACGAAGAGAAGCAGAAGTCCTGAAGAAAAGGTTAATACTCATATTGACTGCAAATATACATCTGCCCAGCTATAATAATATTATCTGCTTGGGTATTGTGGGTATAACACAGGCAACCCAACATCTCGTTTAGAAAAGCTTTGTAAAAATATCAAAGAATACCCAAATTGTAAAACTTAAGAGTACGTATCTTTGCTTTTTTGCAGATAATTGTATTCTTGATGATTTTTATTCTTATCTTGATTGAAAAATAAAATGACATTTAGAATTTTACCTGTGGGATGCCTGTGGTTAAATTGATCCTGAAATGCGTTCTGGGTAATCGACATTCGTCTTGGACGCCATCTTGGAAGATAGCGTTTTGTGCAGACGTTTCTTGAGACTGGTTTAAAAAAAGGAAATGTGGTGGGAAATTATACCACCATTTGCTATAATGGTTGGTTGTATTACTGCAACAGGTTTAGGAATGAAGGTATTGGACAAAGCGTTTTATAAAGGAAAGGTAAGTTCATGTTATGAACCATACGCGATCTCTAGCTTTAGTCCAAGAGGTGTGAGCATATATTAAAGCTATGGCTTGAAAATACATACATACATACATAATTTATTACCTCATTCCTTTACAGGGCTTTTCAGAAGCATTGACAAATACAAATTACAATATGATATAAAAGTTAAATATAAATGCTAATATAAGTATAAATGTAAGATAAAATATACGATATAGAATACCAGAATTTCAACAATTATTGTAAACATTTTTATATACTTTAAGCTTGACTCCTTAGACGGAATTGTGGGGTACAATCGTTACAGTTCCTGAATTGATTCTTATTGTTGCATTCAACAGCCACGCAGATACAATATGGATGAGTTTAGAAAGAGATTGATGGATCGAGATGAGAAGATAACAGGCAATAAATACATTCAAAAGGCAAGTTAATCTGTCATGCAGGAGCATGGAATACCATATTCCCTTCTATTCTTGGGGTGCAACCACGACTTGAAATCCCTTGAGATACATATAATAATGAAACAACTGCCATGTTGGTCAATCTAACAAGAGAAGCTAATGAGAATGCTTTGTCATCTTCAACCAACATGTCAGCTGTGTCATAATATGCATCCAAAGAATAGGAGGATAGAATGAAACAACTGTCATGTTGGTTGATTTAACAAGAGAAACTAATGAGGAATGCTTTGTAATCTTCAACCAACATGGCAGCTGTGACATAATATGCATGATTGTTAGACAAGTGTCCCTTTGTCAGAGAACATAGCATGATTGAAACTGCCACCATCCATCACTATGTTCAGAGTTCCTGACTAAAGAATTCCCCTTAGTATCATTCCTTTGTTTACCAGTAACACTTGAGGATACAGGAATATGGATAAGAGTCAACCAAAGAATCTTATCCTCAAGGAAATTATGTGGGCTAAACTAGAAGGACAATATACCTAGTGGAAAAGTGACATTTTAAATATTCTTTGTATATTCACTCTACAGGGGCTCTAATAATGCTAACCTTCCAAGATAAAGTGTTTCAAGCAAAGTCAGGAGTGGATCATTGATATTATTGATCAATCTTGGTGTTCTAATTTGTTATATTTTGTAAATAAACTATTCTTGAGAGTATATATGATTGTCATGAAGTATTTATATTGATAGATTAGCAGGGCTTTTTGACATTACTTCTACAGTTCGGGATTATCAGAATGTTTTGGAGTAGTTGGTCATAAGTCTGAAGTAGCTCAGGCTGTGACCCCATACAAGGAACAGAAGGTATTTTATAGAAAAGAAAAAGTAGCTGGTGGTTAACTTTGAAGCAATCTCTGGAGATCTGGCAGTCACCAGCTTACCCTGAAAGCCCTGCAGTTATAAGGTTTCAGAAACATAATCATTTAGTGACACTCAACCTTCATTCCTTTTGTCCAAGAAACAATGGCTCTGAGAAAATCCAACTGCTACTGTACTCTGATAACCTAATGCAATCATGGAAAGCTGTGCAACAAAGGAAATGGAACCAGAAAAGGTGGTAGGGGTATGGCTCAGTTGAATTCAATCAAAGGGTTGCTCTTCATTTATTGATGGAAACCACAAGGAAAACATTCTCTTGAGAATGCACCTGGTGTTGTGCAGTCAGAATAGTCCCAAATCATACTGAAGAAATAGAAAACGCGTGCGTTGCTGTGTGCTGTCATAAAGCACATAGGGATTGGCAGAACTCGAGAGAAGTGTTAGGAGAAGTACGACGCGTAGCGGAGTGCTTCTGGACACTTCTCGAGTATTCTGCCGATGCCCTAGTGCTTTATGACTGCACACAGCACAGCAAGCAAGTTTTTTATTTCTTTATAAAATAAATTACAATGATAGGGAATGACGCAATAAAAAGTGCATGTGCGTGCAATGTGCTCTCATAAAGCACGCACTCCAAACCAATCAGAACGTGACATTCATAACAGTCATTTTAGAAATGGCAATAAAAAAAGAAAGCCCAACACATACAAAATAATCTCACTCTTTATTCATATAAATTAATATTCACTGACTTCAAAACTTGTGTTTCATCTATTATTCTATCAGAGTATAAAAACTATCACACCCTCAATAGTTTACCATTAATGGATTAAATACCAATTTACAGTTGTGGTCAAACCTAATTTACAAATGAACGCTTTGAATTCCCAATGAAATGACCAAGTTTTTTCATTGATGAAGACAAAAACATTAATGCAGCCTATTGTTTTGTCTAAAATTTCTAAATATTTGATACTCAAGATAAAGTATAATGTTTACTTGTTATCAAAAAACATTTAAATCTAGGTAAAACAACTTCCAACTTCTAGTGTTACAGCATACTATTGAAATTTAATAATCCAATAATGCAGCCTTTTGTTTTGTCTAAAATTTCTAAATATTTGATGCTCAAGATAAAGTATAATTTTTACTTGTTATCAAAAAACATTTAAATCTCGGTAAAACAACTTCCAACTTCTATTGTTACAGCATACTATTGAAATTTAATAATCCAATAATGCAGCCTTTTGTTTTGTCTAAAATTTCTAAATATTTGATGCTCAAGATAAAGTATAATGTTTACTTGTTATCAAAAAACATTTAAATCTAGGTAAAACAACTTCCAACTTCTAGTGTTACAGCATACTATTGAAATTTAATAATCCAATAATGCAGCCTTTTGTTTTGTCTAAAATTTCTAAATATTTGATGCTCAAGATAAAGTATAATTTTTACTTGTTATCAAAAAACATTTAAATCTAGGTAAAACAACTTCCAACTTCTAGTGTTACAGCATACTATTGAAATTTAATAATCCAATAATGCAGCCTTTTGTTTTGTCTAAAATTTCTAAATATTTGATGCTCAAGATAAAGTATAATGTTTACTTGTTATCAAAAACATTTAAATCTAGGTAAAACAACTTCCAACTTCTAGTGTTACAGCATACTATTGAAATTTAATAATCCAGACTCATGAGCAATGCAGTTCCTCTTTTGATCCAATGATCAGCTGTCTTAGCACCTGCCTTGATGTCAATAGCAACCACAAATGATGCACGGTCTGATGTACCAGAACGGTTAGGGTAGTAATAGCATGGACATGTGTACATCCCTAAAAACAGAAAACAAGGCCATCAATAACCTGGTACTTGACATGTATTTCAAATTAATACTCTTAGTTCTTGCCATGTTTATTCCCCACTTGTAGCTCTGAAGATGAAACCACAGCTGGAAAGCAAGCATACATGATGTTCATACACACATCACAAGTGCAAACACCAGCACAAGCAATATTGCATATGAACTACAATAATGCAAATGCAAATACGAGGAATGGAAATTCTTTCATTTTCTTGTGATTGAATTTGCACTTGTGTTTTTAACATTAACTAGGCTTCTTTGCAGGCTACTCCATGTTTATTTTCCAGAAAGTACTGTGTTGAAAAATATATGGCAGAGAAGCACATACATAGAGATAGAAAAGAGAGGTGTGAACATGTGTTTGACCAAAAATGTTCTGGATGTAAACAAAGTCTTCTGCATGTGCTTACTTATTTGTTTGCATTTCACATGTGAACATTGCTTGAATTTGCATTTGTGTTGCTCATGTGAACCTAGCATTAGATATACTCTACCTTTTCCAGTCTTTTTCTTGTTTTCAACAGGCTTGAAGTGAATGGTAGGCATTGGAGTAACAAGCATCATGGGACTTGCTTCTGTCAGACATGCATTTTTCTTGTCCCAGCCTGCTCCCTCTAAATACAACCCCTTTACCCACACACCATCCTATTAAGACCAAAAGGAGGAAAGAAAATCTTATTGTCAATAATGCTGTACAGCATTTGTCAGAAATGCACTACCCCTCCACCATACATTATCAACTTTCACCATTAATAATATATCTATCTGGTACCCTCCTCCCTCCAGTTAATTTTAGATATTAACTCACTAACTGGTATCTACAACTACTCTAGGTTTGTCTTTTTGTGAACCACTCCTCTATATCTGCCACTACCACATAGCCAGCCCCTTAATCTTTTTGGCTCTGTCAACTTAATTTTAAAATGTCTTGACTATCTTTTCCCTCTGAGTGATATCAAGCACTGCTACCAGTTGGCTTTCCTCAGCCACCCTCCCCACATTAATTCATCGCAATTCAAAACTAAGTGCTGGTATGAAAAGAAACTAACCTTTGGTTGTTGTGTAATGTTACTGTCATCAACAGTAGCTACCACAAACTCCCAAGACAGAGTATCCACAGATATGTTGTTCTGCCTGGCACATGTTTGTAATACTGCAGTAAGGAAGCCCGTTGGAAATGTAAAAGCTGACAGCCAGAATATGATTGGCTGATGTGCTGTAGTAGCCCACTTGTCAAACTGTTCAACTCTTTGTACCAGGTCACGAGTCCAAGCAGCCAAAGGCTTGTTAGATGGATATGCCTGGAATATATAAAGAAGGTACATGTATGGGTTATAAGCTGAAATATGAATAGGCTTGAAATATGATAACATTAAATGGGCGTGGTCAGTTACCTTTCCCCACAGAGGTGGCACCCTTGCATCATAGATACAGTTGAAGGTTTCTTCTAGATCAGACGACATGACTACTAAACCCTTGATGCCTCTCTCCAGGTCAATCAGTGATCTTTTGATGACTCTGAGCAACATGTTAAAGCGTTCAATCTGACAAAGAAAAGTTATTATCATTTAAAAGAGACGAAAAGAAAGATAGATAAAAGAGAGAGTTTTGTCACTGTACCTCCTGTAGCAGTACAACATTAAGAGGTGACGGATCATCAGCCAGGATCTTGGCTGTTTGTTCATAATCAATCTCCTCAGGAACCTTTTTCAGCACATCAGCTGCCAATTCAAGAACCTAAAATAAAGAAAAGACAGTCATTAAAAAAACAATAAAACACATCATTTTAGGATTTATGATAAGCATTGAAAAATGATCATGTTTCACCTTGAGTATTCACAGAAATTCAAAATGTGCGTTTTAATGTTCTCTAATGTGCGACTAGACTTGCCCCAAGTCAACCTCTCTTGTTTCCGGTGTTTTTTTTTTTTTGCGAGCGCAGCTGAAGCGGAAGGCGGACTTTGTGGAAGTCTAATGCGCGACAAAATATTTCGTAAAAATACGTTATTACGTAACGTTGCGTTACATAAACGTGAGCGAGAATTTTTTGTCATTCAGACTATAGTTTATCGATACCTTCTCTTCCTGGCTCTCTCCCTGGGCTCCTGCTACAACCTGTGGCTGTAATGACAGCAGCGTATCTGAGAGAGTTCTAAAATGAAAAACGACAATCGATAATTAGAACAAATATCGCCGCTAGACTTCGGATCGGTTACGGTTCGAACGTCCTGTGCCCTGACAGAGCTACGGATTAATATTCCGATTAGATTCTAGTCTTGTGTAAAGTTGTTTGAGCGGATGGCGTCTTTTCTATACCAGGGCGCTTATTAGGCAAGTACAAAATCCAGTACAACGGCGACGTCAACCGTAAGTGTAAATTAATTTCTCTTTGGGGTTCTGTTCAATGGAGATTTCATTCAATCGACTCATCCACAGGGAAGACAGATTTTGAAGGCGCGAAACCCCAAAGAAAAGTTAATTACACCTCCGGTTGACGTCGTCTTCACCTCAAAGTCCCTAATGGGGTGGCAGGTTGGCGTTACAGGTACTATACATACTACGGGTTGCTGGTTTATTATTTAGAGTTTATTGGTGCGTTTAAAAAGGGTTTTCCTCCGTATTTTTTGGCTTTCTCCTTCCGTAAATATTAGCAATTGGATCTTACAAAATCTGCTCTATTAAAACTTTATGCTATGTGCTATGTGACGAAAAAAGACCTCGGATTACGGAGATCCGTAGGTCAGCGGGGCGTTTGAAGAGCGTACCCCTTCAGGGCTGATTAATATACCAAATGTTTCAGGACTGTAGTGTTTATAATTCATTCCACATCGCAATGTAAAAACCTAATATTATGGAATATGTAAATTTAAGTATTAAAATACGACTCATTAAAAATGTTAAAATACGTTATATTTGAGTAGGGTTATCGTGATTGGTTTTCTCCTGTGCCCCGCCGTGGGTTGCTCCACGGTTCGTCCTCCCTCCTCAAAAATCAACTTTTAAATTCTAATTCGATCTATTGGTAGCCTTTTCATGTGGGTTGCAAAACCTGTTAGGCTTTTGGTCCATCATGGAGTGGGAAATCCCCTCACCTTGTTTCTATGATCTGACTGGCGATGTCTGCATTAGGGTGCTGTCCAAATGTTTCAGGGTGGTCCACGTTTGGCAACATGCTGATGTATTCCTAGAATATCAGTATGGAACTCGCGTAAGCATGGCTCTATTTTTAGTATTGATTATGGACCACCATATATGGCAGTAAACATACCCTGTATGTTGAAAGCGGGCCATCCTTTGGTATGTAGTACGTAGATAAGGAAGATAGTCTAGAGGTAGATGGATGGATAACGAGATCAAATATATGTTGTATTCAAATTACATATAAAATAATGGTTTCGCTCTGTTAAGTGCAAAGATCCTACGCCGTTCTGAGCTCGAGGTATATTTAGAGGTATATGAGAGCAGGGTTTAGGTTGAACAGGAATAGGAATGAGAGGGATGGATGTGGATGGAATATAAGTAAGGGAGGGGTGGGATGGATGGGAATAAGTAAGGGAGGGTTGGGAATGGATTGATGGGAAATTAAAAAGGGAGAGGTGGGGATGGATGGATGGGAAATTAGAAAGGGAGGGGTGGGGATGGATGGGAAGAGGACAGTAGAGTTGAGGGTTTGAGTGGGGTACGGATGGAAACAAGGTATCTTCCCCGAGTTTTGAAAACAATGAACTGCTCGAATGTTGATTCAGATTGTTACCTGTAGTAGGGTGTTTGTAGAGCTGTATCACAGAATGATTCATTGATGTATGAGTGAAGTAGACGACGATCCCAGTCATCTGTCACGTGACCACCATAATTCACCCCAGCAATCTGACAAACCAACCAATAACCATTATTATAAGTAGAAATTATCAGGTGAAATTAAAGGGATACTTTGGTAGAAACCAACGTGCTTACCAGGTACTTGAGGGCGTCCCAGGGTGTTTCTTCGTATTCATCCAGGTAAATGCTAAGAAGATTCTCCGATACCTTTAAATAAAGTATTAAGTCTAGTTGTTAAGATATTCCAAAGTATATATATACATTTAGAGGAATACAATGCTTTCAAGCGAAGTCACCTTATTATCGGGAACATGAAGCGCAAGTAATTTTAGGAGTTCCTATCATGACCTTGTCCCTCTACTTTCCCTTTCCTTTATCGTTCTCCTCCCCCACCCCCCTCCCCCCCTTCCATTTCCTTTTCTTTCTAGTCTCCTTAACACACGTTTTTAGTCTAATTCTATTTCCCTACTGTGCACTTCCCTAATAGACCGTAGGGGAATTGAACAAGACTAAAAACGGCTTCTAGATAGACTTCTTCCACTCCTCAACCTTGCATCTTTTCTGCTCGACAAGTATTAGATGCTAAGCCAAAACAACACAGTTTTTCCAACCCACCTCAAAGTCAGAATCATTGAAGCCATAAATAATGTTCCAGCCCAGCATAAGGAACTTTCTTCTCTCGAGCAGGACACTATGGAAGAAGCACAAGGCGAACAGCATCTTTTTGTATTTGTCTTGTTTGTGACAGCGTGCGAACTGTTGCTCTGTGATCAACTGGTATAGACGTTTCATGTTGGCCTTCAGACCCTGGTAGATAAAAACACGACAACAATACAATCAATATGTCAGAAATTTTGAATGATTCGACGATCATGTTTTCTCAACTTCATAAATTCTATTCTATAACCTTCTCCTTCTCTTTCTCTTTCTCAGCAGAGACCCAGCAAACTCTACTCATATGTGATGTCGAGTCCATAAATTGAACCAGACACCCCAGAAGTGAGAGGCGAGTGCACTAACATTATCCTCCTCTCTCACCCCCTCGCGATTCCCACACGCATTCATTACCTTAGGCGGTTCTGTAGTCATCTTGATGCCCACTTGTAAAATAGAGATGGGGAAGTCTGGGTTAGGACTACTGCTCAGCCACAGTCTGAAGTCTGGATGAGGATCTTCTACCTGGAGCTGTTCTACCAGCTTATCAAGTTGAGGCATCCAACTGAGGGACAAGTGACAGTTGGCCAGGAAGACCCAATTACCCTGTGGGGAAGAACAATAGACAATGACATTAAATGAGAGTAATGAGCTGATACTACGCAAGAACTCCTACAGGTACAGAAACACTTGCGAGCAATCAGGAACAGACACACACTTGTGCGTATCAGGAAAGGAATGATCGCCCAATGGACATTAAACGAGAGTAAAGAACTCATGCTCCACGAGAACTTCTACAGGCACAGAAACACATTTGTGCGCATCAGGAACGAATATTGCATGAGAGCAATGACTTACGTCTTTGACTCCCTCTTTGATCATCCTGGTGGCGATAGGAGCCTGGCCCTGTCCGAGAGATAGTGCGTGAAATCGGCTCGACATACCACAGTTCTCTGCGAGCTGCAATAGTGCACTGGTAGGGTCCTGTACAGAAGCAACAACTATGCATTAGTGAACTGATGCGGTCAGTATTAATAAAGACATTAAAATACTCGCTCTTCGTGAGGGAATCCAGAACGAAAGTGGCTCCAAAATGAATTTCGTGGGGTGGGGTGGGGGAATGATGGTGGTGGTGGTGAGAGGTGATATAAGAATCATACTCCTTACCACGCCTGGAGACAAGACGAATATCAACGGCGTCTTAGTGGACGAATCTTCAACCACTGAAGACATATCTAGAACGGGAGGTTCTACAAACCTAGAGAAAAAAAATAACCATGGATTATCAAGATATATTACACATTTTGGGGTCGATATCCATGCGAAAGCGGTGGATAAAAACCATATCAGTGAAGGGTTACGATATCGCTTCACGGTAAACTGGCAACTAGAAATATTTTGATATTGTATCGACCCTAATTATGTCATAACCAAATTATTGCTTGTTAAGTTCTTGATATCGTTTTTACTCATGAGTTTTCATATCATATCGCGAACGTGCGAGTTCAAGAGCGAGGGAGTGAGTAATATAATAGAGAAGATGTTAAAGTCAAAGGGAGAGGTGGGATGGTACTTACTTTGATCCAAGATTATTGACAATGAAGGAGGTAGCAGTGAACGACACTCTGTCAGCCCTGAGGGATCGAACGACTAGCATCCTTTGTAACTCGTTACATGCATTCTCCCATTCACCTTAATGGAAATGAAACAAAATGAATGGGATAACCCAACATGGAAGATTTTTATAATATTCCATTCATATTTCTCTAGTCATAAATTAAAGGTAATTCGTAATTGGATCTGTTTAAAACAATATATCTTGGTTGGCCGCTTAACTACTTGCGCAACTGAAAATGTATGGATGAAAAGCATTTAATCTGTTTGCGCTTGGCTTTGTGTGTTAGCGTCGTCACTGAAGACCAAACTAATCGCTTCCGTCTCTCACAACCTGACAACACAGGGGTACTTTCACTGCCTAATCTGATGTTGAAGGCAAATAGCAAGGTAGAAGCTGAGGTGTTTCAGACCGGTGTTGTATGTGGTTTGATCATACCAGGTAAGGGGGTGTTTTCTGGTTCTGCACTAGTGTACCATTGGTGCCAATCACGTGGGTACTGTTCAAATGACGTCACGATACCATGGAAGTTTGGAAGCCTGAAAAGGAGGGAATAAAAATGTCAGAAAACAATCACAATGTACCTTGCGCACGCGGTAGCCATGTTGACGGGAACAATAGATTTTCCCACGCACTCGAGAATATTTTTCAGGATGTTCCTTTTTTTCTTTGGTTTGCAAGGGTTTTTATTCTCATGAGAATAAACATGGCATGACTAAGGCCCATGACGACGGGGACGATGAAGATGATGATGATACACCAAGATTTCTTATCAAATCCTAAGATAATGATGATAATGAAAATGATGTCGATGATCTTGATGATAACGGTGATGGTAGTGAAAATTAATCTTGGTACATAATGATTGTAGTGATGATGACAACAAAAGGGTGCGTACTTATCAAGTTCCGTGATGTTATCCCAAGATGTTTCAGACAGCCACTGAGTACAAGGGTTATCCATCTGCCCTTCACGGTCAAGAACCTGAAGGTACAAGAAATAATTACGTATGATTAACATCTGAAATAACGTCTGGGCTGATCTAAGTCAGGGCATGGCTAACTCACAAATCAAACCCTGAAACAACCTCTGGGCTGATCTAAGTCAGGGCATGGCTAACTCACAGATAGAACAATGAAAAAAACTCTGGGCTGATCTAAGTGAGGGCATGGCTAACTCACAGATAGAACCCTGAAACAACCTCTGGGCTGATCTAAGTCAGGGCATGACTAACTCACAGATAGAACCCTGAAACAACCTCTGGGCTGATCAAAGTCAGGGTATGGCTGAATCACAGATTGAACCCTGAAACAACCTCTGGGCTGATCTAAGTCAGGGCATGGCTAACTCACAGATAGAACCCTGAAACAAACTCTGGGTTGGTCTAAGTCAGGGCATGGCTAACACACAGATAGAACCCTGAACCAACCTCTGGGCTGATCTAAGTCAGGGCATGACTAACTCACAGATAGAACCCTGAAACAACCTCTGGGTTGATCAAAGTCAGGGTATGGCTGAATCACAGATTGAACCCTAAAACAACCTCTGGGTTGATCAAAGTCAGGGTATGGCTGAATCACAGATTGAACCCTAAAACAACCTCTGGGCAAATCTAAGTCAGGGCGTGGCTGAATCACAAATCGAACCCTGAAATAGCCTCTGGGCTGTCATACTCGGGATTTGTAAGTCGTGTACTTACTACTCCTCCACGCAGGAAGAAGCCGTACTCATCCATGTTGAGTTTGCCTGCAGCTTCTAGTATCTTGGAGCACATCTGGAATGAGAAAAGCAGCTTGTGCCTCTCGAACAAACCACGACAGGTATACCTGGAAATAATGAGATAGTTTTTTTACAATAATTGTTTTCATTCAAAACCACCGGCCACAAATTAGTCGTTCAAGAACATGTTCCTGCTTGAGCTAGGCACTCAAACCTCGTATTTGAAACAGAATACCAACAGATAGTCCGCGTCCCAAACAATACACAGGCAAACCGTACACCAACGATCAAGCTGACTTACTTGTATACCGAATAAGTATGGTATTCGTTCAGGTTCTGGATACGAATCTCTAGGTTAGGACTTCGTTGACTCTTCTCGATAGAGTTGTTGAATAGATCGATGTAGGCGTCCAGAGAGAACTGGTACATGGGATCAATACGACCCATGTCATTGAGCACGAAGAACAGGATGGATGACCGCTGTGCGCAAGGACGATAACCCTAAGAGATCAACAAATCATAGTCATTTCTTCCAGGAATCAAAGCAGCGGCGCACAAAAGGTGACTACATATTTTCCGTATAACGTAGAGCATTTTTCGCATGACTGTGAAAAGCTCAGTGACGTAAGCGTACCGTGCCGTGATGTTTTATGGGATTTGAATTGGCTGATTTTTTCTTGTGCGATGTGATTGGTCTGACAGTGCCGTGACCTTGGCGTGACCGTGTCCTCGCCGTGTTCGTGCCCGGTCCGAGTATTTGATTGGATGGACAATAAATTTTCAAGCAATTTGATTGGGCTGGTGTACGCCTTGCCGTGTCGCGACTGTGTTTGTGCCGTTAGCTTTTCACAGTCATACGAAAACTGATCTAAAGTTACTTTGATGAAAAACGTACCTCTCTGGCTGCATCAATTTTGACCTCAGTTTGTTCACTGACTGTCAGTTGTTCTCCGACCTCTTGAGATGTGATCTTGGACGAGTTGAGGGTATTGACGAGCTGTTCGTCATCTAGTAGCGAACCTTGCGCTGTCTGGAGAAGCCTAAATAGATAACAATCGCATTTAAACTATAAAAAAAGATCCAGAAGATTACCCTTGAATTATGATGATGACGTTAGAATCTACAACATTTTTTAAAGATCATAACAACTGCGTGAAACACTCGTTTTTCTTTCTCTAGAAGATTACAATAGTATCGCGATTCAATAAATAGTCTCTTATATTTTTGAGACGACAATATTTTGTGGTATTGACGTTTCAAAATAAAGGTTTCTGATTGGCTAACGATCGACGAAAAGGAAAGCTCGAGCGCGCGCGCGTCAAATTGTTACGCTTGTTACGCGCGCTCATAAGGAAAATTTCGCTTTTAATGAAAGAGAATCGGTTAGTTTTTTTTCTTTTTTTTGCTTCAAATTCTTCAGAATCACGCTTCGCGACTCCGCCCAATACTTTCTCCCAACTAGCGGTCAATATTTCCTGTTATTGTGGTCTCAAAATCGTAATTAGTTTATAGTATCATGCTGGTTACCTTAGAATCTCGTCTTCTAGCTCTTCTAGTTTCTTCTTGCCTGCAGCGATGTTTATGACCAGAGAGTCTTTTTGTTCTTCGAGCTCAGGACGTTCTTTACGGACAACAATACCAAGGAGCTGTGCTTCAAGACCTGGAGAAATAAGTAACGGTAATCAATGGCAGTCATCATCACGCATGATCATGGTGAAATAGGTGAATGTAATCGATCATCATCATCATGTTCTTCATCACTACCATGCATCATTATCATCATCATCACCACTATCATGCATCATCATCAACATCATAGTTTTTCATCTGCATCATCTTCACTATCATCATTAATCATTATCTTAATATCATCATCACCATCAATATCATCACCATCATCACCACCACTACCTCCGTCATCATCACCATCATCATGTTATTATTATTATCACAATCATCATCTGATTATCATGATGATCATCATCGTCAATATCATCGTTTTGCATCTGCATCATCTTCACTATCATCATTACCCATCATCTTAATATCATTATCACCATCAATACCATCACCATCAATACCATCACCATCAATACCATCACCATCAATACCATCACCATCATAATCAAACAATTGTAAGACAACAGCAAATGTACCTTGTTCCTTGACAGCAAAGTTGACTATGGTAGTCTTGGTGGATATCTCAGGAGTATAGTGCGGATTACTTAGTTTAGTAGTGATGTAGAACCTGAAATCAGGGCTGTACTCTACTTCCTTGTCGCCAAGCTTGATTAGATAACGACCGCCTAGCAAAGGAAAGAAACAAACGATTTTATGAATCACCTTACCTATCTGCTTTTTGCCAGGTGGCACATAAGGCTACATTTTTAAATATATCAGACCAAGGCTATTACCTGATTGTTAGGCGGAGGAAGAAAAATCAAGGCTTTACTTACCAACTTTTATAAGTGACTTGTTGAGGATTGGAGCTAACGATGGATCAAGCTCTTCCTACAACAGCGAAAGGATCATTGAATCAGTGAATATGCTATGCTTCGTGGCAGAGAGTGGCAAAGGCAAGTGGCAAAGGGAAAGGAAAGGTGGTGTCTTATGGTAGTGGCGGAGGGGGGAGGAGTGGTGGTGGGATGTGGGGGGGGGGGGGGTAGGGGGCGAAAAGGGGGAAGAAGAGAGGGGGTACTGGTGGAGTAAATGTTTAGGACAGTATAATAAGGGGATGTTTATACCGATGTCAATAGCTAACGCTAAGAATGGTAAAGAAACTATCATTCAGCATTTTGTAGGTGATGTTGTCAGGAACTAAGAAAAGGGGTAAGGAACGGAAGAATGGAAAAACAGTTAATACCTGAACGTTCTGTAGAAGTACAGGGTTACCAAACTGCACGGCATTCTCTAGAGTCCTTAGATAGTCATGCTGCTGTAAGTCAATGATGTTCAGACCCTAAAGAGAGAAAACAACAACCATCATAATATAGTCAGCCTTTCACGAGTTCTATATCAGGTCATTTAACGATTAGTCCTCGAGCTCGAGAAATTAAATCTAATGCCTTCGCTACAAGTAGAGAACGCAGAACAATCAGAACGCAGCATTTATCCAAAGACAAGACCACTAGTTGGATTTGACCAAAGGGTCTTTACCAACCTTCTTTGTTTCCATATTTTTGATCCATTTGAGCGCTTGTCCTTGAGGATCAATCATTAGAGGCCATCTGATGTAGACACAATAATAGTGTATTAGCATTTGAATGTATATATATGCATTTATTAATGCTATGGCCTGGCTAATGCAACATTAATGCTGCTCATGTTGCTTTTGCTCTCACTGATAATACCAATGCTAATCGTGGTGATGCTGCTGCTAGTGATGCGCCATCATATCTGTTCTACTATTGCTGTGATGATGATGATGGTGATGCTGCTGCTAGTGATGCGGTATCATATCTGTTCTACTATTTCTGCAACATTTACAGTTGCTGCTGCTGAGATGATGACATCACTGATGGTTGCAACTCATGATGATGATGACAATATTATCGCTGCTACTGCTGCAGACTACTGACATTTATCATTATATCGTTGTTTGCTGCTATTGATGATGATGATTATGATGATTGTGATGATAATGATGCAGTTGCAGATGTT
This sequence comes from Actinia equina, assembly GCA_011057435.1. Taxonomy (NCBI): domain Eukaryota; kingdom Metazoa; phylum Cnidaria; class Anthozoa; order Actiniaria; family Actiniidae; genus Actinia; species Actinia equina. The sequence continues at coordinate 768,418 of WHPX01000290.1, forward strand.
AGTGACGTTGAAGACAAACAACCACACGTTCATATTCTTACCTATTGCCTCTAGTGACAATAACACCGTTTTCAGTAGAGAAGGCATCAGACGGCAAGCCCTACAATTCAACATAAAAAAGACATTTAAAACAACGCTTTTAAAGACAGTACCACAAGACACAGATCATGGCACTATTATACCTGTATGTTCCATTCTCGTACAGTAGTGGGCTTGGCCAGGAACAACGAGAAGCTAAAGTTTGGGTTACAAGGCAAGTTACACTGCCGGACCTGGTGAACCAAAACATTCATAAAGACGTGTTAAAATAAGCTCTGCGACCAAGTTAGGGGAGACGGGATGGTGTAGTGATAAAACAACCCTGAGGTCCTGTGTTCGTTTTCCAAACGAGTAGGTTTTCTTTCCGACTCTGATGGCTTTTCGTTTTTTCCTCTCCCTCTTCTCAGCCAACCTTAATTCAATCTGGTTAGAGCACAGGCAGCCCAAACAAGGTTCCTGTGTATGGTCTATAAGGGAATGTATGGGAGTTGTGATAAAGTTACGAAAATAAAATGTTTTACTCAACATTTTGCCTCAAAACTTGCTGCAGTTGTTGCTTTTACTTTGTTCTTTGTTTGTCATCCGGAAATTGTCGAGGTTTCAAACAAAAGCAACAGCCCTAAGCCTTTTAGTGGTATTACAGGTGAGGCATTATCATATACCTGTGCAAGCCATGTTTTCTCAACGAGTTCATCTCTGTAGTTTGACAAGAACGGACCAGCGTAAGACAAGAAAGCCGCAGCAATCAGACAGTCACCCACCAAGTAACCGATGTTCTCATCCAGAATCTACGAGATTATAAACAAATTATTAAAAAATGGACGTGTATTGAAAATAAAGATGGTATTTCAACGCTGGATTGTGACTATAGAAGATAAATAAGAGACACGCAAGTGACAACTATGGGCCTTCCCATTGAACCTCCTTGTAAATTAACGGCTTTATCCCCAGAAAGTAAAGGTTATTTTCTAAATAAATATCCTGCGATAAAAACGTTTGGCAAAAAATTTGAGGCAGACACGCAAAACAAAAATAAAAATAAAAAGACACTCTCTGGAAGGCGTATGCCACCTTAGTAAAATGATCTATGTAATTGCTGTAGAAATACAGGAGTAGATGCTTATCGTATTACTTACAGATACGCTAGCTTCCCAACGATCTCTTTCTCCAGCCAAACCAGACACTAGCTTGCCAGCGCGATCAAGTTTGATTTCGAGCATTTCTGCTTTCTTACGCAGTTCTTCCTTCTGAGCTGATTTCTCGTCGTATTGTCTCTTTAGTTCCTCCATACGATCTGTGACCTATGAGAACACGTACTGGAGTAAGAATGATTATCAATGTCATCACCTTCGATCATCATTACCATCATCTTTATTAACACATTCTTAAACATCATCAACCATCAACGGAATCATAATTTATCAACAACCACCACCACCACCACCACCACCAACCAGCACCAGTTGTGCCATCTTCATAGAGATCTTCATAGAGCCGCATCCCGAAGAAATATAAAATGCTTGCGCGTTTTGTGTGCAGTGATAAAGCACGCGCCAATCAGAGAGCGAGATTTATACGAGTTATTTTATAAAACATTCCATTACCTCTTTTAGCTTCGCTTTGGCATCAGCTAATATAGCCTGTTTCTCTGCTAACTGTTGTGTAGCCTGGTTCAACCTCTGCCTCTTTGGTTCCACTACCCTGTATATCCGTCCATACACCTCCATGGCCCTGACCCACATGCACAGTGACTTGGCAGCTAATGACACGCGACCAATGATCTCAGGCTGGAAGTCTGACTGAGAGCAGTATGTACCAATCTTCTTCAGTACACGATCAGTCATGTTGTCTTTGTCGTAGTTTACTAACTGTTTGATGAAGTTACCATCGCCTGTGGAAACAAGACCGATGGTATTCATGACAAACAGCCATTTCAAACAAGGTTTGTGAAGGTTTTGTTTCAATACCCTCACCAACGTTTCGTGAAACAGTTGTATGTGCAGTCGGGCCGTATGGGTCATATGTTATACACGTATTTCGAAGATTGTTGTCACACCAAGAGCCTCAACTAACAAGCCAAGGCTCCAGAGAACGTCGGTACTTTCAATCATAATTGATTTATTCATGGTTTATACAAGTGGCTATAGCTCTCCACTAATTATCATCTCAAGAAGCCTTGATTGTAGCAATTTGTGAAGTCAATAAATGAAAATGCACCATGAATAAACTAATTACAGCTAAAAGTACCGGCGTTCTCTGCGGTGTAGGCTTGTTGCTTGAAATAGGTGTATATATATATTTACCGAGCTGTCTCTTAGCCTCCGCCCAAGTGGGTTCTGCGCCTCTCAGAATCATCACTGCTTCCATGACCTTTTCTACTAAGGCAGGGGGTCTGCCATACGACTTGATTTCAGTCATGTCTTTCTTGTTCAATGACTCGAGAGCTTTCATGGCTTCCTGTAAAGCAGGGATGGCTTCGTCGAGATCTTTTTGAGCATTCTCTGCCATACTGCGGCATTTCTCTTCTTCTTCGGCGATCTTCTCACTTCTGGCTTGGACAATCTTATTAAAGAATCCAAACATTAACTACACGGCCTATATTGTACTATATTGTGTACTCCCCTATATTCGCTATACGGGTATGTGCCGCCAATCAGGGTATGGTTTTCAGCGATTCTACTCTGGAACAGGGTATATAAAATCACGCTCGCTCTGGAAAAGGGTATATGAAATCACGCTCTCTCCTCTCTGGAACAGGGTATCCATTTTCGCAACACCGGAACAGGGTATGAATTTCAGCGATTTTACTCTGGAACAGGGTATGAATTTCAGCGATTTTACTCTGGAACAGGGTCAGGGTTCAGTGGGCTCAGCGGTACATCCCTACCCTAAACGGGCAAGAGTACTCCCCCCATCCCCCCGGGGGATACACGTGATTAATAGATCTACCCCCTATCTATTGGTTAAATTGTCTCGAGGAGACCTATTGCAGGATTGCAGAAATATATCGTTTGAAAGCGACCTACTTTCTGCTGTTCGTCAGCGTCTCGTTTCTGTTGCACGATGACCACTAGATATTCCTCGCACTGCTTCTGGAATTCGTTGACTTTGAGTGTTGCTTCTTCCAGCTCCACCGACATCACCTCGACCTGTCACGTAAAATAAAAGACTTGTCAGGCTACTCCAAAACATTCATTTGTGTCACGCAAGGACGGCACCACAAAAATAAGACCTTCAGAAATAGAGCAGATAGCGCACGGTACGGTCTTTGAACGGCGCACAAATATATAACCTTTATAAAGTCACGGTCACGCAACAGCACGTCAGGTACTGAGGTTTGCACAGTACGAGAAATCTGCTTTAATTATTACAAACATGTTCCATTTCTCCCCTACCTTAGCTCTAGTATCATCAATCTTCTCCAATCCATTCCTTAGTTTACTCGCCGCATCGCCCAGCTCTTTCTTTTTCTCCTTAAGAAGAGTCTGGTAACCTGACACAAGCTCTAAGTAGTTAGTTGGTGTTACATAGTTGTGTCTCTTAACCTCTAACATCATGCGGCTGGACATATCGACCACCGACCGATGAACGATCACGAACACTTCGGCCACAGCCGCCTTTAATTCATCATCACCAACATCGATGTGTTCCAGGTATTTTTCAGCCACTTCCAGGAGAGCATCTTGAGGCCATTCACTAAACCAGTCGATTGTCGTACAGTTTACGAATGCTGGGTACATACGAATACGATTCCTGAAAGACCCAAAGAAATTAGACTGTAAAGTCTCGTTTACACTGGCGATTTTTGCGGCGATTTTTGCTGCAATTTTTGCTGCGATTTTTGTGGCAATTGTCGGAAATATGAAATCTCTTGTCTCATCCTTCAAAAGAGACATTCGTCTATGAAAATCTTGGTATCCTGAAAAAAAACTTTACAAGTAAATTCTTTACCATTATTTATTATGGTCGAAATCGCAAAGAAAAATCACAGCAAAGTTCGCCGCAAAGAGCGCTAGAGTAAACGGGGCTTACTAGTAAAGAACTTCATGTGCCATGCGCAAATTATTAATGACGAAACCATAGAAACCACTCTAGGCGATGATTCACGAACGATCACCGATAAACTCACGAAAAACATGCGAAGAAAGTTACAAACTATCCGTGATGGATTTATGAAAATGCGATTAATTCACGAGCAAAATACGACCAATTCACAAATGCGAGATAATCTCACGAACTACGAATTCACGAAAACGCCACAATTCCCGAATATTTTAAAGGAGCAAAGTTCCTTTTTTTCCAATCTACTAACCTGAATGGATCACCAACAGGACTCATACACAATACAATGTGTAAGTTATTGCGCACTCTTTCGATGAAGTAAGCAAACATGGACTCTGGAGTATCTGCGATTCCATCCTTACGAGCGGCGTCAGATAGAGCTGTACGAACCTAAAAACAACACAGGAATGACATTATTTCGACAACTTGGCCAACAATTAATGAATTATGAGAACAGATGAGTGGCGCAAAAATGACGGACCCCGCCCTCCCTCCCTCACCAATTCAACCCCTAAACAGGCAACTCATGCGGTAAAAAGCACTAGCATTTTAGTATTACCTCCTCAAACTCGTCTGGTTTGTACAGATTAGGCACCTCTCCACTACTGAGAATGTTGTTAATATCTTCTAGGAACGTCTCCTCTAAAACTTGTGTGTCGGTGAACAGGAAGACAGTTGGTTTATTCTCTACACCAGCCATGTAGTAAAGTCTCTTGATATCTATGACAAGCAATCAAACATAGTTGTATAAATACTGTTGAAAAAGGTACGCTCACAGCTTGTAAGTACCCTGTGGCGATTGACGTAATGGTAAAGCAACGCCCATTAAACCAATCACAGTGCAAGAGATTATCGTTCATCCAATCAGGAGGTTGGGACACCGTAATACCGTTATACGAAATATTCGCAAATGAAACAGACAAAAAGATACACCTATTTCAAAATACGTTGTCGGAAGGAGATCTGAAATGGGGCGATCTGAGCGGACTGAACAGAATTTTTCTGCTTTTACGTTTCTTGCTAAGATACGAAAAATCACACTATCTAACTCAAAGGTCATGCTTCGTATTCAAATCTAAAAGGAACCCAAATTATTGGACTGTGAATATGTAACATTTTGCCGAGCGTGTTAATCAGTATTTCAGATTTCCCATCTCTGACGGACAACAGGTGTACAGCTCACCATCTCTGAATTCTATAATCCTGTAGTGTTTAGTGACCTCAATCTGGAAGACCTTATACTCGATGATGTACGAAGCCAGGCGTGTCAAGCTCTGTCTACCGCTGCCACCAATACCAATCAGTAACATGTTACCTCTGGGCTGTCCTATCACTCTGATGATACGTGTGACTGGAAAAAAACAAAACCCGAGATAAATAACATGATTTACATACCACCGATATGAAGATGTGGGAGTGAGGACTAGAGGTGCCCACCCATGCAATGATGTCTGTGGTCATTACAATCCAACGAGGACTAGGGAGAGGAGAAAAGCCGGTAGGAAGAGGGACAAGGGCTGGGTAGCTTGGCATATAATGTTTAAGGATTTTTTTTTAAAAATTATTATTAATTATCATACGATATGATCATCTAAAATCTTCATCTTCAAAATGTTCATCTTCAGCGGGCGCTATTTTGTCAGTATCAGACCGCGCTCGCGGTCCCGGTATCCTTTGCCGCTAAACGACAAAACAAAACGATTACAAAAACAAGTAAAAGAATATGGGAAAAAAAGTAAGTTATTTACCGTCCTATAGTCGGTCCGGATAAGGAAAGACTGTGCCCTCGGTCTTGAAAACGGCCTCGGTCCGTATATTCAACACCGAAGGCACAGTTTTTCCCTATCCGGACCTCCTTGCAGGTACATAACATATATATTTTTTGAAGAATATCAAGTATGTCTTCCAAAACAGCCCCACAATTCACTGAAATGCCAACTCGACCCAGTTTTTTCTCAAGCTCAGGACAGCTGATAGATACCGTGTTCAATAGCGTCCCGGAAGAGTACGAGGTCCATAGGTATAACGCCTGGTTCCATGCTGTAATCTTCTAACTGGTCTTCCATGAACTTCTTGAGCGCCTTAAAGTCAGTCAGGTCTTCGTACACTGACCCATCCTTCATGAAGTCACCTGGAGAGAATCAAATTAAGATTTCCAGGTTTAAGAAATTCCAAAAATTTACTAAGAACCAGTGAATCAATTCTTGGGCTGCCTGTGGTTTTTTCAAACTTTTTTTAGCCACTTCCTTTTATTGTTCGCTCATCAAAGAGAATGGTTTTCCAGAGAATATAAAAAAAATTAATTTTGGCCGCAAAACTCCTCTTGGAAGACCTAAATGCGAGGCAACACGCGTGAGAAAGGCTAACACTGTCAAACAAATTATAAAAATAAGTAACTGGTTGCTAACATACCAAAGATGGGTGGTAGTTTATTAGGGCACAGGTTATGGTAGGTCAAGTCGAACATGGTGCCTAGCTTGTCACTCAGCAGAGATACGAATGATTCTCTGTCTTGTGTATCTACTAGACGGTCTGCAAACACCCTACATACAAAACCAAGCAGATATGGTAAGGCTACAAGAATGACCTTAAGTCCTTCCAGGCTAAAAGATCCCATTATAGTTATCATCACCATCAAGGAACAACCAACACGACGACCAAAACCATTACTAGCAGCAACATCAACATAGACTATTACCATTATCACCACGACCCTACATCTTCATCTCCACATCATCATCATCACTACCACTACCACTACCACCACGTCCATTACATCGCATCGTCATTTTCATCATCACCACCAGCAGCATCACATATGAAATCACATCGTCATATCATCATCAACACCACCATCACTATCACATCGTCATCACACCACCATCACTATCACATCGTCATCATCTCTATCAAAACTATAACATCGTCATCATCTCCTCCACATCACCATCTTCACCATCATCATCATCACCACTACCACCACCTCCATTACATCACATCATTATAACCATTACCACCACCACCATCATGAATCCCCGCCCTACGATGACATCACCACTATTATCACTTCCAAATGTAGATTATCATACCTGAAATTCTCGTGTACCCATAATCTAGATATGCTTGTCTTGGTGTCGTGAAGATCTTTATTGGCGCGCAGAAGACCTTGGAAGATCTGGCATTTAACATATAAAACAGTTAAAAAAAGGATATAACTAGCTAAAACTAGTGTGAGCTGCGTCGGTGTTTCTAATGAAACAGTAATGATGAAAAGGTAAATTATACACCGTGAAAAGATGAAAAAACTTACTGACGTTTCGGACGCTAGTCCTTCGTCGGAGTAAAAGACGAAGGACTCCGACGAAGGACTAGCGTCCGAAACGTCAGTAAGTTTTTTCATCTTTTCACGGTGTATAATTTACCTTTTCATCATATAAAACAGTTACAAAACAGAATATGTTTTGTTCTATCCCATTCACTGCAGTTCTCATAAACATGCGAACTCTGTGTCTTCGAGCAGCACGCTGAAATTTGTTTTTTTGCTGCCGTCAATCAAACCTAATCAGTCAATACCTTTCATATTTTTGACTGGCGGCAGCGAAAAAAAATTGGGCGTGCAGCTCGAAGACACAGAGTTCGTACGTTTATGAATATTACTGTATAGAATGGTCTGAACATTAATGAAAACTGCAGTTACACCCCTCACATGATAAACTACATCTAGCAATACGTTTGGTGTTTCATGAAGGGTTCAATCTTTCTAAAGACGCAGTCCGTAGTAGTTTCATGCCGCTAGATGATCAATGTTTCGGTTACCTTGGAAATGTCTCTCAAGTTGAACAAGTAATGAATCTTGGTAGGAGTTGGTAACATCTTGGCCACGATGGTGTTGTAGATATCAATGGTAGCCTGAAATAAAATAACGACAGAATCACAGGTCAGAATCAGAATCGGAATCGTAAGAACCAAATTTTTTAAACGAGCAAAAGAAAGGAAAGAGAAGGAGTTACCTGAGTCATGATATCACCAAGTGCTTTGACATCTTCTTCAAAGTCCTGCAGTTTCTGGTTGATCATGGTGCCAAAGATTCGCTTTATTTGACTCTCCTGAGGGAAGGTCATGTTGATCAGGTTGAATCGACTCTGAAGTCTCTTGGATATCACCATACGACCACCACCAGGAGGTCCCATGGCTGCCAGAAGATGCATGTCCTGTAGTGGAATACAGAAAACGACCGAAATTCTGACATTGAGCCGCAAATGGCACATTCTGTAGGAGGGGGGGGGGGCATGTTTTGTGGTGGAATGCAGAAGACGATTGAACAATGGCACATTATATTCTGTGTGTGTGCGTGAGGGGGGGGGGGGGGTGCACCTTTTGTGGTGGAATACAGAAGAAGACTGAAGATCTGAAATTGAGCCGCAAATGAAATGTTATTTTCTGTGAGGGGGAAGGGATTGCACGTTTTGTGGTGGTGGTAGAGGAAACAAACACAACCTGAATATGAAGCACACAAAGGGCTTATTCTCTTCTGTGGGGAATGGAGAGGAGAAGGACATGTTAGGAATTCCCCATCCTGAATGATTCGTTCATGGAACCCACAAAAGGCATATTACTGTTTGCGGGGAGAGGGGAGGGTACTTTGAAAGCCTACCTTCACGTGTTTGATAGTTTGTTTGGTCCTATCATACCAGAATCCATAGTCTAACCACAGTTTCATCAGCTCGAGTGGAGGCTGCGATCCAAACGTATCTTTAGCCGGCATGTTGAAGTCATCCATGAAGGTGATCATTTGTTTGCCGCCAATTGGTACGTAGATGCCTGAAAACAGAGTAAAAATATTAACCCACGACTCTCGTGGCGCCAGACCGAAGAAAGAAACCATCAAACACGGAAAAAAAACAAGAACCAAGAAATCCGCTGGCGACTGAGTATAAGATGGGTAAGGACTGGGAATGAGTGAACGTGTTAATCCTTGTTCAACTCACCTTTAGTCCTCTTCTCAACCTTGCTCTCAATGATATCCTGCACGTTATTGGAGGTGGTTTGAGCAGACATGTTGATGACCAGTAGACTGTAGATCTTAGGGTCTAGGCGCTGCAGTACCTTCTGGACGACTGATGTCTTACCAGTACCAACAGGTCCAACCAGTAAGACCGGTTGCTTGGCTTGGATCAGGTTATAGACCAAGAAGTCATAGCGAACGGTGTCGACTGTTGGTACCATTATCTTGTAAAATGGCACACTAGACAATAAAAATAACAATTATCGATGGACATGCTTATAGTAAGTACTACCTAGGTCACGTGAGTCCGCAATGACTGGTCACGTGATCACAATTGCACAGGACACAACGTGACCAACTCCAGCATTGGATAACAAAACGAAATACGTAATACAATTTAGATCATGTCACGTGGTCGTTTTCCCGCCGTTTCGCGCGCCCTGCCACAATGTAAAATAAAAGAATTACCTTGGGTTGTATCGCCAGCCCGCTCTCAGCTTGTCTTCCCATGATGCCCAGGTCTTCTGCTTGATATCCACGTGATATTCATACACTGTGTCCTGTTAAACAATACATAGGAATATGAATTAGAAGACCCCCCCAAAAAAACTCCTCGTAATAGCAGATACTATTGTACTGACCCATAAGTATCGCTTACATGACTTTAAAAAATAAAAGTATTTGACTATAGGCGCAACCGTAATAAAAGCTAATTAGAACATCTACAATGGATGATTCAATTACCTTTGCTGGGAACTGTCCTTCCAGTTCTCGCAAGAAGTTATCCATCTTCTTTCTGCTTTCCTCGTCGACAGAGGCGCAGATGGACCAAATCAGAGAGAAAAGAAACCAAAGTTCAATCATGCGGACATAGCTCTCGTCATGAGATACAACCTGTAAGCATTAAAAAACCCTGCGTTTAAAACAAACTCTTGCGTGAAGAAGATTGTGCACGACTGGGGAACGCTAAGAACGTATCTAGTCGTACCTGTGCGATACCTTGCCATGCCCTACCCGTGCCCTACCCGTGCCCTACTTGTGCTGTGCTATGTGGTATCATGATGTGTCATTATATTTTGCAATAACACGACAGTTATTTTAACAAAACAAGCCGTTTATCTCGAGACCTGTTTGGCAAATATGGGACACTGTTCCATCGCGAGCGCATTTCGAGTTCAGTTCTCGCGCGCTGTCTGTGATTGGTTCCCCCGAGTAAAGTCATTCCCATTGACCATGCCGTAATTCTCTCAGGTCAATCTTAACAAAAACAGCGTCATAAAGGTAGCTTTACTCACCCCGTTGGCTTCAGTCGCTAACGCATCAAAGAGAATACATAAGGAGGCTACAGAATTGAGTTCTGATGTAGGGATGGGTTCTTTACAGTTACGTCGCCTGAATTCCAGCACTTTAGGAACAAACTTCTCGAACAGCCGTTGAAGATGTTCAATCGATGAGCGGTCTGTGCGTCTTTCTAACCACGAGTCGACGTACGGCTGCCACCCGAGGTCCTTGTAGTCTGTGTATACCATACCACAACGACTGACAGTGGCTGGGGAAGCCACGGCAAGATTCTCGACTTCAAACAGTAGAGACACCTGAGTAATAAGAGCAATAACAAGAGCGCAGATTAAGCGATGTGTAAAAGATTACATAATACAACTATTGCATAATAATATAAATTGACATTCTATCAAACATGTAAATACATATGTTTGAAAAACTGAAGGTCAAGCAGTTAGTCACTTCTCAGACAGACAGACAAACAACAGAGAGACAGACAACAGACAGACAGAGAACAGACAGACAAACAACAGACAGACAAACGACAGACAGACAGACAACAGACAGACAAACAACAGACAGACAAACGACAGACAGACAGACAACAGACAGACAAACGACAGACAGACAGACAGCAGACAGACAGACAACAGAGAGACAGACAACAGACAGACAGACAACAGACAGACAAACAACAGACAGACAAACGACAGACAGACAGACAACAGACAGACAAACGACAGACAGACAGACAGCAGACAGACAGACAACAGACAGACAAACAACAGAGAGACAGACAACAGACAGACAGACAAACAACAGACAGACAAACGACAGACAGACAGACAACAGACAGACAAACGACAGACAGACAGCAGACAGACAGACAACAGACAGACAAACGACAGACAGACAGACAACAGACAGACAGACAACAGACAGACAGACAACAGACAGACAACAGACAGACAGACAACAGACAGACAGACAGACAACAGACAGACAGACAACAGACAGACAGACAACAGACAGACAGACAGACAGACAACAGACAGACAGACAGACAACAGACAACAGACAGACAGACAACAGACAGGGCGGTAAGATGGTGGTTAGTTATTACCTGTTCTGGCATACTGATACGTTCACCATTGATGAGGGTCAACACCTTGTTGTCATCCATAACGGAGTTCATGGACTCGATCCACAACGTGTCAACAGGAGAATCAAATAATATCCATTTCTCGTCCGATTTTTCGTCTACAGGGATATAATACAGTTCAATCAGTTACTATATCCCATCTTTCTCATTCTTATTCTTCCTATCTTCCTTCTATTTCTTGAACTACCTTCCCTACCATGACTCTCCCGTCCCTCTCAACTGTCCTTCCTTCTACTTTCCTCTACGCTTCTCTTCTACCTCTTGTTTGCCCTACATACTCCAATCTCTCAATCTCTTTACTCCATTGTCTTATTCTTCCTTCTTCTCTCCTCTCCTCTTCTCTCCCCCTTTTCTCTCCCCCTTTTCTCACTTTTACGCATTCTCGACGCAGTAACAAATATGGGCTCTGGAAACGAAACTACACCTTTTCTAATCTCTTTATATATTACATCATTATATCATAAATCACTGATCGACTGTATCTTACCCGCACAAGTCTGCCTCATGACACTAGATAGTACACCATCAGTCCATTCATTAGTGTTCAAGTCGAATTCGCCGTAAAGCTCACCAAGGGACAGAGCCTTAGGGTTAATTGGAAACTCCTGAAAACCACCAAAAGATGAAATAACGTGAATTAAATAATTTTATTTATTGATCGTCTACCATGTTGGCGAGGACTGCGTTACAGCACAGGACAATTACGACGAGCCCGAAAGAAAGTGTCGGAGAACTTGGAGAAAAACGTCGAAGCGCATGAGAGAGCCAGCAATTAACTCAGTGCAGTGCCAGGGAAATTGCAAAATACCCCAAAGAAAAAAAAAATTAAGAGGAAACCGAACCCTTGATGCGCATGAGAACCAATAAACAAGTCTACTCCTCTTGATTGACCAATGACCACAGCGAAGAAGGCGGCACAATCCACCGACACCCTCCCCCACCGTACGTCCTAATGATGCGTCGATAATCTATATGGATCATTGATATATGTTAAGTGGTGCCTTACCCTGACTACGTTGTAACCAGATTCACCATCACGCTTCAGTCTTGTCATTGCTGATTGTAAGATCTTCCAACACACACTCTTACCAGAACCAGTCTGACCGACAATCATAGTAGAATGTCTGTGAGAGAACAATACCAGTACTGAAATAAGTCATAGCTGCCTAGACTCTAAATCATGATAGCGATCGAATGATACGAGAAGCTCAACGACGCTAGGACGTACCTTGAGTTCTTTGTTTCGTATAACTGGATGACTTTGAGGAGAGAAGAAGGCGTTACTTGTAAACCAGCTTCCTTTAACTCCTTCTCTATTGCAGAACGAAGCTAAATAGGAACAAGAAAATATATAAGTATGATGAATCAAGAAAAACAGATGGACGTGACAGACAGACGGAAGGACGGAGACATACACACAGACACACCGAGAGCCTGAGAGAAAGGTTACAGACGTCACCAATTTTGTTATGCAGGCAGACAGATAGGTAGTCGAGCAGTTAGCCCGTCCAAATGGTGGCCGAGAGCCAGTAGTTCGATAAACCAACGTAGATTCTAAGTGCAGTAAAACAAGCAGCATTACCTTTCCATAATCGATAACAGGTGCTTCTACACCAGGGAAGAGATCAGACACGATCCCATTAAACAGGGGAGCATCTTGTGAGGTCAGCTTGGCAACGTTCATGTCCTTCATAGACATCAATAAAATCTGAAAAACAACAACAACCATTTTTTCAGACCATGTGTCATTCCCTAGAGTATCATTTCTTTGTTTAATGGATGTGCATGAGAAGACACATGAATATGGATACAACTCAAACAAAGAGTCATGTGTCATTCCCTAGAGTATGATTTCTTTGTTTAATGGATGTGCATGAGAAGACACATGAATATGGATACAACTCAAACAAAGAGTCAAGTGTCATTCCCTAGAGTATCATTTCTTTGTTTAATGGATGTGCATGAGAAGACACATGAATATGGATACAACTCAAACAAAGAGTCATGTGTCATTACCTAGAGCATCATTTCTTTGTTTATCGGTAGTACATAAGAAGACACATGAATATGGATACAACTCAAACAAATAATCATGTGTCATTCCCTAGAGTATCATTTCTTTGTTTAATGGATGTGCATGAGAAGACACATGAATATGGATACAACTTTTAAAAATTATTCTCAAGAAAGTGACACGTGGTCTAAAACAGGAAAACATTACACCAAGTAATGTTCTATTACTACCCTAGAGAGTTGATTGTTGACAAAAACTGATGTATCATGATCTTGATTCCAACCTAAAACTATTTCATTGTCGCATACCTCTTCATCAGACATATCAGGGTTCGCTCTTTTCTTACGTCCTGCATACCGTAGTACAGAAGTCAAAGCACGGAGTCCAAAGTCATAGTGATCTTGTTTGGAGAGTTGTTGAACTGCCAGGGAATACAGAGTGTAGACTTTCTTGGCGAGTATCTGGAAAAAGTGACAAAAAAGTACAAGGGAATAAATAAGCGTGCTATTGGCGCAAGCTTTTCGTCAATGACGGTGATAATGATGATGGTGATGATAATGATGATGAGATGATGATACGGGTGATATGTTGGTTAGTAATGTAAGGTGGTGATCATGATATTATGGTAGTGAAGATGATGGTGATGATGACCACGATGATGATAATGATAGTATTTGGAGAAGATATTCTCGATGATGGTGGCAATAATTGACTTAATTTTGGAGTTAGAAGGCTATAGCTGTAGTTAAACTGGAAAGGATGGACCTAAGTTAGGACGAATGGCCTAGTAAGGAAATCCTTCTAAAACCACACCTACTAAGGGAACGTCTTTCAAGTCAGCCTCCGCGCACCTTACGCTCGTAGCAAACCTCTCGTATTTGTAAAGCTAACTAGTCTCCTTAAGGACAAGTCGAATAAAGAGTTGTACTCCAGGCGATCCCGGAGCTATCTCAGCCCAATTCTAGCACTGATAACTGGCGGTCAATTTGTCTTGTAGATCAAGTTAATAAGTAGTGAAGATAAGAACACTGTACCTTGGTATTATTAAAGCCTTCACCGAAAAGGATAATCTCGGCGATCATGCCTGAGTCTGGTACACACATAGAAATAGGTCTGAACATGCTCTTTAAGTTATCAGGTAACTCGGTACGACCAGCATAACCTAGAGAATATGACAAATATCAGTCAAATATAATACATAAATAGTCAAAAATATACAGTTAAATCTTAAGGGTCTACATGGCTTCTGACCTTATGGGTTTCATACCTGGATTCATGGTGATGAAGATGCCACATGACCAGACAAGATTGATCTCACGTCCTTCAAACACAAAACGGGTTGCCCCAGCTGATAAGGCGGAGAGGATGGACAGGATCTGTTGTGCTACTACAGACAGTACCTCGATGTTGATACGATTGAACTCGTCAAAGCAGCCCCATGCACCGGTCTGGGATTGAAAGTAAAGAAGGAAACAGATGAAACTAAGGTTAAATGAATTGATGAATAAACAAATAAATAAATAAATAAGCCGGACTGATGCACTCAGCTCCAAAGAAAAATACACAAGTCACCAAAGGGAACCTTTGTTGAATAGCTCGTTAGTGGTGGTTTGATGAATGGGCAGAAAGCATGAAAAACTAGTTGCTTAATATGTCAGAAGAAAGGAAGGAAGGGAGGAGGGAGGGAGGGAGGGAGAGAAGGAAGGAAAGAAGGGAGGGAAGGAAGGAAAATAGAAAGGAAAATAGAAAGGAACAGAGTAATAATAGTAAGGAATATACCTGAGCTAAACCGCTGTACATACGACCCATACTCTTGAAGTCAAGACCCTCGGAACAATTAACTACGATAACGTAGTTACCCAATGCCTTCCCGAGATCCTTCACTGTCTCAGTCTTGCCTGTACCAGCAGGTCCTTTGGGGCTACCACCACGGTGAAGGTGAAGTGCGGTGGTTAGGGTCATGTAACACCTGATGCCAAAAATATAATCATCAAGTTATCAACTCTTCAATCATCATTTATCATTTATAACGACCATCAATATTATCATCATCATCATCAATCAGCAGCAGCAAAGCATCATCGAGCATTTTTAATATCATTGTCGTCGTCGTCATCATCATCATCATCATTACCATCATCATCAATCAGCAGCGGCAAAGCATCATCGAACATTTATTTAGATCATTGTCGTCGTCATCATCATCATTACCATCATCATCATCAACAGCAGCAGCAAAGCATCATCGAGCATTTTTGATATCATTGTCGTCGTCGTCATCATTACCATCATCATCATCAACAACAACAACATAACCACCACCATCAGCATCATTCAATATTGTCAGCACCAACTCTACAGTTGAACGCGTCCTGGTAAAACAAAGCAAAAACTAACCTGTCAGTCAGGGGGGTGATGACAAGACGTCCAGAGTTGCCTAAATATTCATATCCATACTGGAATTGTGTGTTAGTTTGACGTACAACACAGTCATCAATATCCTGGAAAATATAAAAATGCTCAGTAAATGTCAATATCAACAAGCAAAGCTAAGACGGCGTATGACGTCATATATCTTAGTCACGTGACAGTGACATGCATGTTCTTTTAAGATAGCCACAAAATTCCTAACAACCATACCTTGTCCCAGTAAAGACGTAACTGACTGAGCCATTCAAACGCAGACACGTCACTACATCCTGATTTGATGAGCTTTTCGATGACGTCACGGCCATGGACCTCGATGGTCACCAAGGCAACGATTTTAAGACGCTGAAGCTTGGTTAGGTTACCACGAATCATTTCGGAGAATTTATTAAGCATCGAAACCTATGGAGACGAAAATACAATTTGCAACTACATCAAAAGAAAACTTTTAATTGTGACGTCAATGGAATGGAAAAACGACTTCCGGATTTCGACTTCCAAACATGCATGGACTTCACAAAATGCCTAAACTTTAACATTCTTTCAAAGTCGTTTTATTAATACAGTATCTTGGTATCACGAAAGTTTACTCACAAACGTATTTGTATACGTGGAGAAAAAGAAAATTTATTTTCTCACTAAAACTCTTAGGTAACGTGCTGAAAGGCACGCATCTGTTTTACCTGTTTCTTCTTGAAGCTCTTCAATGCCTTTTTGTCCCCTCGTTCCTTGGTGCTACTCAGTGCTTTATTACAGTCACTGGTCCACTGGATTTGACTGGACGTGATCGTTAACTACAACATAACACACCACATCTCGTTAATGAAATCCAGAAAGATAAAATGAGTTGCGATGGAGTAAGAAACAATGTGGGGGAAATGTGGTATGTCCTTCGTGTTTAAAAGAAAATCGTTCTGGTTCCATTCTTTGTTATAAGATTTTCAATACGCTCTCTGGTAGCCATCCTTCCAAAACAAAACAAAAGATGAAACTGAATAGTTTGCGGTGGAGTGAGAAACAGTGCGCTATGCGTTGTGAGTATTTTTACTTCTATTCCTTGTTTCAATGTTTCCTATGGTCTCTCTGTTAGTCATCCTTCCAAAACAAAAGAGTACTGCACAGCTTTTTACCTGTCCGGCCCATTCTTTGATCCATTTATCTCTCTTGCTTAAGCTCTTCTTCAGAGCCAATCGACAGTGTTTCAGTAATTCCTTCAGTGTCCACCTCATGCTCCTTTCAACGTCACACAGCCATGCCTGAATGATGGAATGATTGTTAAGTAAATTTTTCATTATTTCATCCACTCATCGTTCCATCGATCATTGATACATACCTCCACAGGACCCTCCAGGAGGACCGAATGACCAAACTCCACATATTCGCCGTCAGCAGAGTACATACCAACTGCCTCCGTCTTTTGAGTGATTCCCATCTATGTAATGAAATAATAGGGGAATGAATAAATAAATTAATTAATGAAGCACAGAAAAGAATGTCATAATCTAGGGCTGTAGAAACAAATCTACAACGCCTTGCTAACACTTTGAAATTCGCTCAAATTGCTCGACACTCAAAAAGTCTCCTCTAAAAAGCTCCACAATGCACTGCAATACAAACTCGACCCAGTTTTTCCTCAACCACGGAAAGACTAATTAATTGATTCTGGCTGACAGCAGGTGGTCAGTATTTGGCGCCAATTTGGAGATTGCAAATAATGAGTTTCTTAGACTATTATCAGCTAATTGATGGGTTGCAAGCATTCCCAAGAGAGTTAAAAGACAAAAACATGGCGGCCATTGTTGTAGCGTTAACGATGGATGCTGATGAGAAATCTTTTGTTACTAAGAATTGAATTCCAGCAATTAAAATAAACGTACTTACCTTTGCCATTTTCAGGGACCTTATGTTGTCAAAACACTTCTTAAGATGGGCTTGAACCTAAAGGTGAATCAATGTAAGTTACATTAACGAGGAACGTTAAATGACATAACTCCATCCCCAAAAGAGAAACCTACAGTGGGCGATTGACAATATTCCCCTTTACCTTGGGCGCACTAATTACAACTTACAGCTTCTGGGTTCTTCGACTGGCCAAGAATCTCCAGCAGATCGTCGTTAGACAGAAAGTAGAACCGTGGGAAGATCTGTCTTTTAGTCTCCAAGTACATGTCTAAGGACTTTTGGATCTCTTCTAGTTTGGTGTTCATCTCGTTCAATCTCTCTAGAAGACCTGTAAAGATAAGAAAAATAACCTTCGTCAGAATCAAGTCATTTACATGGACTTCCCAGTGGTGTGACACCGCCAAGGAAACTAATCTCCTAACGGGATTCCCTCGGGATGCACAATTGGGAGTTCTTGTCTTTATCTTAATGGTGAGTTCCTTGAGGGCGTACCAAAATTAATTTAATTGCATGGCCTTCACAGTGATGTGTCACGAAAGAACTAAATTCGTAGCGGGATTCCCTCGGGATGTAGAAGTGGACGTTCTTCTCTTCACCTTCATGGAGAAGTCCTCTGAGGGCATGTCAGTTTTAACTTTTACATATGGAGCATTTTTTAACAGTAGTGTGATACGAAATAACTAAACTCCTAGCGGGATGTTTTCATGGAAGTTCTTCCCTTTACCTTCATGGTGAGTTCCTCTGAGGGCGTTGGGGTCTTTGTTTAACCGCTGCATGATAACCTAAGATAAAAACCAACACATTAAACTCAGGAACAAGGTAGATTGCCTATTGTTACAATACCCGTAGAAAGTCTGCATTTAAGGTTTCAACGAAGTTGGACCATTTTTCACGTGAAAAAGAAATGGATGAACACAATGGGAAGGGATGCAGGTGTTCCTTACTGAAGGCTGAAAAAATGAGGATTGGATAAATTAAATATGTTCGTACCTTCCAGTGTGCGTTCACATCGTCAAACTCTGCCGATTCTCTCGGAAGCTGTTTCCTGATGTCTTCACCAAGGAAAATGTTCTGTTAATCAAAATAATAATAAATATATTATGAAAAAAATCTAAGTTCGTCAACAATATGATATGTTAGGTTCAATAGAGTGAATTCAATAAACCCGTGAAATAGATATTAGACTAATACTCACTTTAGTAGACCTTGATTTCTTTTACACGTTGACTAATAATTTTTATAATTTTTATAATTTTTTTAAAATAATTTCAAGGGTTAAATGTCCCTGAATACCAACATCATTACCATTCATGCTCAGTATTGGAAACATCATGATAACCATCATTATTGCTTTTACTGACCATCAGGAGTAAATAGATACGGCAACAAATATTTAATCCTTGTATTAATATTATTATTGCACATTAAGCGTTTACCTCAAGGTACATCCATTGTCTCTGTACAGTCAGGATTATCTCTATGACTTCCAGGATTAGAGACAGAGTTCTTTCCCATTTATCGACCTGGAATGAAAATTGATGAGTCATTTTCTCTGGGACACTATGAACGGTTATTGATAAAAGTATCTCCATAGGATCTGTTGTATTACCTCAGCTTCAAAGGCTTTGACGTATCTGGATGCTTTCATGGTCGACAGCGTGACTTGGTTGTCTTCTAGTTGCTGGAAGACGTCATCTGTGGCTCTTGGAACATCAAAAAAGAGTGATAAAAACGTATTCAGGTTTCTCTACGTCAATTGTACATATACAGAGAAGAACTTACTTGAGTTTGAAGTGTCCACGATCTTTGTACGGACCGATATCAAGATTAATTTGTTCCCAAGCTTGTGCGATACCAGCAATGGCCTAAAAAATAATTTTTGGACCAAAGTTTGTAGACTATTAAAGTACTGACTTACTTGTATCATAAGCAGGTCATCCTTGCTGCACCAGATATATCACTGATGTTATCAACGAACTGAACCACCCTCCCCCTCCCCTATCACACCCTATTATATATTATTGCATAGCTTACTTGTTCTATAGACAACTCTTTGCTTGCTGCTCCAGATATATCACAGATAGTATCAACAAACTGATCCAAACCAAGCTCAATAATCTTCTCCAGGGTAAAGTCATCAGCTAGAAACAATGATAGAAAACACCAAGTTACAAGGCACTACCAGGATGAGGACAAGTTATGTTAGGGTAGGGAAGGAAATAAAAGTGTTATATTAAAGCACTCTGATTGGCTGGCGTATATGTTTGAGCTGCTCTGATTGGTCCAGAAACGCAAAATATCAAATTATAGTAAAATATCAAGTTATATAAAATGACGTTGGTTGGTATTGACCTTTTTACATACGTTTGTTTCTTCAACCAAATATCATTTTTTTATCAAGCTCTCGGTTGATCTAAGTCAGGGCTAGGACACAGCTAAATCAAAGATTGCCATGAATTAAAATTTAGCGTGTAAGGCTTTGCGCAGAGAGAAAAACCGGAAAACCCTCAAATCAATGGAGAGACCTGACAAACTAATATCAGGCCTAAATCCAAAGGATAATTCCTTACCATTCTGATCAAAGGGTTTCTGTACTTCTCCCTTGATCTGATTCCAGTGTCTTTCTCTCATAGCAGGGTTCTTAAGGTCCTGAATGAGTGGCATGGTTCTCTTGAACTGCTCGATACGAGACTTGATTGAATCGCAGATGTCCCAATTCTTGTCCTAGGAATATAACACGATAATAAAAATGGGATGGAAAGAATGAATGGGGGAAGATAATGGAATTGAATGACATGAAGATGTCCATATTCTTGTTCTGGGAATATGAAACCATAATGGTATTTGAAAGTATGGGATGGAAGGAATGAATGGGAGAAGATAATGGAATTGATGGAATCGCAGGCGTCCATATTCTATCCTTGGAAATAATACGATAATATTATCAGATAGGATACTAATTCCCTAATATAAATGATTTGAAAATACGAGAAAAATAAAAACAAACGGGAGACAGAAGCCAGAACCTCAATTACGTCCTGAGAATTACAAAATTGTTGTATCCAACAACAACAAAAAAATGAATTTAATAAAAATTTAAAATTTAATAAAAACCAAGAAAAGATAGAAGATTGAAATTCAATCCTCCACTAACCTTAACTTCCCTAATGGTTTTATTCAGTCTCTTAAATAACGTCTGTGAGGTCATCTCCATATCTGTAGTGACCAACTCGGTAAAGCGACCACCCTTCCACGTGTCCCAGAGACCTTCCCATTCACTAGTAATAGCCCAGATTTGTTCAAGATGCTCCAGATCTTTCTCCAATCCCTGGAGATCTTTAGATGGTGCTTGTTCTATCTTGAATATGTTCAAACCACGGCGCAAAGTCGTTTCTTGGTTCTTGAGGCTGTGGACTTGTTCATGATATTGCTTGACTTGATCTAGTGCCTGGACGTATAATGCAGAGTAATGTAAGTGTTTTCTGTTCGTTCTCGAACGCACGTTTGTATAGGCTTTTTTCACTGCATACCAGAAAGGAACATGTTATACAATCTCCCCGTCCCCCAACACACATACACAGCCAACCTCCCCCCATTGCCCCTAAGCCACAGGCAACCCAATATAAAGGAACTACGATTACTTACATCTTTGACTGCAATGGCACTGCTGAATGGACCCTTTGTCTGGAATTCCTCAAACAGGCCACCAACAGTCTTCTTGAACTCCTCAGATGAAATAATAAGACCCGTCTTGAATTTCTCTTTGCTCTTCTTCAACATGATATCGCTGTCAATCAAGCACTGCTGGAAGGACACCCACTCGCCGCTTAACTGATCAAGCATCTCTTGCACCTGGAAGAAAGTTGTTTAGGCAATATTTGTCAGGCAAAGACGATAAGCAATATGAAAGAGAAGGATAGAAGGTGTGCATGTTTAAACCATCACATCGCGATAACGCTCATGTTCAAAACTTCTACAATTCATGTACGCGTGAATTGAGTGCAAAACAAAGATTTGATTTTTCTGTTACATACACACTTTCTATTTTCATGATATGTGGGCTTACCTCTTCAGGTATGGGCACTTCGTATTTCTCGAGAATAAGAAACTGTTCATGAAGAGGAGGGAATTTAGCCTCGATATTCTTCAGGTCGTTCTGGAGCCGCTCTAAAAGGGCAAGGCTCTCACCCAGTTCATCTAAGTTCTCTGGTGGTGCGCTTAACCTGGGAAGAAATGAATTGTAAGAAGGGATGATTGATATACTACGATGATGCATTACATCTTGTAATAACGTAGCTCCCTTACAATTTTGCCCACTCTCCCCTCCCCCCCCCCCCCCCCCCCCCCCAGGTGCTAATACATGAAAACCCCTTTATTATTCCATACAACACGTACTTCTTAGCATTCTCTTTCAGGAAGTTATGGAGCTCAATCAGCTTCTGACTGGCCATCTCACGCAGGAGTGTAGTAAACTTGCTCTGCCATTCATTGCAGTGACTTAGCAATGCAAACTTAAGGGGTGAACAATCTAACATGACAAAATCGATGTTCAAGACTGTCTCCTCTTTCTGGAAGTTGTTAGCGATCTCAGTATACCTGGGAATAAGAATTGAGAGTGTGATAGTTATAGAGGGAATAGGAATAGCATAAAGCTTGGGTATACAGTGTATACATTGTTATATGAATTCTTGTCGTTCTTATATCAACAGTTCTTTAGTGTTCAAATTTATTTTTGCAACAATCCTTTGCCAAAGGGCCGACTACTGCAGTATATTGACGATATGAAATTTGTTTACAGTCATGTGTTAATAAGGCTTTGATGTTTACCGAGCAATATCTGCATCAAAGGAAGACACGGGTGGGTTAAGTCGCTGATATCTCCTGATAAACGCATCCTTCTGAATCTCCCAGATTTCACGATACCTAGAAAAAAGTGTTTACATAAAGACATGTGAAATCGGTGCACCTAGGCCCTGTACAAGACACACTCAGAATTAACAACACAGCACTAGAAACAATCCCTTTTTATCCAAACATCTGGCACAATCTATCCTATTTATCCTGTACATCGATGTTTACTTGCAGGGTAATTGACCGACAGTTACGGTTACGGGACATTTGACTGATTAGGGTGTGTGGCGCATTTGTTGGTACTTACGTGTCCCATGTGCTGAGGTATGACTGTAGATGTGAGGCATTAGCTGACATGCCCGTCTTGATACTAACTTGGATCTTTTTGGTCTCGTCGTCTCGTTCAATGATAATGTGTACAGGCTATAAGAAACAAATACACTTACTCAGAATCACCATTGATAGATTTCACGCAGGAGGGAGAAAAGAGCACGTGCTTTTGAACCTTGATCGCGTACGCGAACATTTGTTAAAGTGCCACTACGATCAAATTTTTGACTTTTTTTGTTGTTGCGTGGATTGAAAGACCGTTGATAAGGAAGTAAAATGTAACTTTCCTTTTTCAAAAAAAGGTTTTTCCTTATTGGAGAAGTGTTGCCATCAAAGATATATGCTAGAAGGCTTAAACTCCCGCTCCCTGCCTGCAAATCCTTCCTGGTGCAACCCCTCTTGTGCAAATCATCTCTGGTTCCACCCCCCCCCCCCCCCCTGGTGCTTGTGTAATAGTGCCTCACCTCCTTGGAAGACTTCTTTTTGGTGAGAAGGTCTGGCAGCCGTTTGAATATTGAGAGACAAGTTGTTAGGGAGCTGGCGATGTGTTCCATCATACTGGCTAGCTTAGTTAAAGTGGGCGAGAACTCCACCTAGGCGTGAAAAGAGTCAAATACATTAGACAATAGTTTCTGATTGTACAGCGAATTCTATTCATTCTATTGATTTCAAAGTATTTCAAACACTGTATTTGGACAAGTGCTGTTCTCTGCCATTTGCTTTCTTCTACTCTCCCATCTTTAAGGGCGGATCCAGCCAAAATAACAATAAAAAAGAAGCATCAACTTCTTTAGTTTTGTTTTCTTTTTTTCCTGCTGTTGATCTTTTGTGATCTACAAGACGTAATGTATTTTGTTGTGAGTCTTACCTTGTCTCCTTCCAGCACAACTTTGACCCTCAGTAATGGGTTAGGAATACTTTTACCATCACCATTGATGGCTCTGGAAAGTTCTTGTAAAGACCATTTGACGTTTAATCTAAAGGCCTCTTCTACCATACGGTCTATTTTCTCTGTGTAGCGTAACCAATGAGCTTGAACCTTAAATCAAAACGAAAAAATTACACGATTGGTTATCAAAGAGCTAAAGAATTTGTAAATATAGAATGAATCCCCAAACCGCCCAAAATCCGTCCCTGCTAAGAAAGTCTAGGGGGTTTATTTTTATCAATGAAAACCAAACCTCAGATAAATCTTATCGAGGTTGCAGAAACTTCGATTACCTCTTGTCCATCGTTCTTGAATACTTCATAAGTACTTTTCATGGTTCCCACGATATCCATGTGAGTCACTTGAAGTCTTGTTTGGATTATGGACATGTGATTTTTCTGGAAAAATAGATTTCAATTATTTTATTATTATCATAATGAGAAGAGTTCACTTAAAATACAATTTCATGATGATCAGAGAGAGATAAAAAATAACAGCTGTCGGGTCAAGATTGGCACTCGTCCAGCAAACCCACATTTCAGGCCGGTCCTCTTGACTTCTTGAGTCCAATGTGGACAGTCATTATGTCCTACATATAAAAATCATGACACGAGCCTTTTTTATTTTGATATGCTTTTTTGTCACCTTCAAGACTGCTATCCCATTTTGCACCTTTTCAAGAGGATGAAAAAACCATATAATGGGAATTATCATGTAGTTGAGATAAAACGCGCACGTTTATTGGTCGAAAACTGTGCTTTATTGGTGAACGGAGCACAGAGCTGATGCTATCGGCGCGCCCGAAGTGCTGCTAGATCCTTCAACCTTTTTTCTTTTTGCGTAAATAAATTCCAAAAATAAAATTAGTAACTCTATAATAAAACAAATAACACAGCTTTTTCCGTGCTCCGTTTATTAATAAAGCTCTTACGAAGCACTATAAGCACCCGCACTTCTTTCGTGCTTACGTCACTTCCTGCGTGCTTTATTACCGATTGGAGCACGGAAAAAGCTGTTTCATTTGTTAAGCAGAGGAATGTTGAGAGGCTTAGAGCACTTGCCTTTAATCAATGCATGTGAACTGGCATTTCTCCTTAATTAGTCCAGAGATGGACCTTTTTATTTATTGATGCGCAAACAGCAAAGACAAACAAATAAGCGAAAAGAGACTGGTAAGAATTTCATTTACAGTTGCACTGTTTCCTTTTATTTCCCTGACATAAATTAGTTAGAGAAAAAAGAGGGTGCAGTTCTCGACTTTTCCTGAACTTAGTATTTCCATCCTCATTTATCACAAATATCAAGTTCTACATTCCAGTTGAATGGAAAAGGTTGAGGCCAAACAAAAAATATGTTTGTTTCCTGTTGCATGAGAAAAATAATTTTGGTCGGTAGGTCGGATTAGCTTACTGCGAACCCTGTGGTGCATTTGGGAATCAAAAAAAATATTAGGGTCAGGGAAAATAGGCAAGAAAATAATTAGGGTGGGTTGTGCAACAGGAAACACACTTAATTTTTTGTTTGATGACAGATTTAGATGTAGATTTGATAAGATCAAAGATTCCTTTACCTGTTCATCTTCAAACTCCAGGTTATCATACACCCTCTTGCCATCGATCTTGACCAGAAGCATCTCACTGATCTTCACACAGTTCTTGGATATCAACAGGTTAGCATTCTTGTAGTCATCAACTATACCTTGGACCTGTCAATTAAGCATTATCATAATCTTCAAAACTGTGCTGCAATGATTTTATTGTATTAACTGTATGTTGTCTTGCAGACTCAGGGCAGTATCCACAAATTTCTGATTGGTCTGGTTTTTCAAGGGTTTTCAGTTTTTCTTACTTCTTTTTTCTTATATTTTCCCCCGAAAGTTGATTTGTGATTGGTCGGATTTTCATGGGTTTTTCGGCTTTTCTTAAATTAAAAAAAATTTTCTTATATTTTTCCCAGAAAGTTGATTTGTGATTGGTCGGATTTTCATGGGTTTTTCAGTTTTTCTCACATTAAAAAAAATTTTCTTATATTTTTCCCAGAAAGTTGATTTGTGATTGGTCGGATTTTCATGGGTTTTTCAGTTTTTCTCACATTTAAAAAAATTTTCTTATATTTTTTCCCAGAAAGTTGGTCCGGTTGAAACCAAAGCAACAACTATTGTACCAGTAGCTACGGCCCTAAGACTAGAAAAAATATGGTGGACTCTCAAAGGTGTGACTATATTTCGCATTGTTACTGGAATACATGCTATACTTGCCTTGCTGCAGTTGTTTCTGCATTCGCCGATAAAGAAATCTGATATACCCTTGGAAGCCCATGTCAGCTTGGTTAGACCTGGATGAATCTTTTTGTCCAGTGAGCGAATTCTCTCTTTGAAAAGACTGCGTTCTTCGGGAGACAGCACTGCTATAATCCTGTACAAAAATAATGATTTTTTTGCGATTTTGTCCATAAATAATGGTAAAGAATTTACTTGTAAAGTTTTTTTCAAGATACCAAGATTTTCCTAGACGAATGTCTCTTCTGAAGGATGAGACCAAAAATTTTTACATTTCCGAAAATTGCCACAAAAATCGCAGCAAAAATCTGCGCAAAACTCGTCAGTGTAAACGGGGCTTAAGTGAGGCTAATAGGTCATTACAATGCAAATATTTAACCAACTTCTGACAACTGTAAAATCCACCATTCAGAAGATTGACTCCTGTAATTAGTCTGCACTAACCTGTTGTAGTCTCTAATAACAAGTAAGACATTTTCTCTCAGTATTCTTAGGTCTTCCTTCTTCTGGTACATCTCAGACACATAGTGAGGTGTCTCAAACATCAGTTTCTCCCAGTAGTGGATTTCATTGATAAGCTTGAGTAAAATCCTAATTGATAATGAAAGAAATTCAGTAAGAGAGGTATAGTATATCATTTATACCATCATCATCAACGCCACCTGGTTAGCTCAGTTGGTAAGAGCGCCAGCCTGTTGTGTGGGAGGTTGTGGTTCAAGCCTTGGCCGGACCAACACTCAGGGTCTTAAAATAAATGAGAAGAATGTGCGGCCTTTGTAATTACATCTGCAAATGTTTAGACCTTCACGTGGCTCGAATGACTATGGATTAGTTCGAATTAGTCCCTAATTAACTAGAGACGTCAAAAGAGGACAATGAGTTTACCAGTCAAAATTACTATCAAGTGTTATCTTCTATGAATAAAGTTTATTATTATTAATATTATTATTATCATCATCATCAATGCTTGAATCATCAACCATCAACTCATTAATTCTTCAATAAACAACAACTTACTTGTCAAAGTTGAGGTCAAGAGTTCCAGTTCTTTCTTGGCTTCTCTTCATCAGAGGAATTTCCAGAAGTTTAGCTGACTCCTAGTTAGAAATGAATCAGATATGAGATTTATGACCGGTATCTGTCAGCATACGTCATTATGGGAACCCCAACATACATTACACTTACTTTGTCCACGGTTGCAGTCCATTCATTGAAGGTTTTTCTGACAAACTCGTCTAGAGCCTAAAAAGGAATTTTACGATTAATTTTAAAATGTTATGTTTAAACTACTTGGAAACTTCTTTGGTTTTATTATCAAGGCATAATACCTGAGCCAGCTGTTGATACTGAGTCCTAATCTCATCACCAGAACCAATTTGGGGCAAGAAGAAAGCCTTGTCAAGAACCTATCACAAAAATAGACATAGTTTACATGTTTTAGTCATATGAGTTCAAATGGGAATGAATAGAGTGGCTTTTCTTCCACTTGATTCTAATAATTGGAATTTAGAATCTTAGAAGATTTTTATGTGTTCAATTAATTAAGCTAAACTTACAGACCATATAGATATGCACATGAAGCTTAAGTCCCCTAGTCAATAACATCAATAGCAGTAACATATCAATAACAACAGTGACATAATCATGAAGAACA
Organism: Actinia equina; assembly: GCA_011057435.1. NCBI lineage: Eukaryota > Metazoa > Cnidaria > Anthozoa > Actiniaria > Actiniidae > Actinia > Actinia equina. The sequence continues at coordinate 796,351 of WHPX01000290.1, forward strand.
TCAAAACGTATGACAACAGCTAAAAAGTAACAATGCACTTGATCAACATAAAACTAACCTCCATGGGTTTATCGATTCTTCTTCTTAGCATTCTAGCCCAGCCTGCTGATCCAGCATACTTAGGGTACATGGCAGGTAGATCAACTGTCTTGGTGTTGAACTCCTTCTTGACCAGATTTAGCTCTTCGTTAAACAGCTGAAATACCTCTACAGTCTTCTTGTCTATGGTTCTTCTGATGGCCTGAAATCAATTGATTGATTGTAGGTTTATTTGGCATATTTATTATTTTGATATAATCACTATCTTGTGGTACTGCTAAAAAAAGGAAGGAAAAATAAGAAGAAAAAATCTTGACACTGTTGAGTTTTGCAAACACGTTACTGTGCCACCCTTAGCTGTGTTATTTTCTGCAATGTGTAGTTCAAGAAATTATCCATACCCCTCATGGAGGATTTTTTTAAAGACCCCCAGACCCCCTTACCCATGTAAATTCTAATTTCCTACTATACAATCTTACAGAGTCTGTGTTTTTCTCTCTGAATGTTGCCCCCCTCCTTCATCCCCTCCCCACCCCACCCCTTGGAAATTCCAAATTCCTCCTTGGAGGGTATGGATGATTTCTGGAACTGCACAATCATTATATACACTCAAGACACTCCCTTCCCTAATCTACCCACCTAACCAATTTATAATATATCAATATTCCCTTTTCAATCACCCCCACCCCCTACCCCCACTAGAACTTATTATTAATTACCTCTCTAGAAGACAGATGCTTGAAAATATCCAAAATCTCTAGCCCTTCTTGTACTGTTGTAACACTCTCAAAAGCTGATGCAATCAGATTCTGAACCATTACTTCTAAATCCTTGACTCCAGCTCGGAATCTGTCCAATGAAAAATGTGCATTTTCATTCATAATGTAATAAAATCCTTTGAGGCAAAAAAAATTAAGATCAATATGTTTACCTGTTAAAATCATCGTGCCAAGTTGTTGCCTAAAGATAAGAAATATTTCAAAATTGTCTTTAATATGATGGAATAGTAAGACCTCTTTAGCTTTGGTGTAAAGTTATTTATTTCAGATGTATTATTCCCTAGAGCATCATTTCTTTGTTTAACGGTAGCACACAAGAAGACACATGAATACGATACAACTCAAACAAAGAGTCATGTGTCATTCCCTAGAGCATCATTTCTTTGTTTAACGGTAGTACATAAGAAGACACATGAATATGGATACAACTCAAACAAAGAGTCATGTGTTATTCCCTAGAGCATCATTTCTTTGTTTAACGGTAGTACATAAGAAGACACATGAATATGGATACAACTCAAACAAAGAGTCATGTGTCATTCCCTAGAGCATCATTTCTTTGTTTAACGGTAGTACATAAGAAGACACATGAATATGGATACAACTCAAACAAAGAGTCATGTGTTATTACCTAGAGTATATGTTCTTTGTTTAACGGTAGTACACAAGAAGACACATGAATATGGATACAACTCAAACAAAGAATGTTTTTCTCAAGTGAACAACAATGTCGTTGGAAATGGAAAAACTTTATGCATAAGTGATTAATAACTAGATAGAAAACAAAAGAGATAACAAAAGAGAGTAACTAACAAGATGCTCACTAGCTCTTTCATACCTTGACATCAAGAATTGTTTTCTTGACAGCTTTGAGAATCTGTAGGTTCTTCTCGAATGTTGCTTCAATCTCCAGCAGACTTCTGACAATTTCTGGTCCTCTCACCCCATGGAAGCAAGGAAGTGGAGCCTTTTCACCATCATACATTCTGGCAAAGTGCATTTGACCTTCACAAACCTAAAAAGTAAGGGAAAGCCATTGTAATTTTCAACTTTCTTCCATCTTCAGTAACTCATACATTTGAAATCAGGAGAAATAGGTATGATCATATCTTTGGGGTGGTGTGGTAGGTCAGATGCTGGTCCAAATCAAAATGTCAAAATGACAGACAATGCAAAGGTTTGACTGGACAAATTAAAATACTGGATGGACATTGTCCAATGACTGGCAACTATTTGAAGCCCTCCCTAGGGTGGGATGTCAGGAAGAGCCATGCCTAAAGGGTGGACAGGGGCGCCATTTTCTTATTTCCAGGTTAAGAAAAGCCAAGAGAGTTTAACATCTCTAGGGTCAGGGGAGGGGTATAAGATAAAGTATAAGTAAAAGGGGAGTGAGAGTTATATCTTTAGAGTAGCAAGCTTAAAATTGATACCTTGATATAATAACTGGAGGAGCTTGGCCAGAAAAGTGCCAATTTGTTCAAGACATTGTCATTTGACCAATGTCTTTATTTTTAACCCTGGGGTAGAGAGAAGGTCATATGGTGAAAAGACAAATAATATATCCGTTATTTACCTCAAGAAGGTCCTTGCATCTTTGTACAAATGCATCAACTTGTGCAAAAATACTGCTTTGGTCAAGAATCCAAAGGTGACCAGACAATTTGGCATGCATTCTTCTTATCTGGAATTAAATAAATAAATATATAATAAAAATAATGAAGATACTGTACATGCAGGACAAATTTATTTTTTTGAGGTTTACAGGAAAACTTTTTAAACAAAATCTTGACATGATATAGGGATTTGAATGATGGAGAATTAGGGCAAGAACATAATAAACTATAACGCATTGCTTTACTTCCTTGTCCAAATTTACTTACGCCACCCTTATATGACATTATGACGTCATGATAACATATATATATACCTTTATACATATATATATATACCATATACCTTTTCATAGATTTCCTTCCAGGCTTCACAGCATTCTATGCTTTCCTGTAGTCCTAACATGCTTATTCTTATGCGACCGTCAAAAATGTCATCCAGACAAATCTTTGTGCTGCATCTCTTGATTATCTCATTACTCACCTATTTAAACAAATGCAATCATTTATTGATGATTAACTGATAATTACTGAATGATTAATCAACAAATCCAATTAATGATTAAAACAATTAAAAACCCTTAATAACAGCTGATGTCTGACAATAAAATGGCTTATTCTCTTAATGCAGACCTTTCTCAAGAGTCCAGTAAGTCTTTCTGAATTATTGTAATGTTCAGAGTTCACCCATATCACTCTAATGCTGTTCAAGATCTTTGGGAGCATTGGAGGAATGTCTTTAGGCTGAGCTTGTGCAAGATCCTCACATGGTGCTTTCAGGATTGAAAGAAATTTGAGATTACTTTGGGCCTGCGCTGATCCATTCTGTTTAAAAAAAACACAAAATTATAGTAGATTTTCAAAGGGGGTCATAATAATAGTTTATTTAATCATGTGTCATCCAAGAGGGAAGAGCTCTTTTAAAATATGAATGTGAAAAAGTGCGAACATGGGGTTGACAAAATAAATTGTCTTAAAATTCAGTCTACATTGAGCACCTCCTAACCTATAAATAATTATTATAAGTCTAAACAGTGTATGGTTTTCGTGTGACAGGCCATTAATTAAGGTACCTGTATTTGTTTGGAGAGTTTTAGGAATGGAGCAACGTAAGAGGACTTTGACAGTTCTAGGATACTTTGAATCCTCATGACACCAGGCTTGTCTAACTGTTCACTGATTCCTGAGAGATCAGCACATCGGCTTCTCCAAAACTCTATTTCTTCCAGAGGACCAGAGTTCTCGGCTGTCTCAAAGTTATCCTGGCTACTGAGTACCTCTTTGATCTGCCTTGTCCAGTGAATCATTGCCGCTGGGTAATAAAAAGGTATAATAAATTAACAAAATCACTTGAATAGAAACAAAAGTACAACATAAAGTACAATGACACCACCACCACCAGCAACAACTATATTAACAGCAACAACAACAACTATATCAGCAACAACAATAGGAAAATTAGCAGGAACATCAGCAGCAGTGGCAGTAACAACTATATCAGCAGCAGCAATAGGAACATCAGCAGGAACATCAGCAGCAGTGGCAGTAACAACTATATCAGCAACAACAATAGGAACATCAGCAGGAACATCAGCAGCAGTGGCAGTAACAACTATATCAGCAACAACAATAGGAACATCAGCAGGAACATCAGCAGCAGTGGCAGTAACAACTATATCAGCAACAACAATAGGAACATCAGCAGGAACATCAGCAGCAGTGGCAGTAACAACTATATCAGCAACAACAATAGGAACATCAGCAGGAACATCAGCAGCAGTGGCAGTAACAACTATATCAGCAGCAGCAATATCAGTAGAAGCAACAGCAGCAGAAACAGCAACAACAGCAATATCAGCAGCAACAGCAACAGCAGCAATATCAGCAGCAACAGCAACAGCAGCAACATTAGCAGCAACAACAGCATTAGCAATAACAGCAGCACTAACAATAGCAACAACTTTAGCAGCATCAAAAACAACAGCAGCAACAATAGCAGCAGCAGCAACAACAACACTGTAGCAACAGCTACACCAACAGTAAAGCAACAAAACCAGCAATAACTGCAGTAGCAACAACATAATCAACATTAGTGCCCAACAACAGAAGCAACAGCAACATCAACAATATCAGCAACAGCATCAACTACATGTATGTGTACAATGAAAACAGCAGCAGCAGAAGGCTTACTTTCTAGTCTTTGGACAAACTCCTTGCTTTTTGCTGCTGCTTCTTTAGAGAGATGAGTATTTTCATTTGGTACATATAAGACTGTTTTCCCCTGCATCTTGTATCTGGTGTCTGTTAGATTAGCCATGAACTTATGAACCTGGGCTGAAAAGTCATTTTTGATGCCTAGTGATACGAGTCAAGGAACAAGTGACTTGAAAGTTATCACTACAACTAAACCCACTAATGGTAAGTAAATAAGAAAATAACTTAAATAGCGATTTACACCTATTTTTTAATGTGTCATCACCAAAGGCAATAGACAATTATAGATGATAGGTGAAAAGCTATAGGAGATGCAGTAAGTCATTCCAAGATCCAAGGATAGCTGGAATGACTTATGTTTTTGCTTCATATCCTTGTGAGGAACATGGACATTAGTGTTGAGACTTATTCAATGTTATTTATAGCCGACAAAAACATTTCTGTCTTGGAATGACCTACAGTATTGCCTATTGCACTTAGCAATGACATTTCTTGAAATAGGTGTATAACAACTATGTTGACTGACTTTGGTTTTGTGAGTAACTTCAGTTTAGCTATCAACCTACTAGTTGGATATGTTTTAGAAGTAGATAGTCAATGAAACATGGGATGCAGGTCGTAAGTGAACAAAATGTTGTTCTATTTGGTTTCTTATATTGTATTAAAGTCTTTTATAATTTTTCAATGCTCTTTCCTGACAATTATTCTTTGCAAAGCTGACTTTGGAGATGAATGGTGTCACCTCTATGCTCTGTTCACTAATAAAGCACAGTTCTCAATCAATTACAGCATATGTAGTAAGATGAATCAATATAATAATAAATTGGGATATACAGTGTAATTAAGGATACTATCTGGCCAATTCATCTTTCCAAAAAACAATGGCCCATAAAGATTTGACATCAATCGCAGTAAACCTTCCACATAATTCATATGAACTGTGCCAAACTGGAGGTTCTTTTCCAGGTTTTCAGCAGTGAGAATGGCTGCTTCTGATCGTATAATGTAAGTTAGTTCTTCAACTTGATGCGGAGATATTGAGGTTGATACCTGTAGTCCAAGAAGCTTGTCCATATATGCAACAAGTACTCGTAAGTTAGGATCGTTAAGGAATTTTAGTATGGTATCATCATGTTCTGTTGTCCAGAGGTCAGATGTTAAGGAGCTCAATGTTACTCTTTCTTTAATCATTGAGATCTATAAAAAATATCAGTTATGACTATAAAGCTATTTTTATGCTAAAATTATCTAGTGAAAATCTTTGGACACTCATCCAACATAGTAACGGCACTGCACAAATCTATCATCTTGTTAAAAATTAAGGGGGGAGGGGTATTCCTAATTGTGGCTGCGCTCAATTTCAAATTATGCACAACCCAAAGAAAAGAACCATTGAATATTTGGTACGCAATGAATTAAACTTTAAAATAACTTGAATTAAAGTCTGTGGGGGAGAAAGGGACAAAGAAATTTTCCCGCCTAATTTGAAAAATAAAATTTATTTTTCGAGTTTGACTTTCATATATAACAGTGCATACGATAAAATAAAGAATAAATAAATAATTACCGTTTCAGCAGGGTCCAATTCTTTTCCTTCAGAGCCTGTACTTCCATGATCGTCGTCTACGCCTCCCTCTCCATCAACTCCATTATCGGATGGTGACGAGCTGCCATTTTTATGTTTTTCAGAAACAGCTTGACTTGATTCCAATGCATTTGTATCAGAATTATCATCTCCAGTACTTAAATTAACACTTCCCGTCTCTTCGGCTTCAGGATCCATATTTACTCTTCTTTTTCGGTATTTCTTTTCTTGCTTATGTCTAAGTAAACGATGTCAACAACACGACAATCCCATGAACACCAACTTTCAAACTTGATCAAGCAAAATTTCTCTGTACAATTTAGCTATTTTCAAGCGCCAAAACATTAAAATATATACAAGAATACAAAAATATCTTAAATATAACACAAGAGCTGGCTCTCTTGGTCACTTATCGTTAAAGTTTTGCTGAGTTTCAAACACAAGAATCCGCCATCTTGATTACTAGTCTCTATAGCAACTTTGAAGAAGGCCTGGACGATCCCGCGCATATATAACAAAATACCCGCGGGATTCCTGTTGTCTTTATTTTGGGCTTGAAATTAAAATCAAAAAATTTAGAACTCTTTAATTTCAATCCTTCTCTTATTACGAAATATTCCTTCTTCCTTTTTGTTAATGATATAAGAGATAGGTTTTTTGTGGTTTTTATTTTCCAATTTTTAAGCGAATTTACGGGGTATTTCTGTGGGGGTCCCCTACACGAAACAAAGGGGGCATTACAGATTCAGAGTTCAGTAGATTCACTGAGAACAGCACATTAGCTTCAAAAGAAGAAGGAAGAGGGGTGAAAAATCTCCTGTTTTTTCTTCAAGATGCCTCGAAGTAGGTCCGTATCAAGGTCTAGATCTCGTTCTAGGAGTCGAAGTACATCTCCACGTCGTAAACGAAAGGATAGGACGTACAGAAAGCGAGGTTCAAAGAGTCATAGTCGTTCTCGCTCAAGGCAAAGAAGTCGGTCGCCATTAAACAGAAAAGACCGATCTTCTCCGAGAAGACGAAGGAATCGTTACTCGAGAAGTCGAAGTCGGAGCCGTTCTCCTAGCGTAGATAGATTTGGACGTACTATACCTAAGAGGAAAGACGATGAAACGAGAAAGAAGGAAGATCAAGAGAGACTATTAGAAATGGAAAGGCAAAGGAAAATGTAAGCTTGTAAACTATGAAGTCCTGTGTATAAAACTTAAGATTCATTAATAGCAGGTTAAAATAATTATATTTAAGATCTCACTGAGAATCTAATTTTCAATACTTTTCAACATTTGAGGACTTGGAGAATTTTGATACCGCGGTATATATGTAATACTAAACTAAAAGCTAAGGTTTGTTTTCATTGCCAAGTTCAGCTGACCACGTTTTTAACAATCCAGCACCCAAGCTGTAAAATAATACAGTTGAATTTGATATTGAAAACAAGTGGCTAAGGGCGTTATGATATATTAATCGCTCTTTTGTTTAGTGTGATGTGAAGGAGTTTGTTTATTATATATTCACTATATGCTTTAAAAAAAAGAAAAAATTCAAATCTACACTAAGCTTAATGTATTCAAACTTTTAAGAACTCCAGAATGTCTAGTCATTAAGTTTGCTACCACATACTGTTTTCTTTATATGGGATATTTCTTTCTTGAATTACAGTCTCAGCTAATTATGACAATGGAAGCTGATCATGTTTAAGCTTTCTAGAAGATATTTCATGACTGTTTAGTCTTGCCGTCATTATTTTATGACTAACCAACTAACCAAAAGTTCAGCTGTAGAATAGACTAACTACTTACGTATGGAGATGTGAATTTTAACTTGACCGATGGTAGACCAAATTTGGAAACCAACCATTAGTTTATTATACTAAAATCATTAAGTAAAGTTTGTAGGTATGTATAGAATAACTTACAAGTAGCTTAGCAAATAAATAAAACTACAAATCTCAACACATGACAATAAATTAAAGTCAGTAATGGTAGCTGCACATTAGAAAATAACTCTACTTTTCCATGAGATGTTATCTTTTTGTTTTATTCTCTATTTTTGCATAAATATCTAATGTGAAGAATCTTTTTTTTTTAAAAGACGGGCAGCTGAAAGGGAACAAAGATTAATTGAGGAAGAAACTCAGAAAAGGGTGGAAGAGATGGTAGCCAAGAGAGTAGAAGAAGAGTTGGCGAAACGAAAAGATGAAATAGACAGTGAAGTTTTGAGGCGCGTGGAAGAAGCCAAAAAAGTCATGGAAAAACAAATGCTGGAAGAATTTGAAAGAAGAAAACAAGAACAAATGGAAGAACTAAAAAAAAGAGAGGTAAAGACATTAATGCTTAATTTAATGTTGATGAACGTGTTGGGCAATTTTGGCAAGACTTCAACATTCATATTCCTGTACAAATTACTTGTTGAGCTTGAGCTATAAACACTTAAAATCCTGTTAACAGATAGAATATTTTATGAAAATCAATATTTATTATATATGAAAAGAATGACTAGGAGTTTCTTGGCCAAAAGAAACATTCAAAAAAGTTTTTATGCTGCCGTTTGTTAAAGCAAGTGTTTGGTGAGGAATATAAAGTTTGAAAATTACTTAAAGTTTGAGAATTATGTAGGGAACTTAAGACAGAGTTTGCCACTTTGAAGTTGCCCTTCATGTTTTCGACATAGTCAAATCATGTTGAATATCTACATGTATATTTCACAAAAGTTCCATCAACAGGACTATTGCGGCATCAGGATTATTCTATACAGCTTTGGAATAAAACAAAGACAGTTTATTTTATTCAAAAGACTTGAAAGATATATAAAACTGTATCAAAGAAAATCTATCAAAGAGGTTTTGACTTGGTTGACCTCTCAGCCTCAATGTCATGTAAAACAAAAACATTTCCTTGAGAAACTATGAGAAGCTTAAATAGTGGCATGCAATGCAAGATGCAGATCTAGACACTACGCTGATGGCAATACAGAGAAACAAGTTACATTAGGGATTGTTAAACCAAAACGTATTCATGTACGTATGCATAAAGTAGTATCAAACTTGGAGAAATATTTCACAAGGGTGTGCAGAGCACTTGTGTTGTATATTTAAGCTTATTTTCATGTTCCTAATGCCTTGACAACTTTTAGATCTCTGTCTGAGTTTTCAACATCAATAGATCAATCAATATTATTGGCGAAATAGAGAACAGGTGTGCATTCTGCCACATGGAGTGGCTGTCTACACCTCTTAAGTGTATATCCCCCAGTGCTTCATAACTGCCTACAACACAGCAAGCAAGTTATCTTATTTTTTTTATAAAATACAAATTACAATCACCATTATTTTAGATAGGAATGACGCAGGAAAGTGAGCGTGCATGCTGTGTGTTCACACACTCCCAAACATAAATCAGAAAGTGAGATTTATGACAGTTGTAGAATACTACTTAGGCTGTGGTAACTTTGATTTGTTGGAAGCTAAAATATACAGTGAAAGCCACATTAGAAGTTTTCTTGGTAGCAGGAACATAAAAAGCACAATTACTTTATTCCAACATTTTTCTTAGTACATATATGTGCCCTTATTATTATTTATTAACTATTATCAACATTTATTATAATAACATACAACCACATATCAATTTGTTGTGTTCTTCTTCTTCATGGTTTTCAAACTATTTCACAGGCTGAAGAACGGCAAGAACGAGAAAGACTTCAGAATTTAGTTGCTGAAAAACAAAAAGCTATTGAGGAAGCAGAGCAGAGGCTGGTAAGTAAGAACATGTCTGGGGCCTCCTGCAAAGTGTGCAGGTTAGGTAACTATTATATCTACTAACAGTCTTTTTTAAATTCTTAGGGTTGTATCATTTCGAAATAGGGTAATTTAGTTTATCTTTGTGTTGTTGTCAGTCCTCATAGCTATTCCTTCTTTTGTCATAAACTTGCAAAGATATTTTACCCTTGAGACGTTGTACCCGGATGCTTAACGAGGAACAACATCAAAGCGAATCTAAATTGTTTTAGTGTCCATAACATTTTTTATAAGACAGTACTTTGTAGTGATAGCTTTCTTTCTTATAGTTTTCTTGAGTATGTTTTGAGTAAGATTGAGTATGTTTAATTATCAAACACTGCTCACCTCACAGCGACAGCAGTTAGAGGTTGACCCCCTAACATTTTAATCATATCTAAACCCTACTAAGTATTAATTTTATCACATCTGAAGGTACGTACAGGGATGTAAAGTTGGCCGTGAAACACACCTAACCAGGCCCAAGTTTGGTTTGTTCTTTAGTATTTTTTGTCTGTGTGCTATCATTCTTTCATGACGAGAAACCATTTTGTTCGTAAGTAAGTAGTAAATATATGAAGGTCCTCAGCTTGGAGGAGTTGAAGCTTCAAAAAAACAAAAATTTGGAATTCTATTGGGCAGACTTAAAGTGTGTCAGGTGTAAAATGTATGTTGAGGCACATTCGATAAGGCCACTTCTTACGTTGTTTAACTCCACTTTAAAATAAAAATCTATTATATTCTTGTTGATATTGACCTTATACTAATATTCCTTATAGGCCGAGGAGAGACTGGCCATGGTAAGAGAGAAAGGAATACTAAATGAGCAAAAAAGTAGACTTGAAAGAGAGATTCGCAAACAAGAACAAGCGGCACAAGAGATCATTTTAAATAAAACCAAAAATGCCCGACCAAGACTTTCCTTTGGGGTAAAGTCCAAGGCAGGGATGCTCTAATGAAAGGTTTTTTTGAATTTCTATAAAGTATGAAATAAATATTAGTTTTTTCCACTAGTTAGGTTCCTAATTTCACTTCATAATTTCTTTTGAGATTTTTTCTTCGTGTTACTAGAAGTCGCGAGAGGGTGCAATGAAATATTTTCTGGCAAAATTCAAACAGTACATGTGAACTTCCTTATTCCCAATTAAAGTTGAATTATCAAATAATCCCCTTTCATTTCAAGGTAACAGTGCCAGAGTGAAAGTGAGAACAGCCATGACCTTGTATTGGTAGAGACTTATGTTCAAAAAGGTCTCTATCATTGCATGGTCACTGCCATCCTCGCTTCAATGTACAGGCACAGTTACCTTTTAAGATTGAACAGTGAACTATGAAGGGGGCTGTTGTTTACTCCAACATATTTCTTAAAAAAAGAAATGATTTATATTCAAGGTATTACAATCTCATTTAGATTATCAACCTATAATCATGAAAACTGCTTATCCAAAGCTTTTCTTCTACTGTTGTTTTATACACCCTGTTCATTCGTAAAACCTTTGATTAGAGTATTATGTTGGTAATCTATTTTATGATAGATAAACTATGATTAGATATTATCCAAAATGCTTCAATTTTTGACAAGGCATTTTGTATGTGCGTTACATTGAATAGTAATTCTAGCACACTATGTAATCAAAAAATCGAATTTTGAACTCTTCTTATTTCCATTTTCTATCCTAAAATTCTCTCTGTCATAAATAAGATTTTAACTTGTACATATTGGGAGAAAAAATAAAGGTTACTCAGAGGTCATTTTGTTGTCTAGCTGTCACTATTAGACTGGGTTAAAGGTTACTCAGAGGTGTTTTTGTTGTCTAGCTGTCACTATTAGACTGATTTTAATGTTTTCTCATTTCAGACAATGTGTCATTGCTTTTTTTTAACATCTGTGCATGAGAAGACATGAATATGGATACAACTCGAACAAATAATCTTTTTCTCAAGAGAATGACACATGGTCTGAAATATGAAAACAGTATACCCAGTGTAAACAGGTATATAAATCAAGCACATACTTGTTCGCCTGAATCACATCAGGAATTTTCGTATTTACAAATATTTATTTCAGATGCAATGCAGGCTAATTCTTGTCTGCCTGTGTCATCCCTTCTTCAGACATTGTGCCATACCCAGCTGGTTAGCTCAGCTGGTAAGAGAATTGGTGTTGTGCAGGGGTCTTGGTTCAAGCCTCAGCCGGACCAACACTCAGGGTCTTAAAATAGCTGAGGAGAAAGTGCTGCTGTTGTATTTCCATCTAAGAATAGTTAAACTTTCAAATCTTCTCAGTCAAGGACTTAAAACCGTAGGCCCGTCTGCCTTCATTATATAACCCTGTGTAAGGGGGATGTGAAAGAGACACTGGTGATAACCATCTTCAGTGACCATGCTAATTCCACAGGGCCCACAGTAATTGGCTATGCTATTGTGTTGTCTCTGCCCTCACAGAAATTCATGTTACCTATACAGAAAGCACCCCCCTTTTCCTAGATGAAACCAAGATTCCTTGTATTTTACGAAGGTACACTTACCTCTAGCTACATTTTTCACCTCTTTAAAGCTTGTTTAATACCTATACAGAAAGCTATGCATTCTACTGTTCCATGTCATCCCTTGTATTGCATAACTTATCTCTTCCTTAATCATTTTTGAGAAAACAAATATATCTAAGCATAGGATAGTTCCCACACATTGCTACACCCGTTACACCCCTAACTGGACAAAAATGGAAGCACTTTAATTTAATCAATGATTTTTTAAATATAAATGTACTAATCACTAATACATCAAATAATCAAGCTGAGTGGAGTATATTTATTGTGAATTGGGGTAATATATATCACTGCTTTAGTTTTAATGATGACACCTTCATTAGACAGGGTACACCATTACTAGCTGATAATTTTCAAGAGGCCCTAAAGACAGTTTTTCTTGCTGTCTTGAGCATAATGCCGTGCAGCTATATTCAAGCATAAAGGGATGCATGTTGTGCAACTCATTGGATTTCCTACGCTACAGTATCACCTTTTAGAACTTGCATTACCTACCTACCCTACAGCGAAAGTAAGCTAATGTGCAATTTACTATGGGTATTTTAATCCTTATCCCCAAGACATCCCATGATGCATTGCTGTGGTTTTGATATAGATCTAATTGAAAGCAATTTTAAAAAATTAGAAATTCTTATGATATTAAGTAAAAGAGGCAAAGAAATGATTTTACATTCTAAATTAATTCGCGATTAAATAATAAACATTAAATTTATTTCGACTGAAATTTTGATGTCACTTACTTTAAAAATAGTTATATGAAAAGAATTGAAATTTATTTGGTTTTAAATGAGGCATGAAATCCAGAGCAGGTTTTATCTTTAAACGCGTACCGTGACCGTACCACGTAAAGTCATGAAATTTGATTAACTTTGCTTTAAAAATTATCTGTCATAGGTTTTAACGTTAAATTTGCTAAAGCAATACCACAAGTTTGGCTTAACTTTGTTTACATTGCTCCTTATCGCTGGCTGCTGTCCTACTACCACCTCTCCTTCCTGACGACTCTTCCCTCCTATTTTCTTCTCTCCTATTTCCTTCTCTGCTGCCGCGGTCACCTCCTATATCTACGACGCGTGGTCCATTCCTGCTTCGTGAGGTCTCCTCCCTTTTCGCTGTTTCCCTTTCGGCTGTAACATTGTTATCACGTCCAGATCGGTAGCTTCTTTCTTCAGGTCTACTGCTTCTTGATGAATATTTACCAGAATCATAGCTTGAAGTAGTGGATTTTGTTCCCTCTTCATTTCTGGTGCTGGACATCCTGGGGCTGCTTTGCAATCTATCTACGCTACTCTCCACCACTACAGAGTCTTCACTTGCCTTTATTTGGTCAACATTCTTCATGCGCCTTCTAGATGCATCGGCCACCATCATCTCACCCTCAGTATGGCTGACATACATGGAATGTGGACGCGAAGAGCGCGAGCTTTTTTCAACGTCTAGAATCAACGTGGTAGAAGCTTGATCAACGGAAATGAGAGCCTGACGTTCTCTCAACTCTTGAATCTGTCCCTCGTACTTCACTACGATCTTTTCCATAGCTTCGTTCTTGTGAACAAGAATCTCGTTATCGTTCTGCAGCTCTGCAATCTGCAATTTGTAGCTATTCGATAGCTCATAAATTTTGTTTTCCATAGCAATCTTTTCTGCAGACAGAGCCGAGATTTCATGTTCAAGCTCGTCGTTGTTCTTACTGTATTCTTCACAAGAAGATTTTGAATCAGCTATTTCTCTTTTTAGGCTGTCAATCTCTATCTCAAAGGCTGTCTTCTCTGCTCTCATATTCTCGATGATTTCGTGCTTGGCCTTGTCAGCTTGGCGGTAAATCTCACTCTTGTCTTTGATCTCCGCCAGATGGATTTCCAGTTCTCCGGATCCAGAACCTTTGTCCATCAGATCTCCCAATTGCTTCTTCAACCGATCGATCTCGTCATCTCGTTCAGATACTTGCTGTTGCAGCGTCTGAATTCTCTTTTCAAGTGCATTGATTTTGGCAATCATGTCAGCTTCGCTCAGATCTCGGCCGGAATCAGCTGAACTTCCGAGTTTACGCAGAAGATCTTTGACTTCATCTTCTAATTCTTGGATCCTCCTTTCATAGTTTTTGCATTCCTCTTCAAGCTTTGAGCACTTGGTCTGGTGGAAAATCATGTCCTCTCGTATGAGAGCATTCTTCTTCTCCATGTCGTCCCTCTCGATTTCAGCATCTCGAGCCTTGTCCTCTGCTGTTCTCAAAGTTATCTCCAGATCGGTTATTCTCTTTTGCAGGTCGACATTCTCTTTTTGCAAGTCACTCTCATTAAACCGATTTCGTTTCTTCTCGACTGGCTTTTGTCCTGCTCTTGCCAGTTCCTTTTCGTACCCAGAAACCTTTCTCTTAAGCTGCTGAACCTCACCTTCCAGCTCAGTGACCAGTGGTCGCAGTTCCTTGAGTTCAATAAGAAGTGTTTCTTTTTCTTGCTTCAGCGACTCGTTGTCAGTTCTTTGTTCCACGAACTTCTGGTTGGCAAGATCGCGTTCGTATATAGCTTTCTCACAAGCTGTCTGGAAGTTCTTATTTTCTGTTTCTAGAACAGAGATCCTTTTCCTGGCGTCGACCAGATTTTCATTCATTCTGCTCTTTTCTTTCTCTTTTTCACTAAGCTCATTATCAAGGTGACGTAACCTGGTCTCTACGCCTTCCATCTCTAGCTTTAGCTGATCTCTATCCCGTTTGGCGCCATCCAATTCATCGAAATCGAAAGGCAACTCACTCTCTACAGTTTCTACTGTAGCAATCTGTATAGGAGCTATTTCCTGGCTGTTTAGTTTAGCTCTTAGAGCTTCATTCTCATCAGTGACTTTCGAAAGATCTACCTTCAAATGCTCGATTTCCTCTCTTGCTTCGTTGGTCTCCATATTGGATTGAGCGTGTTCTAACTGTAGGCGCTGTAGCTGGAATTTCAGGTCGTTTCTTTCGTTAGCGATTACTTCCTTCTGAGAAAGGGTGTCGTTAACTTCATCACGTAGTCGACGTATCTGTTTATCTAAGTCCGTTTTGTCGGTTTCGAGCAGCTCGTTCGCGTATTTCATTTCGTTGAGCT
This sequence comes from Actinia equina, assembly GCA_011057435.1. NCBI lineage: Eukaryota > Metazoa > Cnidaria > Anthozoa > Actiniaria > Actiniidae > Actinia > Actinia equina. The sequence goes on from WHPX01000290.1 coordinate 811,979, forward strand.
CTTTACATACGTTTCCGTAATTGTGCTGAGCCTCCCAAGTGTCTTTCTTCATCTTGGCCAAATCGTCTTTTAGCTTGTCGTTCATCTTTTGTGTTTCATCGCTTAACTTACGGTGGTGTTCCACTTCACTTTTGAGCCTTGTCAAGTCGTCTTGGAGGTCCCATACCTGACCCTTGTACTGATGAGATTCTTCCACTGCTTTGTCTTTTGCTTCGGTTACTCTTTTCAAGAGTGCCTCCAGCTCGCTAATTTGCCTTTGCAACTTCACGTGATCAGAATATCCTCCATCGGTATCGTCTTCTTGCTCGTTAAGGGAAGATTCCAATATTTCAATCCTCTTATTCGCATCTGAAAGATCCTCGTCAAGATCCTCAATGGTTTTTTCCAGACTTACTTTCTGTTTCAAAAGACGATCATACTTATGTTCCATTGCCTGAAGATCTTGTTGAAGGCCTTGGACTTTCTTTCGCCATTGTAGCATGTCTTCCTTGTCAGCAACGTGGTTATCTTGTGACTCCTTCAAACTTTTCTCCAGCTCAGCAATCCTGTTGTCACGACAGAGAATGTCATGTTCAAGTGTCTCTCTCGTGTTGACGTGTTCAGACAGAGCACTCTCTACTTTGGCATTGTTTTTGCGATGCGAGAACAGCTCGTTTCGGGCTTCTTCTTTCTCGCGTAGAGCTGCCTGGTATTTTGATTCAAGCTCTGTTATTTTCTTGATGTTGACAAGCTCTTTACTCTTTCCTCCTTTCTGTCCTTGCAAAGCTGCAAACTGAGCCGACAAATTGTCGTACTTCTTTTGAAGAATTGCAAGATCATTCTTCAGCCTTGATCTTTCATGCTTCAGGGCATCGACTTGGATCTTCAACGCAGATATATCTTTGGCTGAATCGTTGATTTGCTTTCTAAATCGAGATTTTTCTTCTTCGAGGGCGTTAATTCTTGCCTCCAGATGACTATTGGATTGGTTCAATGATACCATCTTCAGCTGGAGTCTTTCGATTTCCTTTTGAGAAGAGCTGTAACTTGCTCTGTATTCTTCAGTCTCTGCTTTCTGGTTTTTCAAAGCATTTTTCAATCTGTCATTTTCCTTGAGCAAGGCATCGGAGTTATCATATTTGGACACCGAAACTTCTTTATTGCGCAGCTGTAGCTGAAGACGTGATATCTCGTCTTGGCTTCTTTGCAAATCTTCACGGTATTTGTCAACCTTTGCTCTGAGCTTGCTGACTTCATAAGAATTGTTTCCAGGACCTGAACTAACCAGTTCAACAGATGTGCTGCTCTTCATTCCATCTATGATTTCTTGCAATTCAGTTACCTTATTTTTCAAATAGGCAAGTTCTGCTTTTTCTTTTTTAAGCGTGTTGTTTGCATCGTTTAACTCTGACTTTAAAGAATTTTTCTCCTTCTTGAGATTCTTCAGCAGCTCTTCAAGCTGTTGGATTCTTTCGTCTGCATCCTTCAGGCTGGATCCTAGTTGCTGGATCCGCTGCTTGAGCTTTTCATTGTCAATTTCTAGATTTGCACAGTACTCTTTGGACGAGAAGAGGTTCTTGTCGACCACCTCTTTCTTAGTGTACAGGTCCCTCAGTTGATTCTGTAAAGACAGTATTTCTTTCCTAAGCTTCTCGATGTCCATCTTTTGGGATTCATTCTCGTTTCTCAGCATTTCAACCAAGTTATCTTTAGCGATGGAATCGTTAGATGAATTCAGAAGGACTTGGAGTTCCTGGTTGTTCTTCTTTACAGCCAGTAATTCTTCTTCTCTGTCATTCAACAGCGCTAGTTTGTCGTCAAGCTGTCTTCTCAGATCACTTCTCAAGGATTTCTCTTGATCTAGCTGTAGTTCTGTATTTCCAAGCCTGTTCTGCAAGCTGTCCAACTCGTCCTTCTGCAGTTCATAGTCCCTCATCGTCACTTCATACTTTTCCATAAGTGGTTTTGCTGTTTTCTTCAAAGCCTCCAGTTCTTTCTCGAGCTCTGCATTTCTGTTTTGGGATAAGTGCATACCTGTCTCTAGTTTACTGATTTTGCCTTCTCCTTGGACAATTAAGTCGTTGAGTTTATTATTTTTGTCGATGATTGCCTCGCTTTCTTTCACTTGTTTCCTCAGCCCTCCATTCTCAATCTGAAGGCGCTTAATTTCATCAGAATCACCGAAGTCCATCATTGGGCTGGATTCCAACGAGGCCTGCACATTCTGAACCTCAACTGCCTGTACAATTGGAGCAATGTTATTCTTTTCAGCAAGCAGACGTTTGAGTTCTGCAATTTGATCTTCTAAGGATGTTTTGTTGTCTCGAAGTTCATCGATATACTTCTGATCCTTTTCCGACTCCTCCATGAGAGCTTGGATTTTTTCCTCTAGTTGCTTGTACTTTCTTTGACCCTGTGTTAATTCATCTTTAAGGTCATGGATTTCTGTGTTGAGTTCTTCGATCTCTTCTTCTGCCTCTTCCTTTCTCCTCAAAGCTTCGGCAAGTTTCTGTTCAAGATCTTTCAACCTCTCAAAGGCATCTTTTGCGTCTTCAACTGCGCGGTCTCTCTCGTTAATAAGACTTTGATTATCAGCCTTCAGCCTATTGATGGTGTTCTCCTTTAAGAGGGTGCTTTCCAAAAGACTGTCACGTTCGGCTTTAAGTTTTTCGTTCTCTTCCCGTTGATAGTTCAGACTGTCATTCAGAGAACTCAGCTGATCTTCAAGGAATTTTACGGAGTCCCTGAATTTTGAAAGATGCTCTTCTCGGTATTGCTTGTCAGTTGTCAAGCCTTTTACCTCGATACGATGTTCAACAAGGTTTTCCTCGATCTTCAAAATCTCTTCTTGACTCTGGCGAAGTTTCAACATCACATCATCATACTGCCTCTGCAAAGACTTTTTCTCCGCTTCTTCGTTCTCCGCTTTTTGTTCAAAGTAAGACCACTTGTTGGAAGCTTCAATGGAATCTTTCTTGAAGTCATCTCTTTCCCGTTGAGCCCTACTCAAGCTCTGTTCCAGGTCGTGATACTTTCTCTGCAGCATCGAAAGTTCGTGCTCCAATTCAATGCACCTGTCCGCTGTCTTCTTCTTCTCCGATTCAAGCTGAGTGACCTTCACGTTTTTCTGTTCCACTTCATGTCTGAGTGTTCCTTCACGCTCTTTACTTGACTGGTACAAGGCTTCGAGCTCATCAGCTCTGCCATCAGGCATGGATTCATAATTATCCATGAACATCACGGGCGGAGCAGATTCGGTGACTTCTACGTTAACTGGGGCAACTACATTGGTTGACATTGTTTCCAACTGAGCCAGAAGTTCGCTGATTCTGTCTCTGTTGACCTCATTAGTGTGTTTTTCAGCCTCAAGCTCTTTTCGTAGTGAATTAACTTCATCTTCAAAGTTCTTGTTCTTCCTCTTCGAGGTTGTGTAATTTGATTCCACTTCTTTGAGTTTGTCAGTCAGATCTTCAATATTGCGGTCCTTCTCTCTGACTTGATTTTTTGCTTGGATCAATTCGTTCTTCATCCTCCGGAGCTTTCCTTGAGAAACTTCGCTGTCGCCTTGGTAGTAAGTTTTATCCTTTTCAATTGAGCTCACCTTGGTGTTCAAATTGCTCAACTTGTAAGACATAGAGCTAAGATCGCCCTCGATCACTTCCCTGTGGTCTCTCAACTCGTTAACTTCTTGCTCAAGGCTGGCCTTTCTAGATTTCAACTCGGCAATGAATTTCTCCAGTTCCTGATTCTTTACCTTCAGGGCGTCTAAGGCGGCATTGCTTGCAGAAAGGTTTCTTCTCAGACTTTCAATCTCGTTTTCATACTCTTTCATTCGGGCCGTTAGATCTTCAATTGTCGTCTCGTGCTTCTTGACCAGCTTGCCTAACGATTTATTTGCTTTTCGTTCTTCCATCAACTCCATCTGGACCTTGTGTAGATCCTCCTTGGCCATACGCAGTTTGTCATTGGCTTCTAAAAGCTGCGACGCCAGAGTCTCTTTCTTGAGTGTCAAAGATTCGACTTTGGTCTCAAGTTTGCCAACGGCCGGACGAAGAGACGTGAGCTCCTCTTCCATGCTGTCCTTGATGGCTAATGTTTCATCCAACTCCTTCTCTAAGACCATGCATTTCTTTTTATAATCAGCCAACATTCTTTCAGCGTCGTCATTGTGGATGCCTCTGCTGTCAAGCTCACGTTGTAGATACGCGATTCTGTCGTCTTTATCAGTTATTTCATTCTTTAAGAAGTTAACAGCTTGTTTTTGGCCATCGTTTTCTCTCTCGAGTGAGTACACCTTCTGCCTAAAGGATGACAACTGACTCTCAAGATCCTGAACTTTGGAAACCTTAAAATCAACCTGTGCTCTGTTTGTCACTTTCCTTCCAGAACCAGTGTCAAGGCTCTTGAATTTCTCCAAAAGTCCAGCGAGCTGAATTTCGGCGTCATTTCTTTCCTTGGTAGTGCGGTCCAGAATTCCATTCAAACGATCGATTTCGGCATTCTTCAACTCCACATCATTTTCAGCTTTCTTTACAGCTGCCTCGAGAGCATTAAATCTAGAATTCGATTCTTCCAATGATTTCTTTTCTTCATCAAGATCTTCGTTCAAGTCGTCCACTTTCCTTCTCAACTGCGCAATAGTGTCATCTTTAATGGCTAACTCTCGTCTCATGCCATCTATCTCACCACGCAATTCCATGAGTTCTTTTTTAGAAAGCGCTGCAATGTCACGATGTTTATTACTCTCAGATGATAAGTCTACCGTTTGATTCTCATAGATGCTCCGTTCTTGACTAGCTTTGTAGAGTTCGTCTTCCAGCTTGTCGATCTTCTGTTGCAACAAGGTGTTTTGCTCATCGGTCAGACGTCGATCTTTCTCGGATTCTACAAGCTTGGCTTCCAATTCTGAAAGCTTGTAAAGATGTCCCTTTGACTCGTGACTTGCCTTTTCTTTGTCGTCTTCACTGATCTTATAATCGGACTCCAATTCGGCAATTTTCTTTAACAGCTCTCGGTTGTCATCACTTAGCTTTTCCTTGTCGATGTTAAGGTATTCGATTTTTCCATTAAGGCTGAAAATCTCTTCATCTCGATCTTCGATTGTCTTGTCGTAGTCAGCTATCTTTGCTCTCAGTTCTTCTATCAGCTTGTCCCTCTTGGCTATCTCCTTTTTAAGTTGTTCGTTTCCTTTATGAGCTTCTTCCAGCTGAATGGTAAGGTTTTTGGTTTCACTCAGATGCCTTGCCAGCTTCCCTTTCTCCCCTTCGAGCTCCGCGGCGCCAATGCTCTTGTGCCTTTGGGCATTTTCGAGCTCGCATTCCAGCTTCGTGATCTGCCCTTTAGAGTTGCCAAGCTTGACTTGTAAGTCACTGTTTTCTACCTCATGTTGGTGAAGCAACTCTTCAAGCTCCTTGATTCTGTGATTCGCTCTTTCAAGCTCTTCTGAATCAAATGAGAAGTCCATTGGGGGCCCTGATTCCACAGACTGCACAGTATCCACAGAAATAACTTCAAATGACTTTTCCACTGGTTTGTTGCGGGCAAGTTCAAGGTCTTTGTTGAGCTGAATGAGTTTGTTTCTAAGTTGAATGTTTTCTTGGTCCAGTGAGACGTTCTTCGCTTTCAAGGCAGATTCACTTTTAAGAATGTTGTCATAGTTTAGTTGAAGCTTATTAAAACGATCTTCATTCTTGCGTAGACTTTGCTGAAGCTCCGAGATCTTCGTGTGGAGGTTCGCATTTTCTTTCTCAGATACCTTCAAATCAGCTTGGCACTTCTCAGCTCTGGTGGTAACCATCACCAATTCAGATTGTACTCTATCAAGCTCGTTTTTCAATTTGACCACCATCGTGTTGGCACCGATCAACTCTCTTTGCTTATAACTGAGCTTCTCCTCGAAATCAAAGATGATTTTCTCTTTCTTTTCAAGCCGTAATGTTAGCGATTTTATCTCTTCGCTGAAAGCATGAGCCTTCCTCTCGCTAGCCACAGCCTCTACGTCTCTTTTTGAGTACTTTTCGTTCAGCTTCTTGAGCTTGCCATTTAGAGTAACGATGGTCTTATCTCTCTCTTCAATCATCTCGGTCTTGTGGGCTATGGAAGCCTCCATCTTGGCAGTTTTCAACTGCAATGTTTTCTTGACTTTTTCCAGTTCCTTTTGGTCCTTCTCGTGTTGAGATAGCATTCCATCGAGCCTGCTTTCAAGATCCTGATAATCTTTGAAAAGATCCTGAAAATGGTCCAAATCAATAACGAGGCTTAGTACCATTTTCTTTCATGTCAGCATATTGGCATACTGTGTTAAAGTAGACGGATTGAGATAGTTTCCACTATTCAAAAACTAACCTTCTTAAAAACCTTCAAATTCTACTATTGATACTCTGAAACAACCTCTGCTTGGGCTGATCAAGGACACGGCTATTAAACTCACATGTATTATGATGAAACCACCATTAGGCTGATCAAACTTACCGCCTTGGTTTCAATGACATCGTTGTAGTTTTGCTCGAGAGTTATAAAACTCTTCTTGGTTTCTTCTACTGTTTGGCCGTTTCTGCTGCTGCTGCTGCTGCTGCTGCTGCTGCTGCTACTACTACCGCTGGTGGTGGTGGTGGAGGCAGTAGCAGTGCTGTCTTTGTCGCCCCGCCGAAGGCGCTGAGATCGATATGACATGGCTGGTCGGGATGAATGCCAACCACACGCGTCTAAAGAGAGAAACTATTGAATCTCCTACAAGGGAAGAAGAAAAAGCATATTCTTTTTTTCGTAAAAAAATAAAAGTTTTGATATTATTTTTTATGAGTGTTAAAGGCGGAGGTTGTAAATTTTGTCATACGTTAATTTTTCTTGGAGTGTAGTGTCAACTTAACAAATAGACATCAGTTTTTTATGTGCCTTTCCTCTTATTGACGATAAATTGCGTCATCACATTGTCAAAGTAGTGTGGATTCACGAGGCGTAGCCGAGATTTCAAGATTTCAAGAGTGCAACTTGTTTGTGGTCAATTAATTACAGTGCATACCTTATTTCTTTGAAAAAGTTAACAAAATTGTAAAAATTAGTGCAAATTTTTGTAGGCCTACGGTCTAGGAATACTCTAAAAATAGAATAAATAATTATTATTAATCCTACTTAAGACAATATCACTATGACCCACAATGCACTTCGGTCTTGGAATGCACTATCCATTATGCAGTATTCAGTATTCAACAACTGATTTTTGAAATAGCTGTATCCTCAACATTGTTTTAGAAGCAGAAATGAAATCTAGAAATGCCATCGCGGGAAGAATTAAATACACAGACGTCAACCAGGCGTGATGAACACTAATAATCAAATTTCTATTCTGAATAATTTCCTTTTTCAGCTATTGTAATCTCATTGTTTTCGAGTTCAGAAAGTCACGCGAAACTTAAAGACAAAATCGTGAAAATATGCAATTAAAGGGTTTGCAGGAGTGACAAAATCTCAGCTGATGACCGTCAAATGGCTTCCACTATAACCCAAACTTAAGACCGTCAAATCAAAATGCTTGAATTCAGAAGCCATTTAAAAGTTGTTTCTAGCTGGCATACAAAGGTAACATTTTACGTTTTGAAAAATAAAGAAAATTCTTACTAAGTTTAAGGGTCTGCTGTATTAGTAAATCGAGGATTAAAAAATAATCGTGTAGATACTGAAATATGTATAGATTGTTCTTTCGCGTGTACCTTTTCAGGGCTAAACACAAATGGTGCAACCATGCATGAAGTAGCCTTGTTTATTGATAATGAGACACTTTTTGTGTTGCTAATTCAGTTAGATTGTGTGAAGTAATTCAATTAAGCCCTGTTGTTATAGTATTTTCTTGAGCAAACTGACAGCATTGAATTTTAATCGATTCTAGATTTTCCTTGGCAAAAGCAAGACAAAGTTTCCAGGGATCCGGATTCAGGCATAATAGTGTAATTACTGGTTTAATTTCTTAATAAAAAGCATTTCAAAGACAAGGCAATTAAATTTAGACGTTTCGGCGTTTAAGTAAAAAAGGGTAAAAAAAGTCATTAAGCACCCTTTTTTCTTATTTTTTATTCATTTATTTACATCAGTGTTATTATCTTTTATTCTTGTACATATATCTTTTTGTAATCATTGTTTCAATATTATATATAGTTTGTATTTTCTTATTCTTATTGACTTGATAATGACGTTAAGTAAACGTCGAAACGTCTCAAATTGCCTTGTCTTTGAAATGCTTTATATTAAGAAACTTAAACCATCTCTTAATGTGCAAAGTGACTCCATTAGTGCAAAACCTTTTTGTTTAATGACATTTTTTACCCTTTTTCTTTTTTCTTTATTCATGTAATTATATCAGTGTTATTATCTTTTATTCTTGTACATATATATATATATATATTGTAATTAGAAGAGTAAAAGGGAAAGAAAAAAGAGGAAAAAAAGAAAGAAAAAAAGTAAAAAATGTCATTAAACAAAAAGTTTTTCACTAATGGAGTCATTTTGCTCATTAAGAGATGGTTTAAGTTTCTTGTTAAAAAAATATTTCAAAGACAAGGCAATTCAATTTAGGAGTTTCGACGTTTACGGTATCAAGTGAATAAGAATCGAGAAAATACAAACTATTGTAAAATTTATTAAAAAATTGTAAATTACAACTGTATTGGCTTGATAAAAATGCTGAGGTGTATTTAAAAAATATATATATATTAAAATGCCAATGACAATTATTAAAATACTATATAATAGTAAAAAATACATACCAAACTCAGCGTGATATCGATAGTAAGAAGCAGACTGATACGGAGTCAAATTCTAGAGAGTGCTGAGAATGCTTCGAGGGTGACGCTAAACTAAAACAAAACATTCCTAAACTTTGAAAACTTTTGCAAGTAAAATTCGTTTTTAGCAAAAGTCAAAACATTTTTGCAGAATCTGAAGATACTTTTTTTTAATAGAAATGTAGCCTGTTTGAATTTGATTTTTTCTTTGGTGCTGGTATAAAATGGATATCAAGATGTTTTGTGTTCGTCTAGTTTTATTTTAATTTCTTATTGCTCGGTGCTTTTGAAAATAAGTACACAAAAACTGTCGAGCCTAGAAGCGAAAATATGATGAGTATGATAACACAAATTTTGGTCTAAGTGTACGAAAACTGAAAATTTAATAACTTGCCTTTGAACATGTAAAAAAAATGTAACACTTTGAATATTTTGTTTAGCTTTCAAAAAATATTCTTAAAAAACCTTTACTTTTATTTGCAATACGTTTTTAGTTTGCACCGTGCGAAATTATAAAATTATAATAGACTTTGATACTGAGAACTATTTTAAAGTAACACACCTACATATACGTACAAACATTAGCACAATATCATTTAAATAACCTAATATCTTAAGGACTTAAGAAGTAACAGATCGTGTAAGTGGGAAATGAAGAGGCGATACTCACAAGTTTAACGTTCTTTGCTTCCGTGGTATGAGTGACTTTGACTATCTTCCTTAAAGAGTTTCAAAGATTGGTATTCCAATGAACTTGGTTGTTTCTCAGACCAACCCAAGAAGCTAGAATGAAGGAGTGGATGTGAAACTCTGCACGATAAATGGCCCTTCGAGTTCTGATTGGTCGATACGATGACATTGTTTATGGTTCAAGCTTACGACCCCCTGTAAGATCTGGATGAGTAATGCTCTGTGAAGCTATCACCGATCGAGTATAGAAATGTTTATGCAAAAATGCATAGAGTATAATAAAGACATATCAGAACATATGCATCGAATGAGTTTTTGGCTTCGGGCGCGCAAACTTCCTGGAAAGATTCTCAAAAATAAAACACGATTATGATTGCACGATATCAAGAACTTTGGACGGTTTTTATGCCTTCTTCCGTAGAAGCTATGCTGGTTTATTGTTCTTTTTCAGATTAATCCTTTTGAAGTGAAAATATTTCAATAATATTTCCAAGCAGGCAGGTGGTCTTGTGCCTACACAGGGAACCAATGACTACCATATTTGAATCAACGCGTCAAAATAACTTGAAAGAATTTTTATGTACGCGTCCTAAACATGTCAGACCAGCGGACCCTAGATCGATAATTACACTGGAGGAATTGTCCCATGTTAGTGGAATTTAATAGGCAAACCAAAAACAATAGCAGTGGAATTTAAAGCCAAAATAAAAAGATAAGAAAATGGGTGTATGAATGGAAAATTATGTTTGCTTTTTTAGAACAAAAATAGAAAAGACGAGAGATTTAAAAAATATCTTACTAAAATTTCGAAAACTTTCCTAAACAATCAAACTTCATAGAAGGAACGTTTCTCATTCAGACGAGTCTAAGTCACGATTCTAGAACTGATTAGATTCTTGAACAATGAGTAAACGTAATCTTGCTTTGACTACAAAAAAGGTAATTATTAATTATTATTGACTATTACAAAATGTTTATATTTATCCATTGATAACTAGACGTCGCTATAGTTTTACGAGAACCGTGAAACTTCGAGATTTTGTCACTTTTTTAAGATGCATACTGTGAATCGTCCCTTGAGCCAATCTATTGCAAATAAGATTTACTATTGATCATTTAGTATATTCGAACTCAATGCTTCATTTTAGAAATTCAGGATGAAATAACCTGGAAAACCCTCCACGGTTCGAGTGTCCTCACTGTAATTGCAAGCATAAATTCCTTGCAATTTTCGATTATTAGTTTCGCCGGTGAAGACTACCAAGAGTGCACCAAATAAAATATAATTATTAATCAGATAATATAAATGTAAATATTATCTTATTGCCACACCCAACCACAAATAAAGTTAACAAACTTTAAAAACTATATGTTTTAGAATAGTTATAAATTTTTAAGAATAAATATATATATTTTGGGGATATTGTTTTATGCACAGTTTTTTTTTTTTAAATCCGAAAGACAAAATAAAAAAGCATTTCAGTTCATTGGTATTTGACAGATTAGTGGCTTCCTGTAGCGAAGGAATTCATTTGTAGTTTGTTCATTGTTCTCTTGCATCGATAAGCTCGTTTGACTTACAAATATCAGTGAAAATGACACGATCCGAGACGCCTAGAAATAATCCTTGGTTTTCATGTTATAATGCAAAGCAGAGTAGCTCGGTAGTGTAGCAGAGGACTGAGACAGATAGCTAACGGTACGCACGTTCGACAGAGTTGTTAACATGATTGGGGGCTATGCAATTTAGCTTTGTAGTATAGCAAAGGACAAGCGAGACAAGGAAAGACAGAAAATGATAGGGAAATATAAGGTTTGGGTAACCAAGCATGCAATAGATGCATAAGGAGGAGAACGATACATAACAACTGAAAGAAAACGCACCGCAGGGTTTCCACTATCACAGTACATGTACGCTTAAAATTTTAATTTGAGGTAGTAACGACAATGATTTGGGGAAAAAAGAAAAGCTTTATTAAACGTAATACTGCTCGAGTGCGAAAATATTCGTCTGGTGATGTCACGACTTCCCCACAAAGAAAAGAAATACCATAATTGACAGGAATACCATTCAACAGGAGAACGTAGACACCGAAACTTAGGAATATGTAAACATCAACAAGTTCAAGATAAAGGCAAAACTTTACAAAAAAATTAATTTAAAAAATACTTCAAAAAAAAGTGCGGAAGATGTGGTTCAACTAAGATTGATCTGAATGCTAGATATTTTTGATTTCTAAAGGTTAGTCACAAAGAAGGTTAAGGTTAAGTTCCTGAAAACCAATCAATTAATGAAGAATGGATAAATGACGTCGTTAAGGTGTTGCCATGGTAATGACGTTAAGATCTTCTACAATACACCATACAATACACCATACCATACCATACCGTACCATGGTGTATTGTATGGTGTATTGTAGGGTGTTGATGTGTGGTATGGCATGGTGTATTGTATGGTGTATTGTAGGGTGTTGATGTGTGGTATGGCATGGTGTATTGTATGGTGTATTGTAGGGTGTTGATGTGTGGTATGGCATGGTGTATTGTATGGTGTATTGTAGGTTGTTGATGTGTGGTATGGCATGGTGTATTGTTTGGTGTATTGTAGGTTGTTGATGTGTGGTATGGCATGGTGTATTGTATGGTGTATTGTAGGGTCTTGTAGGGTTTTGTAGGGTCTTGGGTATAATATAATAAGGTATGACATGGTGTTGTGTTGCGTTGTGTGTGGTGTTGTGTTGTGTTGTTTTGGTATATTATTATATGGTATGACATGGCGTGTAGTGTAGTATAGTATGATGTACACAAAATAGCATCAAATATATTTCCTCGTGAAGGGATAGGTACGAGACGCAGATTTGTTTGCTCGGTAATATCTTCGACCAGTCATTTGGCCGATATATGCAGGTACAACTCCCAGCACGGCACTCCTGTTAGGCATACTAGTAACACTCGATCTAAAACTGTTCCAACCAACTGAAGCACCGGATACCTCTTCGTCACGTGACCTGGATGCTTGTTGTCGTTCAAGCAGAGATTCCATATTTCCAATATTTGGAAATTCATTTTCAATGTTATCTGAATCATTATCATTTATGGACTTTGTTTCTTTTTCCTCTAAGATACAATTATTATTCTTATCTTTTTTATCTGTTGTCTTTCTTGGCAAGTCTTTCCCACTAGCTTGTTCATGTCGCTTTTCGTCGACTGCTTGTTCAATATGTTCTACAAAATTTTTGTCTATCGTATGACAACTTCCTGCTAGACTCGATTCATCATCTTCTTTTTCACTCCCATAAACGTTCTCTGAAACACTATCGTTTTGACTCAGAGAAAGTTCTTGGTTTTCGTCTGCCATTGAAGCTTCTAATGTTACTTCTACTTTGTCAGAAATATCCTTAGTTAGATTCAAGGAGCTGATTTCTGGCAAAAAGCCTTGTTCAAATTCCATTTCACGATCTGGATTCGGCGTAGACATTGCCCTCGCATCTCCTATGTTGCTCTTTGTTGATGGTATGAATGAAGTTCTATCATATCTTACTGGAAAGTTACCAAGTCTCGGAGACGACTTTCCTTTATTATCACTTAAGAATCTCCTCGTTGGCAATGTAAATCCTTTTGGAATTGGATTCTGAGTAAAATAGAAAAAAAGAAGCACTTTTACTAAATGAATAAATAAAATGAATAAATAAAATGAATGGAAAATTCCATGCCATGCGGAAACAAAAGACACTAGACTATAGAGGGGATAAATTAAGCACAGATTATTTTCCCGCTAATTATATGCAGTTCTGCTTTCATCAGTGGAAAAATATTCCAGTTGTTGCTGCCAATCAACATGGCTGAAAAATTGCTTGGTCCATAATTCAATTCTAGATTTATTTCTCTGTACTGTGGTCGTATAAACACACTGGATTTAGAGCTGTAGAACACGATGTCGTAAGGCATGAAAGAAACATGAAATATGTTTGAGGGGGAAAGGTAATTACGCCCAATGCGACAATAAAAGAAATGGAATTGTTGATTAATTGTTATTGTTTATCAAAAAATATCATCTCATTAAATTTATTATTGTAACATACTTACTCCTTCATTTTTGCGAGTCTTGAAGTCAAATACATTCTCAGTTCTGTACTTTTCCAGTTCCTTTTGTAACCTAGCAACCTGCTTCTTCAAAGTACGAATCAGAGCATCGACCCTTTTCTTGTAATCCATATGATGTCTTACTTGGCTTATGAGCCCCTGATTCTGTTCTTGAAGTTCTTGTATCACGTCCTTTTTGCCCGAGCTTTCCTCTTCATTATTCTCGCCAACTTTTTTTTTAATCGGTTTGCCATTTTTCATAATTTTGTCATCCTTTAATGATTCATAATCTCCATCCTCGTACTCTGTGGTTGAGTTTCCGTGAATCATATCTTTTTTATCAATTACATTCTTATTCACTTTCTTTTCTTTCGATTTTTCATTTTCTACATTTTTCTCATCCCTTACTAATTCAGAATCTCCATGAAGCGTTGTAGTTGAACTTTGTAATAGCGATTCTAGTTGCTTGATTTTTTGCTTAGCGGAAGAGAGCTCCAACTCCAACCATTTTTCCTTCTCTCCTACCACTTCATTATCCATTTGTGGCAAATGAGAATCCTTAGAATCCATCCCCTCTCTATCATTCTGGTCTCCAAATAATTTGTCTTTGTTGATAACGTCTTTGTTGGCCTCATCCTCTTTGTTGCTTTCATCCTCTTTGTTGGTGACATTTTCCTTGCTAGTCACGACAGCTTTGTTGGTCACGTTTTCTTTGCTAGGCACATCATCTTTACTGGTAACGTCTTCCTCGATAGTCACATTATCTTTGTTGGTCACGTCTTCCGTTTCAGCCACATCATCCTTGTCGGTCAAGTCTTCATTGCTAGTCACATACGCCTTAGTCACATCATCTTTACTAGTCATGTATTCCTTAGTGACATCGTCTTTACTGGTCACGTCTTCCTCGATAGTCACATCATCTTTGTTGGTCACTTCTTCCTTGCCAGTCACATCATCCTTGTTGGTCACGTCTTCTTTACTAGTCATGTATTCCTTTGTCACATCGTCTTTACTGGTCACGTCTTTCATGCTGTTGCTGCATACGACGTCGACTTTTCTATATCTGTCACCTGCATGGCTAATTGGTCCACCATCTGAAGAAAAGGTTCCACACAACTCTTTTTGTAATTCATCTCTTAGAAGCGCATGAAGTTCCATTCCTTGTTCAGTCTGGATTACATTCTCCGTGGGTACTGTACAAAGCATCTCCGTTGCTTGAGGCTCTTCTTTCACAGTTTTTAGTAATTTCTCACTACATTCTTTCAACATTATGCTGTCTCTCTTTAAACAGTAGACCTCGTCTCTTAAGTTAACAACGTTAACAACTGATAGATTATTTTCTAAATTCCCATTATTCTCATTTTTTGTGATGTCCTTTCCAGATATCTGTTTTTCAATAGTTTCATCATTAGATCCCAAGGACTTAAGCACCTTGTCACTATTGCTATCAGAAGCACTTATACTCTCATTCAGTTCCTTAAAGCTTGCATCTAGGTCAGTGAACAGAGCTTGAAGTGCCGAGAAGCAGCTCAAAAGTCGTTCATTAGCAACTTCAATCTGATCATGATTATCCTCCCATTCGAAAACATTTAGGTGATAATTCTGTAAATGTTCACTTAGTTTAAGAATGTCGTCTATTAATGTGTCGTAAGCCATTTTTATGGATGATAAATCACTTTCTTGTGATTCCATTTTTTCATTTTCTTCATGACTTTCATTCTCACCCAATTTCCGCATCACATTTTCATGCGATGCTTTTTGTATTTTTCCAAGAGTTTCTCTTGCTTGTAAATGGTAAATTTCGTTTTTAAGTTCGTCGTTGTTTACTCTCGGTTCTTCTATCTCTTTCTCGAGTTTTTTCTCTTTTTTCAAATGTTCTCCTTCTTGGCGTTCAACATTTGGAAAATTTTCTTCAAAGACTATAGTTGCGCTGTTTCTGTCGAGTGCTTTCTCAGTATTTTTCAACAAAGGGCTTGTACACGTCTCCACGTAGCTCTCAATTGCCTCAGCTGCTGGAATTTTTTCTTTACTTTGTTTTTGAGATTCCCTTTGAGCTTCTTCCAACTGAAGGCAAGCCTCGCTGACCCTATCTTCCAGTATTCCTAACCTCGTCTCACGCTCTTCCTGCTGTTTTTCCAAACCTTTTTTCGATTTGACAGCCTTCTCGAGCTGTAGCTCCAAATCATCACATTTGTCACTCATATTTTTCACATCTTCTTTTGCGCTTTCCAACTCATCCAACGTCTGCTTGTGCGACCCTCTCAATACTTCATATTCGTTTTGCAAGTTCGTAATTTCCTTCTCCAGTTCTGACTTTCTTTGGTTTGTTATCTCATAAAGTGACTCCCACTTTGAAACATTTACATGACGCTCACTTAGAAGCTTGTTTTCTTTCTCTACATTCGTGTCGTTACTTTCTTCGTGCTCTGTTAAGTCCTTCTGAAACAAGACGTTCTCATTATCAACCTTTTCTACTGTTTTGTCATGAACGTATCTCCCCGCCTTGACTTGATTTACCGGGTACTTTCTCTCCATAGTTTCACTTTCATTTATTATTTCATTCATCAGTTGTATCTCTTGTATCTGCTGTTGCAGTTTCAACAGCTTTTCTTGCATTTCATTTGTTCTCTTGCAGGAATCATTCAACAGGGATTCTGCTAAAGCTTTCTCTTGACATTCATACTTTAGCTGAACTTCAAGGTGTGACATCTTTCCATTAGCATCCAACAATTCTCGTTTCAATTCCCTGTTTTCTTTCTCGAGATTCTCGTCATTGAATTCAACTTCATCTTTTTCTCTTCTTAAGTCAAGTAATTCACTTTCCAGGTCAGAGATGTGTCGATTTAATGATATTATTCTTTCATCTTTCATGGATATTAGCTCTCGATTTCCATTGATTGTTTCTTTTATAACCTTTTCTTCGCTTTGCGTTTGACTTCCATTTGCAGAGACATCACCCGAGTCTCTATCCATGTCATCTTTCTCCTCAGTATCAACAATGTTCATCGTCGTCTTCAAAGTTCGTGAAGTAATTACTTCAGCCTGCTCTAGACTTTTCTCCAACTCCTTCATTTTCTCTTGACTCTGTTCAAAATGTCTCCTTAAAGTCTCCAAGTCTGTTTTCGCACAGATTAACTCAGTCTCTAAAGTTATATTGCTTTCTCTAAGCCTTGAAATGACATTTTCCTTCTCTTTAATTTTCATTAAATTCGTCTCGGAGGACACTTCCTTCTCGCGTATTCTATGATTTGCAGTCAAAAGTCCTTGTTTTGCTCTACGAATGCTTCCCGGTGC
The DNA here is from genome assembly GCA_011057435.1 of Actinia equina. Taxonomy (NCBI): domain Eukaryota; kingdom Metazoa; phylum Cnidaria; class Anthozoa; order Actiniaria; family Actiniidae; genus Actinia; species Actinia equina. The sequence goes on from WHPX01000290.1 coordinate 828,802, forward strand.
ATTTTCATACTCATTCTTATAATGATCTCTCTTCTTACGCAAACTATTGATTTTATTTTGAAGATTATTTACTTGTAATGTCTGAGCAGATTTTTGATGATTCAAGGTGTCGTTTGCTTTACGTTCTTTGAAAAGATCTCTTTCCATTTTCCTAATATTTTCTTGATACAAAAGAAAGCGTTTCTCGTACTCCATGTTTTTAGCTTTAAGCCCTTCAGCAGTGACTTGATATTCTCTTAACTTCCTGCGAACTTCGTCCAAATTTGTCTCGCAAGTCCTAACCCTGGCACGTGACTCCTGAATCACGTGATCCTTCTTACTGATCACGTGATTTAGGTATTCATTGGTCTTGACTTGCTCGGTGATTTTACTTTTTAACCTCATTATGTCTTCCCTTTTGTTCATTACGTCATCGTTAGCAACATCTAGCTGGTCCTTGACAAGACTCCTGCTTTTATCCAAACCATCAACTTTAGATTCCAGCTGCGCTATCTTCTTCTTCACAGCGCAGACTTCCTCTTCCGCGTCTTCTTTCATTGTTTGACTCAGCTGCAAGTCCTTCTCCATATCTTTTAGGCTATTTTCAAGCAGATGTGATCTGCGTGTCTCTTCATTTTTCTCCTCTAAAGATCTCTCAAGATTGCAGCTAAGATTGAGAATTGTTTCTTCCGCCACTTGTAGATCCTCCGTGACGGCGTGGACGTCCTTCTTCGACACATCCGCCTCGGTCTCTAATGAATCAATTTTTGATTTTAAAGAATCTACTTCCTTTTGATTCTCGTTTGCCTTTGTTCGCTCGTGTTGCAGTTGCTTCATTAATTTAGCATCACGACTTTTAACTACATCCTTTTCCATGCCTTGCAGCTTTCCTGTTAGCCATTCTACTTCTCCCTCAAGCTGTTCCTTCCGTTTAGTTGTTACGTTTTCCATATCTTTAACACGTTTTATCTTATTATTTATGAAACGAAGCTGTTCATCTAATTGATTTTTCTCTTTATCACGCGTTTGTAGCAACGATTTCGTGTGGGCCAACTCATCCTGGACGGTTTCTGAGTACGCAGCCATTATCTTTTCCCTTAGCTTTTCTAACTGCTTGTCCTTTTTAGCAACCTCCCTGTCGATCTCATCTGCCGCGCGTTTGTATTCATCGACCTGTCTCTTCAATTCTGATATCTCATCATTGCTTTGACAAGTAGAAGAGATAGCTTCTTGTATCTTAGCTTCAAGATCTGCGTTATTTTTCATAATCTCAGATAATTCAGCTTCATATTTTTTCACTTTCTGCTGCAGCAATGCCGCTTGGTGTTCAAATTCATGCCTTCCGTGTTCACAGACATTCAAATTCGACTGCAAACCGTTGATTTTCTTACAAAGCTGTTCCATATGAAGATCTAAGCGATCTTTTTCCTGAACACAAAGGTTATTATCAGCTTCTAGTTCTTTGATTCGGTGTTGTAAATCCAAAGCCACGTGGTGCAGATCTCGTTTTTCTTCTTCCGTTACCTCAAGCTTTGCTTCCAACTTTCCAAGCTTTTCGTTCAGATTCTGGAGCTTCTCTTCATTAATTCTATTCACCTTTTTCAACTCGCCTGAAAATCTTTCTTTGATCTCGTTCTCTCGGTTGATACTCTCTATGTCTCTTTGAGACTCATCTAATCGACTCTTCACCACAAGTAGTTCTTTCTCAATGTTTTTCTTCTTTCTTCTTTCATCGTCAACCTCCGTCTTTAACTTTGCTATCTGTTTTACATTACTCTCATTTTGCCCTTCGATTTTTGACACTTGGTTTTTTAAAGCGCTTATTTTTTCTTCAAGTTGATTGTTGCTGTCTTCGCTTCGTTTTAGCAACTCAATCAAGTCAGCAACTTTCCTATCAGCTAGTGAAGCATTCTCCTTCATTTCTTCGTTTTCCTCAAGCGCTTGTTCCAAATGTCTTTCTATCTCAGTGTTACGCTGGTCGGCATTATTGAGTTGAGATTTCAAGTCGTGTTCTTGTTCTCTAAGTTGATTCAATTCCCCTTGAAGCTGAGAGCATCGATTCGTTTGTTTGAACAGCTCTGTCTCTAGTGCTGAAGCATTGTCGCGAGCTACTGTAAGATGCTGCTCCAATTCTCGTATTTCCTCCTGCGACCTGAAATCGAATAAGATTCATAATTTGCCACCGCTTTAAGCTTAATCTACCATGCAAGTACAAGTCTGCACAAATACACACACTTAGTAATCAGTAGTGAACAGTCTGGACCGTACAGTAAGTACAGTAACTCTCATCAGAAGTTCATAAGGTATGAACTTCTGCTCTCATCTAACACTTACCATTACTGTTACCATTACCGTTCCGACCAGAGACAAACACTCTAAGATGGGTATTTCATTTAAAATTTGACAGTCATTTTTCGTTAGTTTTGCTTACGGGTTTCAATTTGTCATTGATTAGTTAGAGCGTGATCGAGAGACCGAATTTATAACCCAAACCTTGAAAAAAACCTGACATGTATAGAATAAGTATACTTTGTTCAACAACTAAAACAAAGCATTATTGGAGAGAATACGGTACCTTTGGTTTGATTCTTCCAAGCCAGTAATCTTATTCCTACTGATGATAACGTCACGTTCAAGGTCCTGTTTTTCGTTTCTTGTTGTCTGTAAAGACGTTTCAAGCTCTTGGAATTTAGATTCTGACAACTCGAGTTCTTGAATGAGGGATTCGTCCTGGGAAGCCAACAGCTCATTTGCCGCCTGACGAATATTGTAAGAAGAAATAAGGTTTTAAAATGGTTAGGTTAAAGGTTAATACCAGCGGCTATGGTGGTTGTGCTCGTGGTCATAATGATCATGATGGTATTAGTCAGTGATGATGGTGGTATTGACATTGCAATGGCGATAATGATGATGTTGGTAAAAGTGGTTGTTAAGACGTTAATGATGGTGGCGGTATTGATAGTCAGGTGGTGGTAGTGTCGGTGATGGTGATGATAATACTGTTGGTAATCATAAAAATGCTGACGATGATAGTGCTGATAATGATAGTTTGTGGTAAAGATAATGCTGATGGTGTTGGTTATGATGGTTATGGTTATAATGGTGGTATTTGTGCTGCTGATGAGGCTGATGATTACAATTATGATAAAGATGATCGGATGGTAATTATGATGATGATGACGTTTATGATGATGATAATGATGATGATGCTGATCATTATGATAATGAAGATGATGATGGTAATGGTGATGATGAAGATGATGATGGTAGTGATGTTGATGATGAAGACGATGATGCTAGTGATGATGATGATGACATTGATGATAATGATAATAATGATGATGGTGATTATTATGATGATGGTGATGATGATGATGGTGATGATGATGATACTGATGATGATGATGACGTTGATGATAATGATGATGATGATTATTATTATTATGAAAATGATGATGATGTCATCATGTTGATCAGGATGCACGTACCTCTGGAATACAGAGTTCTTTATTCATGGTATCCAACTTGTTTTCAAGAGTCTGGTTCAAGTCATTCAATGTTTCTATTTGCTTTCTTTTGACATTAATCTCATCCTTGTAACTTTCGGCCATTACTTGTGATTCACCCTTTTGTCGTTCTAGAACAAGGCAGCGATCTTTGGCTTTTCTAAGTTCCTTTTGACATTCTTCAAGCTGACTTGCCAGCGTTTCCTTCTGCCTGGTGATGTTTTTAAGCTGCATCTCAGCCTTGTACGCCTGCAGAACCAAACAAACTTTGATAATATGCTACAAGAGAGAATAAGGCAAGCACTTTTCAAATATTCAGCTTATGACAATACAACTGTATTTAGCCAGAATTGTCTTCTTGCTTTCATTTTTTGTTTCTTTCGTTTGTTCGTTGCTTTGTTATTTCTTTCTTTATTTTCCTTTCCTTTCCTATCCTTTTTTTTTAAAGTTTGGCAGTCACATTGGTGCGAGAAACATCTGCCTTGTACATCCCCTCATTATTGTCAAGGACAATTCGTAATTAAATTGAAATGAAGATTTTTAAGCTACCAAGTGACATATATATGCATAAATATAAATAGAAAATATTACATGGGCTCGCGGAGATATTAAATTTATTTCGAGTGTTGAAAAGATCTCTCACGAGTGAGGGCAGCGAACGAGAGATTTTCAACACGAGAAAATATATTTCGTATCTCCAAGCGCCCATGTGGTATTCTGTTTATATAATTATCCATAAAATCAACTTAATAAGTTTTTTATTATAATAAAAAGTTTTTATTTATGAACCAATAGCTTAAATACACATGATACGGATATTTTCACATGTGCAAATATCAGTTTTTCGAAAAGGAGAAATATACCTTTACGTTAGCGTTTTGTGTTTGTGACTGCAATTCTTTTTCATTGTACTTGTACTCTGTTTGAAATTCTGCCATGTGTTTCTGTAAAGATACGATTTCAACATGAAGTGCTTCTTTTTCTTCCATGGCGACCCTGTACTTTTTTTCTAGATGTTCAACATCTTGTTTCACAACATCTAACATGCTATCTTCTTCTTCATTGGCTGTAGTCAGTGACCTTAGTTGACCAGTGCCACCTAGCTTCTTCATCAACGAAGCAACTTCCAACTCTAAGTTCTTTTTCTCTGCCTTAAGTCTTTCACTGGTAACTGTCAAGGCAGATATTTCGCGAGCTTTTTTCTCGTTTTCCCATTCTGTTTCAGCTTGGGTTCTCTTTACTGCCGCGAGCTCTTCTTTGTACTTTCTCGTTTGTTTCCTAGAAATACGGAATTGATCTTCGATGCCTGCCTTTTCTTTCAAGAGATCGTCAATTTTCGTTTGACAATTATAAAGCTGTAAAGAGCAAAGGAAATAAGTTAGAAATAATTTAGCGTTTTGGGAAAAAAATAGTTTAAAAACCGATCATAGATACCCCAAGCAAAAAGTCCATAGTCAATCCTTTTAAATCTTTAGTTTTTTTTTTCTATTAAAGCGGCTGTAATCTGTATTCACAAACCCTGCAGAAGAAGACATGCCATTTTGTCAAATAAAATTATATCTCAATTATTCAAAAATACAATGGTATTTCTATGCCATCTTACACGTTGACTCTAGATTGGCCTTAATTTGTTGGGGGCAATGGTCATTTTTACAAACATCACATCACCAGTGTTGAGGCGATGCGATGCACACTTTAGAAGTAAGCTGTTAAACAAAACAAGGCTTTTGCTTTCCTACGAATTGTTTTGTATTCTTATTCGCATTAAACCCTCGTTTATTTAACAATAAGATGTAAAACAATACAAGACAAAAGAGTTATCTAAAATATGCAAGATTTACAATAGAAGGAGGGAAAAAATGATGGTACGCCTCGATGGAAGCCAACTAAATGCTGACTACCAAAAAATGTTCCTAACTAAATATTTCCAAAAAACAATTATCCTAATTAACTTTCAAGGTCTTTGTGGCAATCGTAGACTATGTTTTGTCATTTTTCAATTACTTTACAATACAAGACAAAAGAGTTATCTAAAATATGCAAGATTTACAATAGAAGGAGGGAAAAAATGATGATACGCCTCGATGGAAGCCAACTAAATGCTCACTACAAAAAATTTTTCCTATCTATAAATTTCCAAAAAAGAACTTAACCAAGTTTCAAGGTCTTTGTGGCAATCGTAGACTATGTTTTGGCATTTTTCAATTTCTTTACGTCTGCTTTTAGGTGAGCTTTATAATTGACTTTTTGAATCAAAAACACGAACTGCTATAAATAAATTATATCATGAGTACTTTGTTTTCACTTCCAAGTAAGGAGAGGGAGAGACTGATATGCAGTATATCCAAGGATATTTTTGTCGCAGATTTTGTGCATAGATCAGCATCTTCTAATGAAAGCAAATAAACTCAAAGTGTTTCATACCTCAAGACGATGTTCTTCGCGCACTTCGTTCAACTCGGCAACAAACGTTTTGTAAAATGCTTCAAAATTGCTGAACGTTTTTTTAGTCGTTGCTAATTGCTTCAGGGTAGAATCAGCTGCTTGCACAGACCTCTCGAATGAACAGGTTAAATCAGACTGCGCTGGAACGCCTTCTGATGAGGTCTCTGGTTCACTCATGTTGTCGATAGCTTGGCTATATTTTCGTGGCACCATATTTCACAAGCAGTCTCTTCAGTCTAGAACAGGGGCTACAAAAATTGTGGAAATCCTAAGAATAGGGATTTGTCTTATTAAGAAGGGATTTTATCCAGTGGTAGCTGACATTGCATGCTGTGTAAATCGTTCGCACCCAAAGACGAACAGCCGATAAAACAGCTGAATGATACGCCCGAGTGATGTAATTGCAATAAATAATTCCCCTGGGATGCATACGACATCAAGTGATGCATACGACATCAAGTGATGCATACGACATCAAGTGATGCATACGACATCAAGTGAAGCCGGCCAGGAAGCAAAGATGCATGGTCATCTGGTGCAAAAATAGGAATTAGAGAAGGAAAAATAGCTTTATGCTATGTAAGATGTACGATGCGTGAAGATGCATGAGAATCTGGTGAGAAAAAAGGAATTAGAGAAATAGGAAAAAGTGAAACTTAAGGCTGTGCAATAGATATTAGATGACTAGTGCATAACAGAATCCTATTGAATACATCCAAGAGACTATAAAACATCAAATACTCTTCCCACGATCGCTACATCAATCTCCATTTGTCTAGTGTAAACCAATATCTCCAACCCCATCAAGATAAGATTATCTGAAAAACAAGCTTTCGATGTAGCTAATGGGGTACATAGACGAATAATAAGAACACGACTGTGCCTGTTATATAGAAAACACCAATCGTACATTTTATTTGCAGTGTTAAATTATGCGTACTTTAGTGAAATTATCTAAACGATAAGGTCGCTAAATGTAAATCTTCAGTGTATACAGAAGATCCATTCCCGCACATGCGCCATGGTGGACCACATTTACACTATAATATGATATATATCGTATTAGGATTTTATTATTATTTTTCATTATTATTATTAAATTATTATTATAATCATTATCACCATTATCACCATCATTATCATCATCATACGACATTATTATTATTATTTTTTTTCATTATTATTATTAAATTATTATTATATTCATTATCACCACTATCACCATCATTATCATTATCATACGTCATTATTATTATTATTATTATTATTAAGGAATTCCTCGAAGCTACCAATTATCGAAATATTGTTGTGTAGAGTAGAAAGATCAGAAACTTAAACTGCACTGAGAAAACTGCGAATACCAAAATTAATGAGTCATTCTCGTTGGTTTTGAGCTGCTCACAGATGAGTATACGATTCTCTACTGCCATTGGCATAAGACTTAATTCTACCAATAACAGATCCTAAGAGATAGCTAAGAACTCCTAATGGACCGCTCTTGTGCACGACTGACAGCTTGTGAAAGTAATTAATAATAAGTGCAATTGTGACTCGTTCCTTCCTTGATTAGCACTTGTAGCTGACATATGCAAAAAGCAACGACAAGTGAGCAAAGTCTGGGTTTACTGATTAGATTCCAAGTTGAGCACTCGTAACTAGTATTTCACCTAGATTCCTCTGGTTAGACGCGGCGCTTGTGACTTACTTTCCTATAGGCCTTTTTAAAAAACCTTGCTACGATTGCTATCGAAAGAACTAGGCTAGATTAAACAATGTCTTTCCTGATTGAATGAAAGTGAAATCCGAGGATATCATACGTCGGGATCACAATGAAGTAAGTTTTTCCAGTGGATCACGTGGGAAGACGTGTGGCCAGTACGCGCTTAAGCCAGAGGGGACACTATTTGTTTAAACATTCAACTCCGTACTCAACAATCAAGCAGTTCCAAGATAGCCGACTCTCGCTGTCACTTTTGAACTCTTTTTAAATCTTGGAATTCCCACGACGCGAGAGAATGCGCCAAGGAAATTTGACTCTTGTCGGTTCCAAGCAGAATGACTCTTCTGGGAGTTGGAGAGAAGAACTTGTTATATCCCGCTTGGGAGATGGCTTCTGGTTTCTGTGCTTGCTGCAACAACAGTCGTTGTTTTCGTCGGTAACACTCTAGTCCTTATCGTGCTTCACAAGCAAAGAAGGACTGCAGGTCAAAGAGTTATAAACATGTTTCTTGTCAACCTTACAGTGATAGATTTGTCTGTGTCATTCGTTGTCTTACCCCTTTCTATGACTACATATATTCATGGAAGTTGGGCGTTTGGGGAGACTTTTTGTGAGATTAACGGATTCATGACGATGATTATTGGAATATCAGGCATTCTTACTATGACTGCCATTGCCGTCGACAGGTGAGGCCCTGATTTACTCTCCTTTTTTCACATTCATTAGATCTTTTTAAACCTAGCGTTAACTAAGACAAAACTGAGTTGTGCAGCAAATGATCTTGTGGTGACCCTAAGAGTTGTTTGTTGGTTTTCTCGTGTACTTCGAGGGTTTTCCTCCGGGTTCTCCAGTTTTCCTCCCTAGCAAAATCAACTCCTAAATTCCAATTCGATCTGGCGTTGAATTCTTTATAGCCATGTGCGTCTGGATTGGGAGAGCTGAGCAATCACTGACCCTCTATATGTTCGACGAAATTTTACTTAATACTTTTTTTATTTTATTTTATTTTACGAATAATGACCAAGAGATTAAATTCCATGTCGAAATTTAAAAAAAAATGCTATCATAATTTTGATTGTTTCCTTCTCAATTTATAACATTTTGTAGTTTTTCCCATCCATTCTTTTTCCTATCCCATTTTTGCAATTTCCCATGTTATAAATAATTATCTAAATGAAGGCAAAAAAAGTGACAGCATCGTAAGTTAAAAAGAGTTTTTAGCCGTTTTTTTCTTTTTACATAAATATAGATTAACTGAAGAATGAAGTTCGTTTTCCAATTTTCCAACATCACACTGCTATTAATCCTAAGAATGGATTACAATTAGCTCAATATTTATTGGATTTTTTATTGGCCTGAAAAAAGATAAACTTTGGTTGCTATGTCGTTAATAACAAGTACATTAAAGTATGACGCCAGTATACTTTTGAAAGAAAATAGTTTAAAAAATTCAAACTAGTTATCGACAAAAATGAAATCAAATTCATAAATCAACTTGAACGATATTGAACATTTTACTCATTTACATTTTTTGTATCCGGTTTGTAAAATAACCGCCAATTTTCCTTTCTAATAAACACACAATCATGTAGCCCTCTTTCTCTCTTTCTGACAGCTCGACGTTTGCTGACAGGCTATCTTATTTGTTTTCGCATCTTAGTATTTTTTATTTCAGTGTTTATTTACTTCATTCCATTTGTCCAGAGATTTACAAGTAACTTTGATAATTACTGTTCTAGCTTAAGCTGTCTTCTTTGTGTACTCAAGTTTATTGAATGGCTTGAATCACACCCACCAATATCACAAACGTTTGACAAATTACAAAAATGAACTGACTGCGAGAGATATTTTTCTTTCGGAAAAGCAAGTTCCGTACAATGTAGGACTAAAGCTCACCCAAGCAATATCCCACCACTTTGGTAAATTCACGAGTTCTAATAACGAAAAGGGAAGCACAGGTGGCGATAAAACCAAGTTCTGAACAATGCACAATGATAGTGTGCAAGATGAGAATCGGGCCTCTGTGTTCCTTCTTTGCAAAACACAGCTGTAATATTGAAATTTTTTAACTAACTGCAAGACTGAAGACGTCTCATCAGAATAACGACATTTATGGACTAACGTCGAATATGACGGGCGAACAAATTTGAATGCAAGAACAAAGCGAGAGAAATATCACAGTACGATCATAGTTAGATTTATAAATATGTTGCTACTTTTTGTCTAGTTTTCATGACATGTAGGATAATCCTACGGCTTGGCTAGGGACAATTCCTTCGTTTTTGGCGTCTTCTGCAAACGATGTAAAATGAGAAACAATGATTTTACAGGGTTCCGTTGACTCCATAAACGGAACTACTTAAGTCAGCCAATCAAGGAGAATTACTATAGCTCAGAAAGTACTAAACGGAGGATTTGAAATAGACTCTACAAGTGTGTAAGGATGGAATTACGGATCTCTTGTTCAGCGCTTCAAAAGCTAAGAAACTCGATTAAATTTAGCCCAAACAAGTATGTGTTTGGGACACTTGGTGTGCCACGGATACCGTAGTACAGAGTTGTCGCTTAGGGGATAGCACACAAACCAGTGTCAGAGCGAACCGACAAGAAATTTAGTTCATAGCAAACGAAGGAACTAAGAGCGGCTACGAGGATTACAGTTAATTTAAATGAGTATCTGGATAGGGTCACTAGGGATTGATCGGAGTACAAATCTATTGCATATATAGGGGTAGCACACAAACCAGTGTTAGAGCGCACTAAGAAACTTAGTTCATAGCAAATGAAGGAGCTAAGAGCGGCTAACGAGGATTACAGTTAGTCTAAGCGAGTATGTGGGGAGCGGATTACGTATAGGTTGCAGCTTATTAGAGGATAGCACATCAATCAAACAAACCATGCTTGATCGTCAAACAGAATTGTTCGTTAATCAACCACATAGTCAGTCACTTTCCATTTTCTATTACTCTCCATTCTTTTGGAAATAAAAAATGATAACATATGAGGAAAAGTTAAAAAATAAGAAGGAAAAATGAGAAAATTGGAGGGAAAAAATACTATGAAAATAATGAGAAAAATCAAAAGTAAAGATGAAAGTAAATATTGTGTGCAAGCGAAACAAATCAAGTTTTCAAAGAAGGCGTTGAAAAAAACCTTTTATGAAGAGTAAAGGTAATTTGCAGGTCTGTTAGGTTTCCGTTCGAGACATCACAAGAATCAGATAAATTCATAGTAGATACAGACAATATCAAACATGAAAGTTCTTAATCTGAGCTTTTCCTTCCTAAACTTTAAATGTACTAATGCCATTAGCAAAATTTGAAGAAATCTTCTTTGTCGCTGTACTTCGCAAATCCTGACAAAAACGACTACAAATGCCGGGGTCAACTGTTATAAATGTTTGGCGAGCTCTTTCCAAATTAAACAAGTAAAAAGCAATGTTCAAGAGTTTGATGTTAACTTAAGTAGCGAGCGGTAAACTAAGTGAAGTGAGTTTCAATGCGTTGCACCGCCTAAAAAAATGGCTAAGTTTGACTAACAAATAAAATGAATGAACTATTGTTCCGCTTCTTTTTAATGATAACGACCTTCTTAAAGCTTTTCTTCCATTGCTTCCTTCCTTTCCTCATTTTTACTTTACGTTAAAAACTTTTTTTCTCAAAAATATTGGAATAGTTCGGTCAGTAATAACGTAAATATTGAGAATTTAAAGTTATTTGTTATAAGAGTAAACAACTCCAAACTAGCTTTTATTCGAGAGCAATTTCCATACCGCCAGCGAAAACACCACTCTTGTTTCATTATATAAGCTGTAAGTCTCCTTTTTACGAATTCGAAAAACGAAAGATAATTTGATTTAAGAAAACGTCATAAGGTTTTCATGTAATACCTTGAGCCTTTATCGACTCGCACCTGCTTTGCCGACCAATATCCATTGAAATTACAATTACGAAATTCAGTGAGTTAATTGATATCATGTTCAAGGAGACGGGAAAAATTAAGAATGAAAATACTACTATGTTATGACCAATGCATGTTCGGTATTACTATGATTGATATAGAATTCTTAATCTAAAGATGTCTTCCCTGTGAGGGATCAAAATGAAAATTGTGTTCGTAATAAACATCATCGTAGTTGTGTTTTTCCCCTTGTTGATTTTGATCAGGTTTCCAGATAAATGAGACACTTTTCTAACAATCGCGTAGGGATTTTTAATCATTTCAAACTAACCCACGTAGCTAAAAATATCTTTAATTTTGTCCGTTTGATGGTTTTATTGATATGATAGATTAAGTAAAAGAGTTAACAGGGGGACTTTAGTAAGATTGATTAAGCCGGCTCTCTCGCCGCCAACGCTTCGATAATTGATAAAAAGGGATTTGAGCGCCTTCCGCCCTAAAGTAGGGCGGTAATGATCAAAATTGAGCTAAAACTTGTGTGCAACAGCAATATGATATAAGAAAGTAATTTCGTAATTTGGCAAAAATCGACCGCGTTACAAAAACTAGATTTGTGAAGTGCATATGTTGCATGAAGAGGTAGAAATATATACGGTTCAGTACTTCTGCAAACAAAAGTCGTGACGAGAGGCAACATGAGGTTTCACAAGGAATCGCGTCGTGTACACACTCTAGTGTAATTCTTTCGGGGGGTAACACTCTGTATTCATGAGGATAATAAGACTAATAATGGAAAGTACCAGTAGAGATAAACGCACTGTTTATAAACATTTGCATTGTGAGGTTAATGTACCGACCATTTCAACAGTAGATTGTTCTAATAGATTTCTGGTTGGTTTTGCGTCATAGTACGCCCACCTATGCTACTCATAAAGTTCATTTGTAAATAAACATTGGGCACACGATGCGACATTGTGCGCAATGTTTAATATCTTGTGCGTTTGGGTGTACCTCGCTCTGACTAGAGGGCATTCACAGGAGTGGATCCCGGAATTTGGTAGGGGTGCCCCAAATGAAGAAACGTTTATAGAGATATTATGCATCGTAAATGTTTCTTTTGCTTCAAAAGATCTAAGAGTAATTACGGTGTTGGGGGGGGGGGGGGGAGGTACCCCCTGCAATCGCCCTTGATTAAGCAACAGACATTGCTGGTATCGTTGCGAATTAGAATAAGGTATGTTCTCTCTTTGCAATGTCGCGCGCAATTCATGTCTTCAAAGCAGATTTTTCACATTGTTAATCTTTCTTCAACTAAATATCTTATTAACCGCGCACATAGCGTACCAACATTTTTTTCTTCGATCGTACTTCTAACAGCATGGTAATTCATTATTTATTCAGATATCGTGTCATCGTTCTACCAGTTGGTCAGCGACTCAGAACTAAGCAGGCATGGGCACTCCTTGCCTTTATATGGATATGGTCAATAATCCAAGCTACCCCTCCCCTCTTAGGATGGAATAAGTACACATGGGGCCAAAGCAGCGCACTGTGTCGGGCCTCCTTCACGCGTGGTGACGGATATATAGAATCAGTATCACTTGTTAGCTATATTATACCCCTTTGTATCATGGTATATTGCTATGTTTGTGTGTATCTAAGAGTACGACAGAGTAGACGGAGAATTGAAATGTGGGCTCGGTTTAACCAAGACGTCTGGCTCAAAGCCGAGGCTCGTACTGCGAAGATTGTCTTTACGGTGCTGACATTCTTTATCGTGAGTTGGACTCCGTTCATCGTGATTTACGCTATCAATGGCGCTGGTAAATATGTAATATATATAATATAATATAGGTGGCCGATCTACATCTTGACAAGGTCCTACAGATTGGACGCGAATATTCTATACTGCTTATCGACTGTTCTTAGAATTTTTTAAAATTGCATTTTCTACTAAGTAAAAGTTTTGAGATTGGAGTAAATTTGACCGAACTGAAATCCATATGAGAGTTGAATGCAGTTATGAAGGTGATTTTGCATTTGGTTTAGTGTTAATTATCATAATTATCATTCAAAATTATTCATAATTTAATAATAATGATTAATAGCAAAGCAGAATTTGACAAAGCTATAAGATGCCCTACTAAAAGGCGAAGATAATATCTTTTGCAAAGGCTAAATGCGAATAAATTTTACATTATCATTCTACATTGTGAGCTCCGTAAACTTCGAGCAAATGTGCCAAATGTCAAAACAGTCAAGTTTTCCATCGAATGGTGCGCCTCAATTTAAGAACATTTCAGTTATTTTTTAAACATAAATGAGAGATAAATTACCAATATACCTACCTTGTGTCTCCTTATCGCTGTTGTAAAGCGTAAAATCCAGATTTTGTTTGCTCAAAAGCAACAAAATGTCCGCCATGTTTGTCTTTGCTTCGGCAAAAGTTTGATAGGAAGCAGCGGTGTTTTTGACATGCGCAGTAGGTTTGAGCGTAATGCAAGGCGCGGTTACTTTCCAAGATGGCCGCCTAATCCTGCATTTTTTTAAATCAATTTAATATAATAATTTTAATATGTAGTATTTATATTTTAGGTAAATCAATCGTCCCTCTAGCCGCGTTCAGGTTCACAGGATGGCTAGCTTCATCTCATTCAGCAGTTAATCCATTGATATATCTGAGAATGAACAAAAGATTCAGGAAAGATTTAAAAGCTGTATTAGGTTGTCACGACGACAAGGGCGATACCAACAAACAACCAGCTGTTGGAAAAACAAAGGTTAAAGAGAGAAGACTAAACATCGCACATGTGTTGTTTACAAATGCTGCGGTAAAAAACGCGAGAACTGACGGACAAATACCGGCTCGAATAAACCCATTAAGAAACGTAGTTCAAACCATTTGATACAAATAATTTACAAATGTTGAACAAGAGGCACAGTTTTTGGATCATACCTTGAGTTAGTTAATTTTTTTTTTCTTTGAGTTTTTATTAAAAATGATATTAAAATCCCGAAAAACAACAAAATTAAGCAATTGTGATTGGATGGCATGCGTCGCTCTCTCGTTTCACTGGCTACTGCGAGTGCGCAGGATTCCCATCCTTTTGTAATCTTCATCAGCGACAATACATATACAGACAGACCCCTTGCAGCACTTTTGAATGTAGCTCAATCTGGGGGACAAAACAGTAGGCTCTCAGAAGATTGGAATTCTTTTGCTTTGTCCCCCAGATCGAGCTGCTATGACGTCACATGCAAGGGGTCTATATATATCAAGGTTTGTCCAACTGTAATTCCGATACATCAATATTCAACCCATTTTGCTCTAAATATCTATCAAGCACTCTCATGGCATTAGGAGGTGCTTCGAAATGATACATCTATCTCACCACCCGGGGTGTTCATCTCGAGCACATTAAATTTAGGATTTCTTTTTTTTAATTCCCAAAAGAGATTTTCAAACTTCGTTGTCACTTCTACCTCGGCAATGTGTAATTTTTCAATCACCGTCCCAGTATTTGATACCAAGCTCTCTAGAACTTCAGTCGCGCCCTTTGAAGTAATAACATTGAATCCTACATGAAGAACCCTGAGTGTCTCATTTACTTGCAGACCTTTAGCGATGCTTGTCAATCCTTTGTCAGTGATATGGTTGTTGTCTAAATTTAGTTCAAGAAGACGACCATTATTTTCAAGAAATTCAGAAATATACTCGGCTCCTTCGTGTCCTATGTTGTTCCAACACACGTCCAAAACCTCTAAAGAACGGTTCATTTCCAGACCCGAACATAAAAATTTCAATCCCTCGTCACCAAAATAATTCCATCCAACATAAAGCTCACTTAACGAGATATTTTTCCCCAACATATCGCCGAGATATTTCCCAGCTTTTGATCTGAATGCGTTGTGCCGTAAGTCGAGGACGCGGATTGAGTCGACTGTTTGTATCACATTTGATAAAAACTGTATATCTTTACAGCTCAGATTGTTCCTCGATAAATCAAGATGCGTTAGTACGCTGTTGTAAGTCAACATGTTCGATATGGAGTCTACTCCTTCTTTACCGATAACATTTTCAGATAAATTCAGATTCGTTATGGACCGGTTTGTTTCTAGAAGGATAGCAACGGTAGACGCTCCTTTATCTTGAATGTTATTCAATGACATGTCCAAGCTTCGTATATTCGAGTTTCCCGCCAAAACTTCCGTGACAGCAAAGGCGCCGCGCGGGCCAATCCCGAGGTTTCTTAGCACCAAATCTGTCACACCACGCGATAGGTTATCAAGAAAATACGTCATTGCAAATGGCAGAATACCGAGATTTGTGCATCTTTGTAGGAATTCTTCTTTCTCTGATAAATCGTAAAACTCACATGCGTCTTGTACCACATCTTCACGGTCTTTGCGGTCAAGCCGGTAAATTTTCTGAACGCTTTCTGACCTTGGTATTTCATCGTCATCGTCTTCATTACCCTTCATTTGAAGCTCATACTTCGATAGAACACGATTCATATTAATCATAAGATTGGTATGACTCACTGCTTTCCCCTGAAATGGCAAATGAATGTCTTGATTTTGGGTAAGAGAGAAGACCCCGCCATTCCTATATCGAGACTTTTTCATTATTGATGGCTTACGACGACACAAAACAAGACTCCTTTAAACACAGCTTCAAGAATGGCAAACGACAAGCATCCAGCTGCCCAGTGTATAAATAAGACATGCCCAAAAAAAGCTGTGAAAAACGTCGCTTTCTCATCCGCTCGAATAATCAAGCTTAGAAATATAATTTTCGTTTTGGAATGAATTTCGTCCGGTCAATGGAACTTAGAAACACCCGCTTGGACTTTGACATTAGTACGTGCTGTTCGATCTTCGAAAGTGTTGTCACGTTTGCAATAACACAATAAGATTGTGACCTTAGATACGCCATATAAGCAGGATATAGATCAGCAATGCACTATGATTCACTATCGAAACCATGGCTTAAAGAAATGAAATTTGTGTATCGAGTTCAGATTTTGCTTACGAAAAGGTTTATTAATCTATAGAAAAAAATGATATGTCTATGTACATTATAAAAGTACTTCAAAACGCGCTTCGGAGTGACCAAAATGTTTGAAAGAAAATCCCCACATGACTAGCCTCAGCCACAGAATACTTTTCGGGGTCCTGTGTAAATCTCTCATTCCCAATCCCCCATAAGTTCGCAATCCTGGAGGGAGTCTCAAATCCGTGGCATGAGTGACTTTGAAGGTCGATTTTTCGGGAGGTTTTCCTACGATAGAAATTACTGTTCTGATAAAAATGAGTGAGATTTCTACTTTCGGTTCCATGTTTAACACGTGATGAAGCGACAAAACGTTTCCCTACCCCCTCCGGGTTCATGCAACTCGTACTTCAAAGATCCCAACACCCCCCTCCCCCTATTTTTGTCAGTAACAGATGGCCGTTGGTATTAATGGCTCATAGATAAACTATCGATAAATCTTCCTTATTATCGCGTATTCTTCAAAAAACCTCGATAAACGAGGTAATTAACACATCGTTACGTCGTGTCAGCTCTGTACATAATGTAAACATTTAAAATTTTAAATCTCAAAAAAGTACAGTTCCAGCCACGATTTGGTACTTATTTTTTCTTGGGTATTGACCAGACATTTTTCGAATATAAAAATAAAATCAATCAAGAAAATAGTCATAACACGACAATGTTTATCGTTGGTTTCAATCAAAATCATGTATGAATAAATATAAATGAAACGAGAAGACGAGAAGAAAAGTCAATACTAATAGAGATTTCTCATAAGTCCGATTATTTACGCAACGTTTTACGCGGCTGTGAACTCGTGAAAACCGTACATATGCATGATTAAGTCATGGTAATGGTGTAAAAAAAACATTTTTGCACAAATTAATTCTTTATTGTCAATACAATAATTAGCATAAAACATATGAAATGCACAACTCTTAGAAAGCGACATATTTTTCATTTACACTAATCTCACTCTTTGTTCTGAACATTATACAAAGATATTTTATTTTTCTATATACTTTATTGTTAAGTGTGAGAGGCACTTTAGACTCTTTGAGGCACTTTGATATAGTATATTGTTAAGTATTTTTGTGCATGTCTCTTTCTGCAAAGAAAAAGGATTCAATTGTTTTTTGTCTGTTTCTAAATGACAATATTAAGATATGATGAAACAGAATATGACACAATATAATGCGAAAACTGTAAAGAAAAATCGTATTTTGATACTCTTAAAGTGACTGGAAAAGTCGTATGTGCCTCTCAGCCATGAACGCACATAATCCGAAAATAATTGGATGAAACCACCGTGGATGTCGCCATATATTTTTGGAGGCTTTGTGGTTCTTTATGTGTTTAATGACATGCTCTACTTTTATTCTATTCTCTCTGTGATATTTATTTTGCCTAGTAGCTAATCGGCGAAGTCGACGAGCAGAATATCCTTTATCTGCAAGCAGCTCAAAGTTAAAAGGAAAGTCTAATGCTAACCAGATCTTATCGACTGCGCTCTGAGATAACGAATGTGGCCTAAGCAGTCGCACAGTCGGCGTTGGGAAAGTGTCTCCAGGTGCCTCGAAGATTTCTCCATTCCTGAATGCTCGGCCAGGACACGAAAGAACGAAAATGATGCCATAAGATTGGAGCAATCCGATGAATAGTCCCAGAAACTGTAGACATGCTTTAATCAAAAATACAAGCCAAGAAATCAAGACTAGGATATTTGCGTAGCCTTATCAGTACTAACAAAACCCGGTTAGTAACGTCAAGTGTATATGGTCTGCCTTCTCTGACTCTGGGTTTGAAGTTTCGCCTTGATATAAGAATTTCACGACGAACATTATCAACCAGTTCAGTTAAGGACTCGTGTGTCTCTCCGGACACCAGCCAGAAGATATACTCATGTCTCGAAAACATTCCAAAGATATCTCGCCTGATAAAATCATGCGAATTGCGACTTAAAGGGAGAAGAGACTGTGGAACTGGTTGATTTATATATTGAAAAATTGTCGGTGGAAGTATGCAGAGAGAGGCCCTCGAAAAGCATTCTTTGATGTGTAATGCGGCTTTAAGTACAATGCAGAAAATGCAAGTGATTTTCGATAAAATTGAAAATGTTTTTGAAAATGTACAGTTGTAAAAGGAGAGAGAGCAAGAGATAAATACAAAAACGTCGTGTCTAGCTACCGTTAGTGTTCCTAGGAATTTTCTGAATCAGTGTTAAGACTGGTGTGTGTTTTAGTGTAAATGAAAATATGTCGCTTTCTAAGAGTTGTGCATTTCATGTTTTATGAAATTGTTGTATTGGCAATAAAGAATTGATTAATTGTGTAAAAATGGACTGTTTCTTTTTCATTAGACCATTACGATGACTTCCCCAGCTGTCTTAGTCATGCAAACATATTGTTTTCACGAGTTCACACCCGCGTAAAACGTAGCGTAAAATAATCGGACTTATGAGAAATCTCTAATAAACCTAGTCTTGTTGAATTTTCAAATCTTCGTGAATATACACAATGTATAATCCTAGAATAAGAAAATATAAACAAGCAAGCCACTAACAAAATTACCTATTTTTGTAAGCCGTAATATTATATTTTGAGCGGCGAACTAAACGAATTTAGACCGATATGACAGGTCCACAGCCTGTTCAAATTTCCACCTCGAAAAAAATTGATATAAAAACTATCCTTTTTACACATTCTTAGGCATTGTATTGGAAATAGTTTTCAATAATTCATTTTTTAAGATTTTACGGTTCTATTTTACAATGGGCTGCTCTTTTTACATTTTTTATTTATGAAAAAGACAGCCGTTTTATAATCGCTCGTTTCTCTCTTCCCTTTTCGCTGCGCGCAGCATGAAGGATAATCATAGCGTCTAATCATGGTACCAACGCTGAGCAAATATCCGGCATACATCAATAAAGACGGAAAAAATGATCCTTACGAGAAACGATTTAAAAAAATCATAAATCGCATTTACTTACCACTGGAGCAAG
The DNA here is from genome assembly GCA_011057435.1 of Actinia equina. Taxonomy (NCBI): domain Eukaryota; kingdom Metazoa; phylum Cnidaria; class Anthozoa; order Actiniaria; family Actiniidae; genus Actinia; species Actinia equina. The sequence goes on from WHPX01000290.1 coordinate 848,388, forward strand.
ATAATCGTTCTGTTAGTATCTCTATTGTCGGATGAGAAAAACGTATGCTAAAAACATCACGGTTCTGTCGTCTTTCTAAACTCAAATCTGCGCTATCCGCAATTCTCGTTACTCAGATTATTTAGTATATAAGCAAAATGAGGTGTAAAATAACTTAAATATTTTACTAAAATCTTGAAAAAGGGGAGCTCGTTTTATCGTATTAAATTGCCGATATAAAGCCGGGAAGACTGTTCTTAGATAAGAATTGCGGTAACCTAGCAACGCGTTCAATACATCTCAATTCGTTCTTTCTGACTTGTGATTGGACAGTGAAGTGTTCTCTCAGATATTAGCCGTTTCGACGTTGTGGGAAAAACTGGGTGGAGTGGCATTGCAGTGCATTGTGGGGCTGTTTAAGGGGGGTTTATGCTGTTTATGGCGTCTACCTCGTCTCCTTCAACAAGTCCCAGAATACACTTTAATCCAAACTCGTCCCAGTTTTTTCTCGAACTCGGAGGAGCTAATAGTAATATCAACACTAAAGTGTTGCTGTTTGTTGCTGTTACTGTAATCTTGGTAGTTTGTATATGAAAACCGATTAATGTACCGATTAATTTTTTAATTAGAACCTTGGTATTTTAAAAATCGATTATGAAAAGGTCCTTCAATGGATGTGAAATAGTCATGGTCTAATGGAGTTCACATCCAGCGAAAGGACGTACCTTCTAGATTATGAAAGGGTCCTTTCAATGGATGTGAAATAGTCATGGTCTAATGAAGTACACATCCAACGGAAGGACTTTTTGATTATGAAAAAGGTGCTTTCAATGGATGTGAAATAGTCATGGTCTAATGAAGTTCACATTCAGCGAAAGGACCTTCTCGATTATGAAAAAGGTCCTTTCAATCTATGTGAAATAGTCATGGTCTAATGAAGTTCACATCCAACGAAAGGACAGACCTCGATTATGAAAAAGGTCCTTTAAAAGGATTCGATTCCTTTTGTTCTCTATTTAGATAAAATTTGAGGGCTCTGTTACTCTAAACATTCGGTTAGTCGATAATCAAGGCGTTTTTTTAACAGATCCTGGAATGTTTTGGGAAAGTTTTCTCCGGATATTACTGTTATAACCTGGTCAGCCTAAAACTAGTTTTCTTTGTCTTCTTTTCACTTGTACTTGTGTAACTTTTATGCAAGGGAAAACGTTGTGTTCGCTTGAATTACCTATGACGTGTTTTGATGAGTATAATCCTAGGTAGACCAGGATAATACTCTATATGTAAATGATGTTTTGATTATCTTTTTGTATTAGTGTTTATCGTAGTAATCTGTAGTGTGTAGGTCTACATGGGGGTGGGGCTCATCAACCCGGCGTGTCTCTGGCGTCCATGTAGGGCCCCCCTTGCTAAAGACCACCATGCTGTCCCTTTTGCACATCTTGGGACACTGGTGCAAAGCTAAAACAAAAAGGGGTTAATAATCTACGGTCTAGGGACCGAATATCCTCTCCCTAAGGCTTCGGCCGAGCTTTCCTGATCAGTCAGTATATCTTCGGATAGCGGTGTCGAAGCCGAAATCTCCGGCGTAGCCGTAAATGCTTTGCGCTACCATACGACGGTTCAGCACTCGGTGTCTGGAAGTATGATCCTTCCTTAATGAATTATAAAGTAAAAATCTCTTAATCTTGTTCCATAGCATATCTCTATATATGCACAATGTTGTTTATTGACTATCTAATGTCGTGTCTATTCTCGATGTAAGGGCCCATTGACACGCATGTTTTTGTATACAAAATAGACAATTATGTTTTAATCGTTAACTTCCAAAATAAAACAATCGTCAAAAGTCGCGCGCTCACGAATTGCATGAACGTAGTTAGCCTGACCAGTTGTAAGAGCGTTGTACGAGCTACTTATCAGTTAGATCGATCCGAGACCACCTCTCGGGGTGGTCTAGCTTAGATCGATCTCGGACCTATCGCGGTTTCCTTTGAACTTTTCACACTTGGCCTGGTCAAAGTTAATCAGATCAGTGTTTTTCGATCGATTTTAGCAGGTTGATCTAAATAGCTAGCGTGAACGACCCCTCAGGATCAACTTTATGTGGACGAATATGGTTTAGGAGTTGATTAGGAGCTCCAGCTTTCACTGGATGTGAACTTTCTGACTGACTTAGTTCATATAATTTCTCTTAGTAAATGTTATTTTCGAGAAGAATGATCACCCGCCGTGTTCTGATGACAAGCGCGCGCGCGGGACAGGTGTTTCCGTTCAAAGACAAGCCGTCCAAACGTCTTGCCTTCTCTACATGTTCATCCGTTTACACAAGCTACAACACGTCAATTTGTCGTCAAATATCTATTCTTTTGATTCTCTCCTCAAGGAATTAAAGGACTTTGAGGTAAATATTGTGATATTTTTGCCAAACATATTCAAAATACCGAATACATACAATTACTGAAATGGCGAAAACTCCAGCAACATAGTCCAACGAAGGGAATAAATGTTAAAATGAACTCTATTCAATTTTTCTATCCCTCAAATGAGTAAATAAAAAATTCCAGAAGAAATGTCTACTGATGGGAATAAATATGAGTGAGAGCTAAAGCCATCGAGATTTAGAATCGGCGAAGAGTTACTAATATTCAGTTCACTTAAACAAAAACAAAAAAAAACAAAAACAAACAAACAAACAAAAAAAGAAGAAATGAATAAATTAACGTAAATTAGATTTAGCGTTTAGCGTTTTACCATTTAATGTAATGACTAAAAACGTTCCTTTATAAAGTTTTGAGATTGCGGTATTTTTGATGTGAATCTAACAATGTAAGATATGAGAATGTTGAAGATTAGTATTTTTTTAATTAAAAATTACATTCGACTTATACTAACAGCAAAAAAACAAAAAACAGAATTTCTGTAAACAATTCATAGACTTACCGACATTTTGGAAGGGATTTCCTCAGCGATTTCTTTTCTTCTTTCTTTTATTTTTTTAATTTTTTTTTTTTTTTTTTTCTACTTCTAAGGTCAGGAGAAGCTTTGCTGCAAACGGCGTTCTCCTGTGAGGAGAAATGCCATTTGATAGACTTGTTATTTAGGTAGACACTCTGTCAGAGCTGCATCAACAATCCAAGCAAACTTGACAATATTTACATTTATAATTTCAATATGAATGGACCGTGGGCTGATATTCAGTTACACCTATACACTAAATCTCACAAACTGTGGAAAAAATATATCTAATATGCACATTATACATCAATGCATAAAATCTAAATATACTATTGTGAAGTTTTGAAAAAGGAGGAACAGAGTTGAAATTAAGAAAAGGAAACGAACCGTTGTCTTGGTAACGCGAAAAAGACCATGTAAACCATTGTGCAAAGGTGCTCGTTGTAAGAGCAGCTGAAGTCTTGGATTATTAAAATACCCATCAAATGATTGGAATATTTCCATTAGGGCTTCACTTTTATTGCATGTCAGTCATACGAGTGAGTGTGTGGTCGTCAATCATGTTCTGTATGTACAAGAAACACACATTTTCCGATCATTTAGAAAATGGCACGCATGGATGGAAGAGGACGGAAATTTTTTGAAAACTCGTAAATATCGTGGGAAATACAAGTACATGCAGGAGCAAGGAACAGGCTACACCAGAGCACTTAAATGTGATATCAATCGTCCGTCACAACTTACAGTTCTAAAAGCGCGTTTTTCTCTTTTCATGATTGGCTCACAATAGAGTTATCTCACATTTAAAATCATGGTCCCTTTTGTTCCTGATGACTATTTATGCCATCGATCCTAAGGTTAATCATCAACCGTAGAAGTGGCTTTGTGATTTGTCTATAAGAGCCATGCATGCAGTGTGACTTTGAGTTCAAGTTGGCAGCTTTTATAAGAAGCTTGCCGCGGTCTTTGGTTGTTGCGAGAGGAGACAACCACAGACAAACAAGCAACGCAGGTTATATTCGTTCTAGCAACCCACTCGACCACAGAGCATTCTCACTCTTACTGCGCATGCTCAAAAACGTTTATTTGTCTTATTTTCAGAGCCTCCGCTCCTCATGGTCAGAGCGCCGATCTCTATGCTGACCAAGAGGAATGTAGGCTCTGGGGACGGGTTGATATCTTTGTAGTCTTTATAATTTGATGTAACGAATCGCTAACGAATCGCATATCGCGTTAAAAATAGAATAACTAAAGCATTTTTAATGTAGGCAAACAGGAAAAAATTCAGTTGGGTAAAAGATAATATAAACACTTTTGTAAATCATCGGCAACTGCACATCTTTATATATTATTTCATCAAAAGGAAAGCATTGTTTCCTCTTTCTTTGTATTTTCATTTTTTGGCTTGTTTTAAATTTAATAAATGTGTGATAAAATAATTTGCAAAAGGAAAAAAACGATTGAGTCGTGTAAAACGTCACGGACCTAACTTCCTGAGGTCAATGGATTATTGACCATAGCCGCTCTGATAATTGATCTCTTCCTCATTCTTGTGGTTAAGATAGATTAACATGTCTGAAAAGTATGTAAAAGGACGCGGATCACAGTTCTACTTATCATGTCCACTTTCAATTAGAAAAAGGGGGTGGAAGAAGATACTATGGAGGGGGGGGGGGGGGGGTAGGGGACAAAGCAGTAAAAAGGTCTTTCACCGCTAATGGCTGTCGCTTGCTCTCTTTAATTTCTTCAGTTGAGCCTCACAACGACTGGAGAACTAGAGCCACTAGGAGCTGAATTGTTTGGGAAAGCGGGGAAAGGACACCTACAGCGCCCCAGAGAAAACTCCTGTAATTCTGCGTGATGGCGGTCATGCTGTTTCTCTATTTTGTAACCTCTTTTGGAAATTTAATCAATTAACAGAGCTGTCAGATGTTCGTTCCAGTCTGTATTTTGAATTCACGTTTAATAAATTTTAATAAAGTTAAAAACAACAACAACAACAACGACAACAACAACAACAACGACAACAACAACAACAACAACAGCAACAACAAAAAAAGAAAGAAAGAAAAAAAGAAAAGAAAGAAAAGGAACTTGAACGCCTCGTAGTTTATGATGTCCGCTCTAGCTACGGTAGGGTGGGGTAGGAACATTCAATTTCATTTTTCTTTTTATCAAAAAGATCTAGTTTCTGTTTTTAATCAGAAATCCCTCTGTTTTACAGTGAGTGGCATTTAATGAACAATTTAACCGCCATGAACTTGGATAACAGCACCCAATGTCACAACACTTTCACCAAAAGTAATGAATCTATGCATCGAATTACCTAAGACAACAACACGCAATAAACTTCCTCTGTTTCGCAGAATTCGTTGAGTAGTGACGTCATGTCGCATGTGTCAGCGAGCAATTATCGTTTCGATACCTCCCGGTGACGTGATCAATTTACCTAACAAAACCTTCAATAAATAAAAGAGTTAAAATCTTTTTAGCCACAAAAAAAAACAAACAACAACAACAACAAAAAAAACACAACAACAACTAGAAAACAAATATCAAAAATGTTTTGATTATCAAAATTAGTCATTATCATTGGATTAACGACTTTCCGTATCACGTCGTAAGAGAATAAGTCAAAACGTTTTTAACATAAATTGAGAATGTTTTTATATCAAAAAAAGCAATACAATATGGTACGAAAGTAAATATTGATTATACATAGAACTAAAGAGTGTTCTTTGCAGAAAAAGCACGCAGACTACGAATTCTCTTCATCAGTTGCAGTGGGATTTTATGACACTTTCCGGTACTAAATGTGCTAACCTTTTTAACGATTTTACATTATTTTAGTCCTGTAACGAACCGTAAAACCATTATCGATCTAAATATAATAATATGCCAGTATAATTTAATAAATTAATAATTAATTCAAAGGGACAACGCTGGGACATACGTTCGTTGCTATGGGGATTCAGTGACAGGTATGTGTGACAGCTGACGATCACGCCATCGTCATTCGATGATTCGACCTGCAAAGCGGAAGTCATCCACACTCATGAAAACAGAATATCCAACGCGTCGTGGAGAACTGAAACGGAACTGCAAAAAACTACTCAATAAATCTTATTGAATATCGAAAGCTACGAAAGCAATTGGATGAAACGCCTAAATACAAAGAGGTAAAGATGAGAAATGTCATTTACAGATCAAGAGTTTGAGCAAACAGTTATGTGACTGTTTGAGCTGAGAAGAGACAAAATAGATCATTGCAGTTTACAGATGAGAATGACTCAAATGACTTGGAAAAATGTGAAAAAATCTAAATCTATTGTACTCATGAAGAAAATGAGACACAAAATAAAGAGGTAAGGACGCAGTCAGTATGGAAAAAAATGTATATTGATGGCATAGTATCATTGACAACATGCTTACTATCATGATGATGTTATTAATACAGAGAAAGGTGTAGCTTTCGCAGTAGCTCTGTACAATAATTCCAACGTAAAGAAAAGGTCAAATCTTCAAAAATTCAGTATTTACTAATCAAAACAAGTGAAATAATTTTCATATGTATTTTGACTATTACTGATTCCCGATATTTTGAATTGGAATCACTGCTCAAAAGGACTCTGGATCTTCGCGGATCGATTTTCAAAGTCCTTCGTGGGCGGACGAGCAGCGTAATGTTTTACTTCTACGATAATGTCACATAATCTTTTGATATATCATTCTTGCACAGCAGTAGTATCTTTCCTTTCCGTTGGAACTTAGATATCCTAGTCTACTGGTTAGTCTAGTAGTTGGGATCTAACAATGAGTGTAGTTTGGTATGCCCACAGTCTAAAACGAATCTGCTATTTTTTCTGGAATGAATGAATTTTTTCTTCAAGAACATTGATCATTGATTTATATATAGCGGTAAAGAAACACGCTTTTGCACAAATTACTCAAGAAAATATGAATAGATTCCGTTTGATGGGTGAGTTTGGCCACCCCTTTTGTGGTGAATATGTGAAGTTCTGATACGGGGGGTGGCTTGAATCCATAGTTATCCCCTCCCCTCTTTTGGATGAGACCTCTCAGATCTATTAATTAATTTGAGCTTCTTGTAGCAGTGGGTATTAAAACATGCGCCAACGTTGTTGTTCTTTGGTCATAAAAGACAACAGTATTCAATAACTTAAAACAAGCACCCATGGCTTTGTTAATCTTTTAGTCTGGGGTATTGACACTCGGATAAGGTATTCTTTGTTCTGTGAGTTTTGACCCCAAGTCTGTAGAGCGTGGTATGTCTTTGTTCAGCTTTATACTAATGAAACTAAGGGTAAAATGCTGTTTTGTTACTGAAAGGAGTTGTGAACCGACTCTGCTAATTAAGTCATAAAAGTTCTTATAGTGTAATGCCAAGTGCATTCAAAAGCTAATCAATGACCAATGCTTTTATAAAATAGCAAAACCGTAAAAACATCTTTGTTAAATCGGGGAAAAAGTTAACGCAATCTTTATCACACAGCGCGAGCTACTCGTCGGGCAACACGCTCGTCACTGTGCACCATATCGAGTTTTTTATGTACATTCGCGCACGCTAAATAACCAATATATACTCCAAAAGAAACGAAAAAAAGATAAAATTTCTAGGATTTTTTGGGACATCTTTTTGGATCCTAGTGACAAGAATTGCGTTATTAGGGCGATTTACTTCCGGTGACAGTGAGCTCGTTTAGGAACCTGGAAACTAGAGGAAGAACAAATGGTGATGAGTTATGCAAGTCCACGAAATCCGCCAAAAAATGCCTTGAAAACTCTATAAATCCCCACAAAGTAACACTCATAGATCTACAGAAGATACAATAATGGAGTCAGATACGCAGAATGTTGAGAAAGAAGAAGTTAAACCGACTCAGTCTGGTACAAACGAGAGACCAAAATCATTAGACTTGGATTCCTCGTCTCGGAGTTCATTGACCAACAGTGATAAAAGAGAAACCGAAAATAATGAGACTGCGAGGTGGGCTAGCTCTTAGTTAGACGGCTAACGAATATAATTTAACGTTTTAGGTTCTACGATTGGATCTGTTTTGTACTTTATTGATTACAAATATTTTTTCCTCCAACTTTTAATCACAGGAAGGCGTCTCCAACATCTTACGAAGACGAATCATCTTCACTAAATAATGCGGACTTGGACAGGTAATCTAAGATTTGTACATACTAGTATAATTTTAGCTTTTCAACATGAATTAGGATTGTAGCTATCGTGATTCTGTTGTTTTTTTTTTACTTATTAAGGTTTTATTTGAGGCAGAATTGTTTGAGGTTTTGCAGGCCAGGAGAGCGAACCTACAGTAGTTCAGTTGTGGTGGGATTATTGATATTGAGAAGATTCAAAGCTTTTGTTCACAGATTTCGTAAGCTCCAAAAATTCTCATCCTCAGTCTTGATTATTTCTTTAGTTTAAGTTTAGAATCTCAGGAACTGGAGGACATAGAGGAAAGATCGACAAACAGAAGGTAAATCTTATGAATATTAAAACAAGTCGTACATGTAAACAAAGCAATATTTTGCTGATAAAAATCATTTGCGTTCAAAATTGGCGAGATTACTTTTTGAAGAACAGAAAATAAAATAAAACTTAACTTCTAAAACTCAAAAATAAATCCACCAAACAATAAAATCTTACTACTTATATAGGATTATTTAAGGTAAATGTTTTCTTAGGTTTTTGAACCTGATGGAGATAAAAATTTAATCATATATTTTTGGTTTTGAAAAGGTTTCTTTATTTTACAAGAAAACCTTTCCATGGTTAATTTTAAAATTGAAAATTCACCAATTTTCTTCTGACATTTGTTGAAACATCTGTTAACTTTATGGAAATTTCTTCAATTCAGCAACTGTGGATTTTTGTTGCCAATGTCATTAATTATTAACTGCATGGATCTTGAGCTTTATTAAGCAATTATTGGATGAGGTTGAGCATGATATCGTAAATTATCAAGACCGAGGCTGTGTTATCTGCCGAAGCCGAAGGCTGAGGCAGATAACACAGCCGAGGTTTTGATAATTTACGATATCATGCGATAACCGAATTCAATAATTGCTTTATTATACATTTTGTATACTGGAAAAACATTAACATAAACATTAAATTATAGAGACATGAAATATGAACGCCATGATGTCGAGTGAAAAACGCTAAATTTTTATTTGAAAATATTTCAATAATTCTTCCCAAAATATATGAAAATAATTATTCCTTAAATAATAATTGTTTTTGTACATAATTCTGGAATTAAATACACATAATGAATAAAAACAAAGCTACCACAGCATGACCTTGAATGAGCTTGACATGATAAATGTATTATCTGTAGGTTTTCCTACAGATAATACATTTATCATGTCGAGTTCACATGATATCAGGAATTGGCTGAGGGCTCTCGACCAATCAGAATTGAGGTGCTTAGTAAAATGTATAATAATCCTTCTTATTGGTTTTCAATTTTCAATTCATTAAACCACAAGTTGTTCAATGAGGGAAAAGACATCCATTGTGTGGAAACTGAATAGACTTTTATGGATCATTTGATTGTAACTACATGATTTATATGTACAACTATTAAGATTATCATTAATATGGTAATGTGTAGCTCCAGAAATTATCCAAACTCCAGGGAGGAATTTTCTTAAGATCCCCTTAATCACAGGAAATTATAATTTTCTTCCATACAGACTCTGTAATTTTAAACTTTCTCTGACTTTCCACTTCTCCGAAATTTCAAATTCCTCTGTGGGGAGTACAGATAATTTGTGGAACCACAGAATATTAGAAAAAGATCCAAAAAATACAGTATGGGAATATAATATATGTTTGATGTATGGTTAGTGGTCTCCTTTGCACAGTTGATACTGAAATATTTTGTAAATAGCTATCTCAATTTCATGTATTCAAGTTATTCATGCATTCTCTGTATTTATTACTATAAATAAACCACATGCTGAAGTAGATTTTAATTTATCATTTAAACTGTACTACTTAATTACAATATACCTATTTACGATGATCTTTGAAATTTTGATTCCTGGACTCGGTATATATCTCTTGTGAGAAGAGTTTCTTGATCTGAGGGTTTTTCTCAAGAGTGGGTGGGGACAATTTTACATGCAGTTTTTTTGGATCTTCCCCCCCCCCCCCCCCCCCATGTGGTTTTGCTGTTTCATTGAGAAGTGTGGATTTTTTACATTTTAATTTTATTGGATTTCCTCCCTACAAATTTGAGTATTTAGCCACAATATTCCCCTCATGTACAGTACCTCTCCTCAAGGTTCTCTGGTTTTCCTCTCTTGTCAAAAACTGTATCTCTATGGAGTTTTTGGTATTCTTTTGAAAAGTTCCCCCTTTTTTAATTAAAAAAATGCAAAAAGCAGGGGCCATATATTGCCCCCTAAGATATTATTTTCATTTATTACATGTTTAGGGTAGTTAATGCTGTTATTCAAAACCATGTCAGTGAAGTGCAGTAGAAAGTATCATATGTTAAGAGCTTGATATCATTTTTATTCATGAGTTTCCATGTCATATCGCGAACAAGTGAGTCCAAGCGAGCGATATGATATGGAAACCATGGAAATGAAAAAGATATCAAGCTTTTAGCGAGTAATAATTTGTTTGTTATACATTTAGGGTCGATAAAATGACAAAATTTACAGTTTCCAGTTCACTGGGAAGTGATATCGTATCACTTCACTGATATGTTTTTATTCACGGCTTTATCGCACTGATAAAAGTGTTATAAAATATAGAAAGATATTTAAAATGTTGGCAATTCTAACTAGAGGTAACACAAGTAATAATAAATTGGGACGGTACTTCCTTTAATGTATAGAGTTAATGCAAGGAGAACTTAAAGATGATTGTTTATTTTCAAAGGTTGTCATGGTTATAATATCTTTTTAATTAAACTTGGTTGTTTGTTCGCTTTTGAGAAGTTTAAAGAAAATGGATGTAGCTAAGAATTTAAATTGATTATCACTTATAACATTTGTCAAAATGGATGAAGATGTAGATTTATTTTAAAGTTTGTATTATTGAAATGACCGCTGGCAAACACTATCCTAACAAATATGACATATTTAAATCATATTTATATTCAAGCTCTTGAATGAATGAAATGAATGAAATGCATGAATTCATTTTTACATATTTTTATTCAGAATTTTTAAATAAAAACAAACAGAAGTATTAAGATTTAATGGCTTGTAATTATTTACTGGATAACGTAATAGTAACTTATGCAACTAAGCTTAAGAGTACCCTGTGGTGTCACTTCTTGGAGTAGTCAACCTTTAAATGGGATCTTTAGGAAATTTAAAAAAAGATTTAATTATAATCACGAGAACCTGGAGTGAGTTCGAAAATGTTTAAAAAAATAAAGTTTGACAGAAAGAGGAGAGACAAATGTGTTATGAAAAGAGCAGGTGGAGAAAGACTTCACTTTAAAAAAATTCTACATCTTTACAGTCTCCTACAGTTGCATAGCCTGGTGTTTGCAGAACAATTAAAACAGATTTGCATAATGTCAGTCTGCTTGTACGGTAATCTTAGAATTGCCATTAAAGCAAGACCTTCCTTTGGAAGTGTTAATTCACAGACAACTACTAGTTTAACTGTTTGAATTTTATCACCACCCTATGTTTTTAATAGTTTGTTACAAGATATATCATGCCTAACTCTGAATTGGTTTACAAAGATGGTGATAAATACCATATTAAGAAAAAAAGGTGTGTTTTAGTTTAAATAGTGTAATCATACTGTAAAGTTATTAATTATCAATCTAATACATTTGAAATATTAATCTGATATGTAGTGTACAAGTAAATTACAAATAAGGAGAATTTTGACACCTTTGACCAATAATCGTGATTTTCACTGCACAAATAATAAAATATTTTAGAGAAAAATTGTGTCTTAACTTAAATAATGATTCTATTAGAAAAATGAAGAAAATAAAATAATTTATTTTTCAGTAAAGTTGTTTTTAAATAGGGGAATAATCTTGTTATTAGTATAGTTTCATGCTGTACTTCTTCATGTGGCTAAAATCAATATCATTGTACTTTATGTATATAATTATGATAGCTTAAATTAAATACCCAGCATTTAACAAATCTATGGGTATAGTGCTGTCCCAGTTCAGACCAGGTATTTTCCTTGAAATTAATATGATTTGTTTGCCAGGAACTCTTAGATTGATGCATTAATATGGATGAAATGCAAATGATAAATTTTATTGCAAACTGGATTGGTTTTAATGCCAAAAAATGTCCTACAAATCTTGACATATGATGGTATAACAATAATGATTGATTAATATTAATGATAATATTGATGAGGATAGAAAGTTATGAAATTATAATATGATAATAAAAGAATATTATTATCAATGGAATTAATACTTTAGTGGTCAAACTTAATCTGTAAAACAATATGAAATATTGTAAATATATTGTTATCTTTTTTTAACTTTTTTTTACAGCCAAAGCATTGCCAAAAGCTTGAAGTCTAGAATAAGAGACTTGAGTCCATCAAGAAAAACACCAAGTCCCAAGCCAGAAAGAAAGATTAAGAAAGCCAAAACCCCAACTAAATTACCAGTGAGTTGTTGTTTGGAAATTCTTGGGATCCCTGTGTCTTGGTGATAATATTATTAACAATGCTATACATGGGAAGTTTGGGTGATGGCAGCCATGACAGGAGGCAGGAACAATTTAAGAAGCTGTCTAATATGGTTTGCATGAGAAATAATTCAGTTTCCCAGGGGAGAAGGAGTCCATTGTTGTGTCTCCTGTCATGGCTGCTGTCACCATACAACAGTTTCCTTATATTGTCTGTTTGATCTGGGATCAGTTCTTAGTAGATGTGAAATATCTTGCAAAGCTTAATATGATTGATTTATTTTACAGAAATCTCCTGCGGGTTGGCTTCCTGCGTCATTCAATCAGGTAGGTGTCTTGTCAATAAATAATAATGATAGTTAATAATTTACTAAATCATGCCTTAAATTTCAAATCTGGGCTCTGAATAAAAGTTATTTTTATTCTTCGCGATTTTTGCAAAGCTAAAACTATTGCTATAATTCTAGCTTACATTTTAAAGTTATTTGTGTGACGTGTGATGTTTTGTTCAAAAAGTCCATTCACAAAATATGAGTATTTTGATGTTTTGAGGTAAATGCTGGGATTAAAATTTACAATGTTCATTAAATGCAAGATCGAAATCAAACTTTGAATATAAACTGAATCTTTGAATCTTGTTGATTGGAATGCATGAGTGAGTTTGACTGCAAATCTCCTAGAAAATTGATATACTCTCTGAAAGGAGTCTTTCTGTGCATGTGGGTAGAGTGAAGTCAGAGAGAGGTAGGATGTTAAGCTACACTTCCTTTAGTATGCTTCCTTTGTTTATCCTATAGATGTTTTCAAGCTATAAAAGCAAGTCTGGTGACTTCAGAAGACTATTTAAAGATTTGCCAGACAGTGAGCAGCTTATAGTAGGTTGGTACAATCATTCCTTAAAAACAAAGACATGTAGTATTATTTGAATGTATGCTTTGTTTAAGGTGACTGCCTACTTTTGGAAATTGATTTTAACTTTTTTTAAAACTTCGATTTTCCGAATTGAAATTTAATGCTGATTCCAAATCTGGAAAGAAAAATAGGGTGTCCCGAGCTCGTTTTCGAGATAATCAGCATTTAATGGAAGCCTACGCACGTCGAGCTTTTGGGTTAAAAATTGCACCACCGGAAGTGACTAGAAAAAAAAAGATTCATAAGATAATAGTTATTTGCAGACTATATGATTGCTCGAATGACGGCTAGTCAATCATTCTACAATAATACATGGATATTTTCGATAAAAAGACAAAGAGACACATTGATTAATAATATTTCGTAGGTTCGGTGCTCTTAAAAAACCTCATAAAGTCGAGCAAAAATATCTACAAAAATTTATTTTTTCGTGTGTTACGGATTTAAACTTTTTCTAAAACGTTGATATAACCTAGATCTTTAGGAGTTTTTTCGAATGAGCTATTAAAAAATATAGAGTCCCGTGCAAAATTTGAGGGTTTTGCCCTGTTGAAGCTCAAAATGCGTATGGTTCTTCAATAAAATCTTGTAGATTTTTCAGCGGTTTTTGAGCGCGCGCTCATCGTGGGCTCAATTCGAATGTTCAAAAGTAGGCAGCCACCTTAAGTGTACAGATGGAAAGTTTTTATTCCTAGTCAAAACCTTACAAACTAATTTCGATTTCAATCTGTGAATTAGTTAAGCCCTGACTTCAAACAGCTAGCCCAGAGGTTGTTTCAGGGTTCAATCTATGAGTCAGCTGTGCCTGACGTAGATCAGCCCAGAGTTTTTTACCTCGATTTTCTGACTATTTCAATATTAGAATATTTAATATGAAATAACTATTGACATTATTTTCCCCCCATTAGATTATTCTTGTGCACTACAGCGTGATATCCTTGTTCATGGCCGTCTTTATATCTCACAAAATTGGCTCTGCTTTTATGCTAATATATTTGGATGGGAAACCTTCGTAAGTACTTCTATATATTCATTCAATGACATTTATCACTATTTAACTCTCTTACAGAAGTCAGTGGTCTAAGAAACTAGCTAATGATAAATAAATCTTGTTGCAGGTTACCATAAAGTGTACAGACATTACTAGTATTAGAAAAGAAAAAACAGCACTTGTCATACCTAATGCTGTTCAAATAAACACAGAATCTGAAAAGGTAATATATATCACCACTAACGAATAGTGATGTTCTTAATTTTACCAGTGATGAAAACTATTTGAAGAGTTAAGGATGCAAAGAGAAAACCTCCAGTTTAAACTGCCATTAATGGCTTGGTAAATTACAAATTCTTCTCTTTTTCAGTATTTCTTTGCATCATTCATATCCAGGGACAGTGCATTTACTGTTCTCTTTAGGATCTGGCAAAATGCTCTACTTGATCAGGTGAGCATTACCTGAAAGAACTAATTCAAATAAGCTATGTTTTATCTAACAGTACCCTATCTAAGAGACCATTCATTTTTTTTACTGGGGGATGGGAAGGCAGTAGGATTTGGTAACAGAGAGGGGGGGAAAGATATTGGTTACCAAGAGAATCCTACCACTGACCCCCCTCCCCCAAATATAAAAAAAGCGCCTAATATGTGTAGTGATGGCTTATTGACTGTGATTTTGTATTGTCTTAAGCCCCTGACTCCTTCAGAACTGATTCAAATGGTTGGGAAATATGTCGAGTCAGATAAAGAAGACTCAGATGACTCAGATAAGGACCTTAGCAGTGACGACTCAGACCTTTCTGGTGGAGAAGAAGAAGACGATGATCCAGAAGATGTTGATGATGAAGATATTGATGAAATTTCGACTGATGATGAGGTTACAAAACGAGACGATGAGGATAAAGAAAACAAAGCAGACAACAGTGCTTTCAAGGTGATTAAAGTTTTTCTTGTTTTGAGAAGAATGTTTGACATGAAAAAAGTACGTTTTTGTGTTTGGGGAAGTTCCTTTTTTAGAGTGAGAGCAAGAATTGGAGAAAATGTAAAAAAAAGGAAGGGATAGGCAAGAGCCCTGCTACTTTTTTAACTTCTTATTCATTTGTTTTTGGGGAAACTAATTATGTCCTAAGTTTATTTTCATTTTCTTAGCCTGTCAGCAATAGTGCATTGAACACAGCTCCTGAGTTGTCTATCACACCTCCATCACCAACGCAGTTGAAAATGAGTGAAAACGGTAACACATCTGAAGGATCGTCTGTCACACATAGAAAGAAACGTTCACCTTCCCCAGTCTCTAAAGGCTCGGACATCAAGAGTCTACTAAAGTCCATGAGAAAAGACAAGCATAAGTTATCTGATACTGAGGAGACTACTCTGAAACATATTAAAGAAAGTAGCGACATGGACGAGGAAGGCTCTGTTTCTGAGTTTTTAGAAGAGGAAAGTAAGGGTAATGATAAATAAGTGTGAAAATAAATAAATGGGATTTCACAGAGGGGTTTTTCATCCGATGAATTCCAATCATAAACCCCTTCACGGTTCCCTGTGCCACCTTGAAAGGTAGCCCAGCCTTTGCAAAGAAGCGAGACAAACGGTTTGCTTGCAATGATAGAGATGTGAATAATTGCCCAAGGTGTTAAAAAGTTCTCTATCATTACAAGCTCACCGTTCATCTCGCTTCGTTGCAAAGGCCCAGCTACCTTTCAAGATGGCACAGGGAACCGTGAAGGGGACTATTGGAATTTAGAAATCGATTTTTACAGGGCATTTTAACTGGTAAAACTTCTGTTTGCATAGTGGTGTTATGAGTTAAGATAGTCACAACACAATTCCTCGAAAGACTTTTCTCGATACATTATTTAGTTTCAGCTGCACAACCGGGAGGTATTGAATTCTTTGTGTTTTGAATTCACTTTCAAGGGAATGTTTTCAAACTTTGTTGTGAAACCTGTTACAATTTGCAATGCCATTCACACCAGGTCAAGACTGTTATTGTGTACTTTAAGATCAGTCAACAATTTACAGTCAACAAATGGTCATTAACATTGACAAATACATGGCTGACTTCCTTCTCTAGCTTGTTGAGACATTTCTCATTTACAGTATTATTGGTTTCTATTCAGAACCCCACAACTGCATGTGCGACAAGCATCTATCTATAGAGATGTTGAATGAGGTGAGATTTCAAGAAACTTTTGAATATGTACTGTCAAGTTAAAGATTCCCAGCTAAACAAGTCCTATCTCTGGTGACAGGAAAATTAGTAGATTGAATGAGGTCAATTACTTTTAGAGCAACAAAACTAGAGCTCAGAATTTTGCTTGAATAAACATTATTCATATATAAATAACTACTGTGAACTGATGTTGTTTAATGTTATATCTTCAGGTTTGGCCATTGTCAGTGGATGACTTGTATGGGCTATTATTCACAGAGTCAAACTTCTACAAAAAGCTCCAAAAACACCGCAAAACAAAAGACCTGGTGTTCAACCCGTGGACCAAGTCTGACGACGGACAACATAGAACCATTACCTATACTATTGCTTTAAATTATTCTATTGGGCCAAAGACATCTCCTACAACAGAAGTTCAGGTAATCTAATGAATACTAAATTTAAAAAAACAACAAGCATTACAGTTTCAACTTTAAGCCATAAAACAACCCTCCTTATCAATCATTTGCCATTCTAAGGTGGAGGGAAAAGCTGGGTCGAGTTGCATTGGCATCATTGCAGACGTCGTCTTGGTAATATATCCCCTATAATAATCCCACAATGACGACCCAGTTGTTCTCAACCTTAAATTGGCTAATAACATTTTGATTACTCACTATTGTGTACTTCAATTTTTTCCAACCCTAAAACAACAATAAATTTACAGTATGTACAGTAATATTTTTACTTATCAGATTTAAAAAAATATATTCTAGCATTGCTTCAAGGGTAGTGTTCCAGGCAAAGTCTACGTTGTACAGGCTGTGGTAAGCTTTGATTTGGCATTTTATCACCTTAATTGGACTCATTTGAAATTGTGCAATAATTTGTGATTAATTTTCCTACAAAATTCCTGGCATGGCAGTTGCAAGGGGAGGTCAGGGTATTTGAATACCAGTTGCATAGTCTAACGCGAGTGTAATTGGTTGGTTCTCTTTCTGAATCAGAGGGTTTTCAAGCTTCTCTTCCCTCCTCTCAAGTCAACCCCAACTAATTCAAACTGGTTAGAACTGTGCTCCGGGGTCATACATGGACTGTATAGCAGCTGCCAGAGGCGCCTTCACATGCTTTCAGTTGGACCCTGTTTAGCTGTGCCACTGCTGTACTTTGCAGTTGATATTAGCGATAACAAGTTTTTTGGTTAATTTTCTAATATACTTTATAATATTGACTGATAAATTTTGCCAGTTACCTCGATTTTCAAACTCACAAAAGAAATATTAGTAAATTCAAATCCAAATTATTTATCGTATGTTGTGTATTTAGGTGAACAATGAAGGGATACCATACGGTGATAGCTTTAGTGTGGTGACTAGATATTGTATAACCAAGTGCACAGATAAATCCTGTAGACTAAGGTGGGTGTAACATCTTGATGGTGTTCAACCATTCCCAAGAGAATCAAATAGGAGGATATAACAAAGGAATTCACCAACAAGGCCGCCGTGAAAACCATCAATACCACTCTCTCTCTCTCTCTCTTACAGTTTGTCCTCCTCTGTGGCTTTAGCTAGTTACGTTACATACTCCCCACGCACCGTCAAGTGTTTCTGACAACTATATTACCCTTCCTTCCCCATCTCCCATTCCATCACACACGAGAATATATTAATAAATTAAGTCCTTTTTGATTTTACAGAATAACCAGTGAGATAAAATATAAAAAATCCGTCTGGGGTTTTGTAAAGAGTAAGTAGAAATACCGTTAGAGAAATACTATTCTTTGTTATCTTCACTAACAAGAAAACATCACTAACTTGTAGTCATTTTTTCCCCTTCAGACATGATTGAGAAGAATGCAACTGATGGTCTCAAAGAATACTTCACGTTTTTAGGTAGATAAATATTAAAACACGTGGGCACATACTACCAAGCACCTGTGTCAAGAGATTTGTCGGGAGTGTCAGAACTGGGACATCCAGAACAACATGGATCAGTTTGCAGGGAGAAAAGAGCACGTTCACGCGCGCATAAAGGGCAGGAAAACGGAGAGTTGCCCTTGGTTACTAAATGTTTCAAATTATTATTAGAGAAAGGAGTTAATGGAAGGCGCAGGATTTTAAACTCAGAAATCTCTATCCCCTGTTTTTGCTACAGGTGAAAGCTTACGGAAAGAGACTGACACCGATCAAACGACGAAACGACGAAGAACTTCGCCAGGAAGACGTCATAAACGGAACCGTAGCCTCAAGAGTCGGGAAGATATTCTGCCTTCACCTAGCTCGACATCTTTGTCCGGTAAGTCTTCAGTGAAGGGGAATCTCGCTTCTATCTTATTGATGCACCGTGGGAGGGGTGAGTAGGGGGTCCATGTTCCCCAACCCCTCCTCTCTCAAGAGTTTCTTATACTGTCCTTAAAAACAAAGTTGAACTAACTACTGTATGGTGTCCCATTTACTTGCTATTGATATTCATGTAATATGACTTGATTCAGATAAAGCAAGCCGTCAAAATCTTCCCCTGTGGAAGAGGACAGTATCAGGGCTGCTATCGGTCAGGTACGTTGCTTTGGCCTGAACACTTGTATAATACGCGACAATAATTTTATTGCACAACTGTGCATCGACTTGAACTTAGTTCAAATTGTTCGACAATGTGTTACCAAATCTGCTAATCAGTTTCCGCATGGCAAGTTGACAGACATATTTTTGCACAATTTTGTTGCGCGAGCGACGGATAAAGCATGGTCCAGTGTTAATGTCAGTTTAATTTTCAACTCATTGTTTGATTACCAAAAATACATACAAACTTCTTGTTTTAAGGCTTATGATAATTCCGAAACTTCTGTTCTAGACGTTTGGAATTCATGTGTCAAAATTCGATACGAGGAAGTCTTTCGAGACAAAACTTCGCCTATAAATATTTATAGATGTCAGTATTTGTATTGTGAAAGTAACCAACTGGAGTTAATTTTCTTTCAGGTCTAGTTTGCCTTCTATGAAGACAGAAAGCAAGTTCGCTTTGGCAATTGCTATCCTGTAAGTATCAGTGGCATGCACCTCACAGCGGTATTCAGTTCCGGTAAATTCATTTTTTTGGGGGGAGGGGAGTTCGCAGTCCTCCAACGAGGCGCTAGTAACACCATGTGATGGGCTGGTCAACTAAAGCTAACATAACAGTTTTCATATTTAAAAATATTCATTCAAAACATGAACTACTATGTTTGGGCACTCGCAGCTTGAAGTTTTTCCTAACTGTAGGGCCTAACAACCCTTGACACAACGCAGAAGGATTTTATTCTCATGAGAAAATAAACGAGTTGTTTCATATTGAGCTGTGTGGGAATTACTGAAAGGGACGCTGTAAGAGGCAGATATTGTTGCGTTTCTTTTTTTGCTAGTCTTATGGGTTGGGGAGGTGTCCATCTTTCTTTTGCATCCACCTCTTTATTATAGACAAGTTAAGGTGTTAACACTTTTTTTTTGTTGGTTCACAGTTTAGCATGTTTACTGGCCCTCAACATGTTCCTGACCTGCAGATTACTGGCTCTAGAACGAGGCACACAGATAAGAATGGACTGGCCACGTGACTTAGAGTAAGAACACACACACCTTCCTTATAATACTAATGCCAAAATATACTAGTATACCTAATCACAAGGCTTTAGGATTCAGACAAAGACAAGCGGCAAAAACTGTTCTGACAATCACTCCACCCTTTAAGTCTTGCGCATCTATTAATGCACAGTCTGTAGATTGTACTTAAGATGAATTGACATTGTTTTCAGAGACCTACCGACAGACGCTAAAGAATGGGCACAGATGTTACAGCAGCAAAAAGAAATGCATGAAAAGGAAATGGAAAGGTTGGTATTGATTCATTCATTACCGTGCAGTTATTCTTAAGGTAATAGTGTTAATCACTCCATTTTATCGTGACTAAAATGACTAATTTGTTTCTCCAGATGGAGGGAAATTTTATCGACATCAATTAAGCTAATGAACCAGGTATGTTTTAGTACCGAATTCGTAAATTTTATGCAAATAAGAGGTGAATTACCCCAAAAGAAAACCATACAATTTGCATACAATTTTTAGTGTCAAAAATTCCAAATACTAGTGAATTAACGCGAGAATATAAATTGTGGGTCCCTGCCCTTCCGTCCGAGTGACTATGGAGAATCCATCAGTCACTTTGCAAACAGGCTGTTTATCGATATCGTAAAGAATTTAATACTGAAATGGAAGCCAATTGAGTGTCTGTGGTAAACCCATTTTAGTGTCAATCGGCAAACCAATGCAGTGCTAACTTAAAAACCAATATAATGCAAATACTACTTCTATTATTACTTCGATATCTACATACTATTAAATGAGCCTTAATGAATTAAGAGTAAATATTACAATTTGTAACTTAATCGTTTTATCTTCCAGGTTCAAGATTCTTTATCAGGACTGAAGAAAGAACTATCAGATTAGGAGAATACATTCTAGGATATTATACTCGGTTACCTGTAACTTCGACAGACTTATTTCGTCACTCAACTTGCGTTTTTTGTGTTTGAATTATTTTTCAGATGGATTTTTGAGACTGTACGTAGTTTGGTTCCGAAGATTTGTCTGCTGGTCGGACAAAACACAGCACATCTGTGTACAACTCAAAGTTATTTTTTACGCTTTAAGGGTATTTTCCTAAGTGAAGTTATCAAATGTTTACACAGCACATGTGTACGACTCAAAGTTATTTTTTAACCTCTTTAAAGAGGGCATTTTCCAAGTGAAGTTATCAAATATATTTCATGCTTTGGTTTTGAAAGTAGGAATGGAATTATTTATGAAAAGAAAAGAGAAAAATAAAACGAAAAAAGCTCGAATTTTCGTGTCAAAAATAATTAGTGGTGACATTCTGACTGAAGGTAAAAATGTAAAATATATGAACAATGAATAAAATAATTTATTGATAGTAATTCAGTTGTGTTTTATCGGTTGCTCAGGATAGATAGATAGTTTGTCAATCAAGACACGAGCTTCAAAAATACTGGACTATTTACATTAGTTTATGCGTGAAAAAAACGTACAAGAGAAGAAAAAAAGCTGACGCTATAGATTGATGGTATGTCCGTGAGATTTTTTATCCCAGTAGGTTTCTCCCGTAGTGGTCTTTAAAACCCTTTGTGTGTGAATCCCGCTAAGTTCCACAGTTACGGGTTATGTCCCGCATAATGGTGGATATGGAAAGGCAAGTTCTGTCAAAATGACATTGACAGCTAGTTCAGCCAAACATTGATAACCTGTAATAAAACAGAATTACACAACACAAGATATTTAAATACGAGGATCAAACATTAGCGCTCAGAGATACTTGTATAATACACTGGATTGGCGCATTCTCTTGCCAAGAACCTACACCTTCCACTCATTCTCATATTGATTGGTCTATCCCTGTGTAGCGATGAGATTAGGGTTGACTGTTACACTCTTGGTGCAGTCGTGTGTCTTGTATATACCAATCAGACGATCTGCTAGCTCGAACATGTTGTTACGAAGACTGATGATGATGAATTGGGCGTTCTTTGTTCGTTCCTGCAAAACAAACAGGACTACAGTCACTTCAATGTCAAGTGTTTATCACCCGCCAAGGCTCAAGCGCCTATCATAAGCGCAAGGCTCAAAGCAGAGCAAGGGGAAGGGACTTCTTTTTTGAAATTTGAAATAAAGGAATGAATCGATGTACCTTAATGTAGTTAGCGACAATAGATACGTTCCTAAAGTCAAGAGCGGCGTCTATCTCATCCATGACGTACAGTGGCGTTGGCTTGTAGTGATGAAGGGCAAACACCTTTGTTAATAAAATATCGTTAGATGTACCAGGTATTCCATAAAGTAATTATCTTGGAATGGATAATAGACCTCTTTACCTTAGGAATGGTGTTTTCCCATTTCAAGCCATGAGTCGTTCTCTTAGGAATAAGATTTTTTGTTTGAGTTGTATCTATATAGACCGTTTTCTCAAGGTTGCGCGCGCATCCAAATTTCAGGAACTAGACGGGCCACGATACCAGAACAGGAGCTTTATAATGAGAACTATCATACATTTCTGTGAATTCATAAGACTGATTCTATCACATGACATTGGAAGGAAGGAGATCCCATGAGATAGCACAGCGCTTGCGCAAGTCATTGCACGGATTGCGTTCAAAGCAAGTTGTTCTTATAATTTTTATTAAAGTCTTCAAACGATTCTGGATTAGTCTAACGCAGTTAGTCTAGCAAGAAATCCAGCTGGGATCAACGTAGTTGATACCTAAACGTTGTTGTAAGGTCCTAACGTGGTTAGGAACCGACGTACACTGGTACAATATGGGCGACGAGGCCGGTGAAGACTCGATTGTGGCGGCCAGAGACACGCCACCTAATGGTGATCATGATGTGAATGGCATGTTTGCCGCATTGCTTGGACAGATGCAAGCAATGAACCAAAACTTCGCTTCTTTCTGTTCAGGAGAAGCCGAAGAGGACAGTGACCAGGAGTCCAGTCGCCATGATCATGAAGCGGGACAGGGAGATATAGTCGACGAAGCCCTACAGACACTCATCAACAGCCAGACTTACAGGTAAGTCTCGTTTAATTTCCCAATTATACTCCTCTTTAAATACAAAACTGGCTTCTCAACTTTACTGAATTTGCGTTTTTCAATTTTGTGGCCCGTCAAGTTGGATGCGCACGCAACTTTGAGAAAAGGATCTATTCATGTGTCTTCTCATGTGCAGCTTAGGGAACGACACATGGTCTGAAACGTTACGCCCAAAATAATGAGGTGTATTTAAGGTTGGGTTGCCTGACTTATGTGTCACCGATCTTGACTAAAAGTACACACGAGTACATACGAGTAACATACGATCACATACGATTAAACACGACTACATACGAGTGACATACGGGTACATACGAGTGACATACGATCGTCCGTACGATCACAAAGGATCAAACACGACTACATACGAGTGACATACGGGTACATACGAGTGACATACGATCGTCCGTACGATCACAAAGGATCAAACACGACTACATACGAGTGACATACGGGTACATACGAGTAACATACGATCACATACGATTAAACACGACTACATACGAGTGACATACGGGTACATACGAGTGACATACGATCGTCCGTACGATCACAAAGGATCAAACACGACTACATACGAGTGACATACGACATCATACGAGTGACATACGACATCATACGAGTGACATACGGCTAAAACATACAAAATACCACTGGAAAATGGAATTTGTCACCTTTTTATTTTCATCCATCAGTCATTCGAGTTGAAATTAGTAATTCGTATGTGCTCGTGTGTACTTTTAGTCAAGATCATGTGTCACCTACCAGTGCCAGTGAACTTAGTGTTTTCTCGCCTCCTGAGAGATTTGAAATGTTTTTCCAGCTCTTCTTGGGCGGTCGAACGCTAGAATAAATAATGTATTATTTTAAATGCATTTCATTGTGGAACAGATCACCACCCCATTACGCAATCAGTCGTAGAGAATTGATCCCTTTCCGTACGTGGGTTCACTGCTCACGCACAAAGCATTCGACTGAGGGTTGAAGTTAGTTTCAAAGGATTATTCCAATTTGTACCTTGGAGCCTTGATTGAGCACTTTGTGTTTAACCCGTGAATCAATGTATCAAAAAGCGTCGATTCAGCGACTGCGCGCATAACTAAAAACGAAAGTATATACCTGAATACAATGCCTTCTGAGAACGGATCCAAGCTGTCCACGAGCTCCAACTCAGCATCTCCACCCAAAGTAATCATCTGGTTATGGTTAATATAGGTTAATAAATAGACTACCCTAATCCGTGGAGCAAAGGTTACGCAGCGTGGATAACAGTGCACTTCAAGTAGATTCCCTCATAAATAATATGGTTCCATTAACAATTGGTTTCTTTTGTCTTGTTTTCAGTATATATCCACTCCTTTCTACTACCTCTTTCTCTTTTACTCCGACGAAGGACTAGCATCCGAAACGTCAGTAAGATTTTTCATCTTTTCACGGTGTATAATTACTTTTTTATCATTACTGTTTCATTAGAAACACCGACGCAGCTCACACTAGTTCTTAGATAGTTATCTCTTCCCTTTACAATAACATGCGTTATGTCGCACAGGGTGTTTGAACCGTCTATTACACTATCCCTACTCTACAATACCCAAGACACATTATAACTTGAGATAGCAAGGTGCTAGTATATAAAAGTTGTACGGATATCAAGAGCGACCAGTCCTATCAATGGCACGCTACCAGTCCTGTACGTTGTGCGGTGATCCAGAGCGAGTTACCCCACCCAGGATACTCTAGAGTAGCCATATAATGCGTAGTGTTCGATAGCCAATATTTACCTGATACATTTCTTTTAGTTTGGTTGTTATGATCGTAAATCCTGCCATAAATTCGTCCAGTCGTTTCTTTCTTAACGCCTCGTGTTCACGTCTCTTGCCATCACGATCCGAAGTCACTTTGTCCAGCTCACCTACACGAGCTAGATATGCCTCTTCCTGAATGGTTCAATAAAAAAATAGTAGATGGATGAATGAAAGAAATAATGGATGGATGGATGAGCAGATGGATGGATGAAAGAATGAATGGATGCATGAATGGATGGATGTATGGATGGATGAAAGAATGAATGGATGCATGAATGGATGGATTTATAGATGGATGAAAGAATGAATGGATGCGTTGAATGGATGAGTGAATGAAAGAATGGATGGATGCATGAATAGATGGATGAGTGAAAAAATGGATGCATGAATGGATGGATGAACGAATAAACGAAAAAATGGATAAACACATAAATGAATAGGAATGGAAAAACATCGTGTAAAACTAACTAAACCATTCCTAGATACTAACCTTTTTACGGTACTCGGCAATGGCGGCCATATTTGGCTTCAATTGGTTCAATTTTTCCTCAAGGACAGTTATTTCGTACTTTAAAACAAAAAGAATTACAAATTAGCTTATCTTAAAGAATCTCATCTCTAAAAGGAAAATGAACCGCCGTTTACACGAAGACGGGGCGTAAAACACAGGATAACGCCGACAATAGAAAGGACGCTATTCAGAACGTTCTAAACTGCGAACAGTCCTTTGGTTAATGATTGGCTGCTCGAAGCCAAAATTGATAATAATCAAATGGATTATGAGTGTAATAGGAGTAGAGTGATTGTTATCATTCTTACCATTATAGCTTGCTTGTCGATGTTTGTCAGTTCTTCATTCGTTAATGTCGGTAGCGATTCGTCTTGTTGATTGTCAGACAGACCAACAGACTGCAATTCTAACTTGCTTAACTGGAAAGTCAAACCATAACACATTAAATAAAATCGAATGGATTTTACGTCGATCAATCAGGTAGAGATTCCTTAGTCTCCCGAGACAGACGCTCATGCCTAAAATATTGGACAAAAGATCGAGTTGGAAACTAGGATTTACTTTTAGAGAAGAAAACCTGGTAACCAGGAAAAAACCCTCAAAAAACAAAAAGGAACCAACAATTAAATTTAACCCCGAGGGTTTGGTACGCCATCAGCAGTGCACGTCTCCCATAGCTTCCCTCAAGCTAGAATGTAAAATGAAACGGCCTTCTAGCGAGAACGGGGACGCCAAAGACGACGGTGCGCATAAACGACTCACGCCATCGTTCTGTTTCCTCCTTCCGTAAAAATCAACACGTGAATTTACCGTTGTGTGCATAGAATATTGAATGTAGTGGTAGTGCGGGTGTGCGAAAAGTGTCCCCAATTAGTGCGAAAGCGCTAGAACGACTAGACGTTTAAATTTTTTTATAGATTTTTTCTCGCTTTTTTGGCGTCCGCGTAATCGATGCTTAAGGTCCCTAGTGTGAACAAGGCATACCTCTTTTTGCCAATGTTTGACTTTTTGTTGGTTCTCCTTGAAGATCGCTTCAAACTTCTCGACTTCATGTTTCAAGTCGACCTCTTTGCTGCGCAACTCATTCTCCTCCGCTTCGACTTCTGCAAACTCTTTCTTGGTCTTCTCCAAAACCTCCTCCATCTCAGTCATCCGTTTCTATGGCAACAAGAACATGTAAATAATGGCTAGTTTCACGTGATCATTTGTCGTGATGACCCCGTTAAGCTGCGCCGCTGCTGTAGTTGCGGTGGCGATTAGCGATGGAGAGTTTTTTTAACGGATAGCGAAAGGTTATAGGGAAGCTGCAGCTATTACCTGTGCTTGTTCGTAGTCTTCCAGAACCTTGGTGGCTTTTTCTTCCAGCGTCTTGAACTCAACCTGCAAATCGTACGATTAATGTTACAACAAGTCTCGAGTCGGTCCCGTATGTCGCGTACGACATGCGAGTCCTAAAACTATTATACCTCTAGTTTTTTGATGTTTTCATCGTTGTCCTGTATTTCCTTTTCTAGCGACGACACTTTGTCCTCTGCTTTCTTGATGTTCCTATGATCAAACAAGGTGTAGTTTTTTTAAACTGCTGTTTTCTCATAGACAAGAGGTTATAAACCTACGGGTGCATTTATCTAGTACGGTCTGGTTTCTCAGCAAGTTGATTTTGCTTTAAAGTCAAAGGTACAAGGTTTGGAGAAAGAACGAAGGATTGAACTATTCACCATTTTCCATACATTGGTTCGCTGGTCAAACCCAAAGCGCTCAAGCGAGGCGCCAAGGCACTTTTAAAGGATTATTCAAATTTGAACCTTGCAACCTTGACTGAATGCTTTGTATTTGACCAGTGAACCAATGTATGGAAAATGGTGAATGGATCTACTGCTTTACTTACAGTGCACTTACAAACTTAGCCACATGTATTAAGCCCTTCAGTTCTCAGCCACAACCCCAAAAAGCGAGTTTGACATTTTCAATTTAGCTTGTAAGAGTTATAAAAAATACTTCAGTCTCAAGTGAATTGCTAGTTAGCGTGTGGTGTAGGTATGGTCGGAGGTCGGTAGGTATGGGTGTGGTCAGAGCATAAGGTGCCGTATCCTCCTTACCTCTGTGATGTCTTGATAGCTACACTCGCTTTGGTGATCTGGCCTTGAATTTCATCAATAGCTTTGACGGCTGTGTCAAGACGAGTCTACAAGGACACAAAAAAGAGTGACTGATCAAGTATGAAATAGTGAGAATATAAAGAGCAATAACAAGAATAAGACAATGTTTGATACCTGTTGGCCTTTTAGTTTGGCACCTCCAATGTCCATGATCTTCTTGTGCAAGCTACGAATGTTAAAACCGTCTATCAGTAAAACATATAGTCTAGCGCTACCAATACACGGTAGAAAGAAGGCGTTACAGACCCATACTGGTATTACAACTTACCTCTGTACTTCACACTCAATCTTTGACGATACTGTATTTGCTTTGTTCCCCTCTGTGTAATAATAAAGAGCTTTAGTACTCTTTTCAATAAAGAGTTCTTCCAACAACTCGCAGAGTTGGCATCACAATGGCCCCACAGTAGCTCTTAACCATTATGTACCACAATTTACTTATTTAAGCGCATGACAGTTCCCTGCGCCATTCTGAGAGGTAGTTGTGCCTTTGCATTGAAGTGGGATGAATGGTGAGCTTGCAATGGTTTATGAATAATTTTGGTCTTAGGTGCAGTCGTGTATTTGAGGGCGGCATTTAATGGGGGGGAGGCACTTAAGTAAGTAAATACAGTGTTCTGATATTAAAACAAAACAAATGAAACATTCCCTATCTCTTACCCTTCTGGAATTTCTCTACATTTGACTCTAGCTCCTTTAGCTTATCCTCATCTGGTGTGGTTCTAGCTACTTCTTTTTTCAGGTTCTTTATCTGTTCATTCAGTGTCTTTTCCTGCTGGTTTAGAGCCTGAACCTCCATCTTGTTCTTCTCCAGCTGGTGTTCCATCGATAAGACTTTTTTTTTAAGTTCATCAACTTTTTCCTCCAACTTCTTCTTGGACTCACGATACTCCTATTAAATAAAGGAGGTGAAATTGTGATCTTGGAGCCCCCCCCCCCACCCAGTGACAGGGGGGAGGGGGGGGGGAATTTAACATTCAAGTAGTGTTAAATTTTCCACTTTCCTCCTGGTCTCCACTGGGAAAGATTTGCTTTTAAAATTATTGAAGTTGTTGCTGTTAAGATTGTTAAACTATGCATTAAAATCCCATAATCCCATACAGTATTGCTATATAGGCATGTTAAATCTCTGGTCTCACTGCATCAATTCCTTGCCCAGTTCTGGAGTCAGGGGCTTTCATTGACTAGTGCATAATCCCACTGTATTTACTTACAGATCTCATCGCTCTTCTCCCATTCCACCTTCTTTTCAGTATTTACCTCAGTTGCCTTTTCATTCACTTCCAACTTCTTTTCCATTTCTGCCAGTTGTTGTGGACTCACGTCAGACACAAAAGATGAGCACATTCTTCCTTTAGCAACCCTTGTTCCACCTCCACTCATTGTACCTGCAATGTGTAGTTAACCAGACAGGGAAAATAAATATCAATTTTGTATTAGTTTGAGAAATGCTGTAAGAACTGTAACAACACAACAGTTGTGTTGTATTGAGCCTTGAGTATATGGTGCAAACACCAACATTCTGATGGACTGGGAACCATGTGTAGCATTGACAGCCTCAAACTTACTGCATATTTCCTACTCATACGAAACCTGCACTATGCAGCGTATTTTTAAAACTCATTTTAGTGTTGATCCATTTGTGTTTCATACCTGACTGATCGATAAGTTGACCTTGCAAAGTAACAACTCTCCACCTCTTGTTACCCTAAACAAACAAGAGAAATAAAGAGACTTAGTTCTGTGTTCTATAGATTGATTGTCCTTTATTGCTCTTTTGGAGTCTAGGGAATGACATGTGGAATGAAGAGGGATCTCAAGCTAAAGAAGTCCTTACTTGAATAATAAGTAAGAATAATTTCTTTCAGTTATGTTTAAGTATAGTACCTGGAAAGCAATGCGGGTTGCCTTTTCTAGATCACTTGCCACTAGGGTGTTCTTCAGGGCAAAGAAGAAGGCTGTTGACACCTTATGGTCTTTGACACGTACCAAGTCAAATAGGCGAGGCACACTCTCTGGACTAAAAAAATAGAAAAAAACTGTACTTTAGACATTTCAGGTATTTTAACAGCATTCCTTCAAATAAGGAATAAAAAAGTAAGTACTTCAAACCTACGTTGTTATTCTAGATGTTGCATCTTTTCTCCACACTTCAACCTAATTTGAAAAAGAGTAAGTTAGGTTAAGACAAAAAGTTTTTGTTCTCCTTTGAATACTTTTTTCTTTATTCCTCTTACTTCCTTCTATTCTCTTCCATCAACCCATCTTTTCTCTTTCCCATTTCCATCTTTTGCTTTCTCTCTCCCTCCCTTTCTGAATCTTCCCTCCTTTGATCCACCCATCCACTCATCCATCCACTCAACCATCCATCTATCCATCGATCCATTCCATCCACCTATCTGTATACCAATAACTTCTATCCATCCTACACTCTTTTCGACCCTTGTTTTTTTATTTTCCCTTACAGATGTTTCTACCATCAAAAATAAGCCCTAAATGCATTCTGACACTTACTTTGTCCAGCCCTATAAACGTAGCAGCACCAATATTGTTTTTCTTTAAGTACTGCACACAGGCCTGTGCTGTTTCCATGGTATCACATACAATATGATCCAGTGCACCACATGCCGTGCTGATTGCTACATCATACTTGTCATCTATTGCTCCAAGATCACCCTACAATAATTACACAAGATAAGGGAGCAGTCATTATATTTTAAGTTGGAGAGGGAGGTGGGGGGGGGGGGGGGGGGGGGGGGTAAGGAGAAAATGGGGGGCTCTCAATTTTTTTAGTGGAACATGGGGGTCCTGGAAAGTCAAGAGGAGGATTGGGAGGATTTTTTTAACGATTGAAGGGGTTACCCAAAAAACATGAATGCTATGACCTGGAAAATGTTTGCATCTCCTCCACCTCCCCCCCCCCCCCCCCCCCCCCGACTTAAATAATGACTGGTCCCTAACGACCATGGATGCATCTTCTAACAATAAAGATACATATATACATATAGACTTTGAAATTAGGCTGATTCTAGGAGCAACCCTGAAAGCAATGGGAGTTAGAGGCCTTTGTTTTAAAACTCAAGTAGACTAACATTTAAACTAGAACAGGCGAAATATTCAGTGGATATTAGCTACAAATACCACCTTTAATAAACTCACCAATCTGCCATAAATGCCCTTGATTTTTCCAGATTCTTTCTGCTTCATCAAAGCTTCTAGAACATTTCCTCTGTTGAAACCAAGAGTGTCATTCAGTGCACAGTACAAGCAGAAATGACTACAAGATGAGTTCATAAAAGGCAAGTACCTGCTGCGTGATGCTTGAAGTGAACTTCTAGCCTCTTCTACTTTGGCTCTGACATTTCGTAGCTGTAGAAAACCAATTATAGTCACATTTATGCAACTAGCTAGTCATTACCACCACCGCCATCATATATAATGGGGGTTCTCATATAGAGCATTGTCTCAATGCGTTTTACATTTATGAACAGTGGAGGATGTCTTTACGGGCTGCATATTATTAAGGCGCTATTAGCTGCCGTGCAGCTTTCAGTCAGGAGTGATTTGTTAGTACATTAGTGTTATGGCTCCAAATCATCTCATCCTCAATATCATCAGCTAAATCACTAAATACTGTCATTGTCATCTCTACCTTAACCAACATCATTATCAAAAATACTATACTATCTTCTTCATCATAATCATCAAACACCACTTTCACCATCACACTCGTAATCACTTTAAAATGCAAAATGATCTAGCATGTCAGTTGATGATGTAATAATCATCATGCTTATCATTATCAGGTTACCATAGTAACCCACCTCTGCAGATGCCTCTTCTTCGCCCTTTGTGGCTTTTTCCAGTTCAGTACTGGCTTCTTTGAGTGATGACTTCAAGGCTGGCAGCTCCTTTTCTATTGACTTCATCTCACTAGACAAAGGAAAAAAATCATAATTGTAATACAATACAGAGAATGATACAATGTACATGCTATCTTATTGGGAACATGTTTATAATGATGCATTTGTTTTCCTGAAGCCTAGAAGAACACAGCTCTTGAGTATTTTTCTTATAGGTCTCCAGGTTTTCTCCCTCTACAATATCATGTAACAAGGGACAACAGGGTCTTTAGCCACTGGCTATTGTGTGCTACCCATATGTAAAACAAGCACTGTTTATTTATTTATTCAATTTTAAACATATTCAAGCACTAGTGAACAAAAGAAATATTACTCCATGGAATGACACATCATCTGGAATGGAGGATCGTCCTTTACATTTGCAGGATGTGATCCTATTGGATGGCACACATGCGTAGAACGATTCTCCAACCCCGCCCCTAAACCTAACCAATCACAGGGGCCATTGCAAATTTGTGAAGCTTAACCCGGAATGGAATATATTTTTACCTCTTTCTTTGTTGTGCCTTCTGGAGGGTAGTTTCTAGATTGCCATGCACTTCTCTGAGCTGTGACTTGGCATTATCATGCTGGCTTTTATAAATATCCAACTCACTCTTTGCCACATCCATCTGAATGAATCAAAACAAAGATGCATTAAAAAAGAATGCATCCCTGATGTTTTTGAGGCTGTGTGATGATGTCAATTAAGCAAATAAAGAGCATAATGCATAGAAGTTGATCAATGCATAGAAGTTGACACTACCATTAAATTTTCACTCCACTATCGTACTTGGTACAACCTACTATTATACACACCTTGGACTTGGCTTCATTCACTATTTTATTTTTCTCCATCAGCTGTGTTTCCTTTGCCTTTAAATAACATAATATTGTATATTAGCGCTCTGAGCAATTAGTGGATTTAGCGCTATATAAATAAATATTATTAATTTAACAATACTTAGGGAAATCCTCACATCAAACAAACTTGGCTTATGTGGTATGCACAGGAAGCAAGCCAGGAACACAGTAGTAATAGGGAAATATTATACCACCCTTGCCAATGTCAACATTAGTTTGAAACCATTAAAAGAAAATTACCTCTTTTTCACTCTGCAGGCCTTCTGTTTCATTCTTAAGACCTGTAGTCGATGATATTAATCAGGATAATAAGAACTGCTATGTGTAAAGTTTTAGAGCATCATCTTTACACATGCGTTGTAAAAACATCATCAGTCATCATCATCATCTTGTCATCATAGTCATCTTCATCATCGTCATCAGTGCTCATCAACATCAAAATCATCATGATTTACGTCATTATCATCCCTGCTTCTCATGAACTGCACACTGTCTAGGTGCAACCTTGTATTGAATAAGTATTTAATAGAACCTGAAATAACTCACCCGCCATAACTTCTGCAAGTTTCTCCTCTTCTTTAACCTTCTGTGTCTGTGAATAAATCAGCATAAATCCATGTTTGATACTTCTACATGGAACTGCAATTGACAATGTAACTGACAAGGATGAAAAGTAGACAGTGCTGTCTTGTCTCTCTCACCTCCAGCTGTTCTTTCTTAGATTCTAGTTGCTCCACTTGCTTTTGGTTCTGTCCTGGTTCCTTTGTCAAGTTTGCCAGCTGAAAGAAGATAGAAAAAGTATTAGAATCTCATGTTGCACAGCTTAATTTCTTAATTGTAGTAGGAAACCTAACCTTTTCTTTTTCCTTGTCAAAGCTCTTCTGTAGTTTCTTGACATTTTGCTTGGCATGTTTATAGTCCTGAACAAACAAAAAAGAATTATACAATGTTCTGCATCTTGTGCTTGGTGGTCACTTGTTACAATCAATAAAGGTCTATTAAATTCTCACCTCTCGTAGCTTTAGATCATCCCTTTCATATGCAGCAAAGTTCTTTTTTGTCTCTTCTGCTACAGCAGAAAGCTCTTCGTATTGCCTAAGCAAAAACACAAGTTAAATTTTACATATCAGTTTGGTACGATGAATTTATCTTACTTTATTTATTTTCTTACTTTGCTAGTTTCTTGTGTTCTTTTCCTTTGGACTTCTTGCGGTCTGAAATAAAAACGTTAGAGTATTTTTCCTATAAAACACTAGATTTTTATTGTTGTGTATTATATGTAGCAGGTCCACATCAGCATTTGCTGCCATATTTAACCTGCTTTATCAAATGAAGTATGTATGTATGTATGTATGTAGTATTTTTCATATTAATATCCTGAAATTCTATTAAAACCAGGCCCTTTGTCATAACTTAGGTAGGGGGGTTGGGTGGGGGGTTCATATTTGCCAATCTCTTCCAATCATCCCTTTCTTTTTATGGTTACAGTATGTTTTAAAGGGGGAAAGAGAGAGAAGGGGGTGGGTATTTGCACCTCCAAACCACCCCTGGTGACAGGATTGCTCTCTTTCCATAAAGTCAATCAATCAGTCAATCCACAGAGTGCCAGAATTTAATAACCATGGCATTACTTGTGCAATCAACTATCTGTTTGTGGAGCTCATCAAATCCAGATTTCACTTCATCTTTCTTTTGTGCTGCTTTTTCTTCATTCTGTAAGCATTCATGGCTGCAAAAAAAACCCATCAATCCATCTATTATAATCATTGAAGTAATTAGTGATGTGAAGGATATATGCTGCAAGGCATGGCCAGTTGTATTCTCTGTGGCATTTGCAACAGTATGCCCTGGTTTTCTACAACAGTTAATGTCTTCTCTTCCTTTAGGGTTCTTATTCATTTAACAAAGACCCAACAGAAAGTAGAAGCTATTAATTTAAAAGAGTGTTAAACTCCTAGGTTATTATGACAACTTACATGTATTTTTGGAACAGAGTGTTTCTTTTCTTAGTAATACTGTTCTCCATATTGATATATTCTACTGCTTCATCTTTTGACCCTTCAAGCTCATCCTTTTCTTTTTCCACTGCCTTGACTCTATTCAACTAAATAAGGAAAGAGTAATAGATATCAGAATAATGGGTAATCTTGTACTTCATTACCAGCCGACACATATTGGTCGACTATTGCCCAACTGTCGACTGTTACCTAACTAAAAAAAAAAAAGGAAACCTAACTGTTGGTCTATAGTTGGCCAATATACATTGTATGGTCAACATACTGCCAACAGTCAGCCTACTGTTGACTAATAGTTAGCCTACTGTTGACCAGCAGTCGGCCTACTGTTGACCAACAGTTGGGTAATAGTTGACCGACACATGTTGGCTGGTCATGAAGTACACCATTACCAAAATGATGATGCTATGAACATTCTTGGAAGGTAGGGTAGCTTGGGGAGAATCAGTAGGATTAAAGCACAGTTCTCTTTCATGTTAATATAAATGATACATATTAAATAATGATTAATCATTGGTTCAATGTTTACCTTCTCCCCTCTGCATTCATTTAAGACCTCCACTTCTTTAGCAAGCTGTTCTATTGGCTCTTTATATATGCTAGAACCCACAATGTCCTCTAAATATTCAAGCATACCATCTTCATGCTCGGTTAGGGCCTTTGGTTTCATCATAGAGATCTGCTCTACTTCACCCTATAATGTAACCAGATATAAGATGCAGCATATTAATTCAAAATTAATTATAATCTTAAAATGCTGATATAGATTGAGGTGCGTTCTTATCTAACTTCATTAAATGAATTGTTTATGTTGTTTTTGCTAAAGCTAGAGTACAATAGATGGTCCTTTTCTGCTTGGCTATGAAATTTTCTCATTTCAGACCACATATTATAAATTCTTTTGAAAGTAAAATTTATCTTTGAGTCTTGTTACCAGAAAACAACAACAAAAAAATTCTCAAAGAAAACACATGGTCTGAAATGAGAAAATATACTCTCATCCGTTCCCTAATATGACTTGCTTTCCTAGACTTGAGTTAACATTGAATGAAACACTTCTGTTATTTACTCAATACAGTGGAATTGCACATACCTGGAGAATAAGGAACCTATTATGATCAAGGTCAATGCCACTTTCTCTTAACAGTGCAGCTACTTCTTTAAAGGGTGTCTTGCGACCATTGACATAATAATCTGAGGAGTTATCCTTACGAGCAGTTCGTGCTACAACAAATGCACTATCTGGTACTACCTCAAAATCATCTCCCGGCTGCATAGACAATAAAGAAAATTGCAAGAAAAAATGGATTTAGGAAATTGAATTTGTAACATCATATCAGAGAGCACCTACCATTTTGTGATCTACAGTAATTTTTTCTATTTCTATTTATCTATATTTTTTCTCTGATTTAGAATAAGGAACCAGCATTTGATGCTAAATTCCTAAAGTTTACTCTCCCTTCATTCTTTGTGAAATGTTTTATTTGTCTTTTTCTCTACCATTCCCACCCGCCTCCCCCTCACCCCCCCCCCCCCCCACCCCCTCATTCCAACACCGCAAACACATATTGAATTTTTCTATGGGTTTTACTAATAACTTTATTACTGGGAAAAACACATTCCTTGGGCCTTAAAAAACTTTAATGAAAACATCCCTGAGCATACATTCTTTTAGAATTTTCCACTTACCAAGTCAATGATCTTTTGGAAGTAAACTGATACTGTACAAGAAGTAACATTTGGATGAGCGGACGAGTTGTGGATAAGTTGAGAAACTTTCTTCGTTCGAATCATTTTAGACCGATAACCAAACACAAATAGCATGGCATCTATGACATTGGACTTTCCACTACCATTCGGTCCAACAATCGAGGAAAAACTCTGCCGAAGGATAAGTAAGATAGGTTGAATTTTAAAAACAGTTGTTTTGAATGTTGGACAACTGTCAACTTTACCTTATGAAACGGTCCAAGTTCTTGTTTTCCAGCGTACGACTTGAAATTCTCGTTAACAATTTTCGCTATCATTAGCCTAGAATCTCTGCTAGTTTTTCCAGCTCTAGGTTCTTCTTCCATGCTTTTTTCTTGGCTGTTTTGTGCCTCCATTGGCTCGACTTCCATGTCCGCCATCTTACCCGTTTGGTTTTGGCGCCAGAATGTGAATCATTAGACAAATTAGTATCTTGGGAGGGGAGGGTAGAGCTTATGAATTTGCAACTTAAAATTTCTCTAAAAGGTTATCAAATAAGTTCTTTCAAATAAATTACTTTACAACAATTAAGTCGAATTTTTCCTCTTATATAAAAAATGGTTAAAAACAAGTCAAATGTATTTTTGAATAGTAGATTTTAAAGAGATTACTAACCCCCTCCCCGAAGTTTAAGACGATGCGTACTTTCTCCCAGTCAGCTTTGCGCGCTTAGGAATTCAATCAAAATGGCTGACGACATGAAGTAAAAAGTTTAAAATTTGTACAAAAGTTTTCGCATTGAAAGGGAGTTTTTAAAATATAGAGCGGAAGCTTTTTATATATCTTATCTAGAGGATTTGTCCGCTGTTGAAAACAAAATACTCTGAAGACTTTTGCTGAATATTTTCGCCGTGGAAGAAAGAGAGTCAAAATGGGAGTATGGCAGAACTACAAAAATTTAGGCAAAAGAACAAGAATCGTGCTTGGGTTGGCTGGTATTGCCATTGGGCTGTCAGGACCAAAAATAATGTCATGGATTGTGGAAGGTGCTGGAAATACAGATAAGATAGGAACAGACAAAGGACATAATGATGACAAGAGCTATAATACTGAATGAGACTGAAAGAATGAATGGAAAACCAACCAAAGCAAAATATTCATTGATAAAGAAAGTTGGAGATACTTTAAGATGACTTATATATGGAAATGCTGGACAAAAGAATAGGATCTTCCCTTTACATATAACTACAGAATGCCCTACAAATCATATGCATATTTGGCTCGTTCTCCAAAGAGTTCCGACAACTGCATATTATTTTCAGGTTAATCTGTAGATGCTCTGTCCTTTGTTTGCATGCGTTTTACTCTATGATGGATATCTTGCTGCAGTAATACATTCAAATATGCTCCCTGTGTGTCCACTGTTGTCCTATAATTTGTTCTGAACACTGGTTATAAATCCTCCTTCACGAGTGTTTTGAGTTCTAGTCTAAATACTCACCTAAAACATTCTGTACAGGAGGCTACACACTGGTTCATTGCAATTCAATCATGGGTACCCTCCCAAATTCTTCTTTGTGTTTAAACTAATTATGTTAGCCAGGGGCATCACAAGGATTTCCTATTAGGGACCGTATCAATCCCAACTAACCACAACAGGTTATCCCTATCGTCACTTCCCTTAAAGCATATGCAGTTTTTTCACTACACAACAAAAGCACCTTTAGACACTTTTTTCAGGTCCTTCTATCCAAAGAAGGAGCATTCCTTTCTCAGGTATTCTACCCTAGCCCAAAAACCATTCTTTTTCATACTTTACAAGGATTTCTTCCATCCTATGACCTTGGGTTATGGAGGAAAGATGCAATAGAGGTTTTACACCATCACATGACAGAATTCATGTTAGATGGCAGCAACAATACAATCATTTTAAATGAGAAAGAATTCATTTCCCACAAGCAAAGGGATTTTATTGTTCTGTCATCTACCACAGGCAACCCAAGCTGTGTTATGGGCATGGGCACTATTGTCCATTCATGTCTGCTTTTTCGTTATTTTAATACCATTTAACTATTTTCATTAATATTTGCCAATTGAGACAAAGCTCACAACAGGTTAATCAGCACGAGACTACCACTATTAAAATAAATCGTTAGAGTATGTTATCAACAGTACATTTCCATAGTCCTCATGTAACTAATGTAACGATTACCAACTCCAGTTTTGAGTTATCTGTTGCTCAGGGCTAGCCTCGTTTTTTTGTAACATATTTATTTCTTCTGTCGAAGGTCTGTGAAATTCAAAGGTTTTTGTATTGTTGAAACTGTGCATTCATTACTTTACTATTGATATTTATGAATATTAAGACACTGGTATGAGGCTATTAAACCTGATGAAATAAGTCTGTAAGCAAGGAACACAGGGTAATTTGGAACTTGGAAAAAGGTGTCTTAACCTGTAATGACTTGTATCTCAATCAGCACGTAGCAATGAAGATGGTTGTATTGCATTGAAATAACAACT
Organism: Actinia equina; assembly: GCA_011057435.1. Taxonomy (NCBI): domain Eukaryota; kingdom Metazoa; phylum Cnidaria; class Anthozoa; order Actiniaria; family Actiniidae; genus Actinia; species Actinia equina. The sequence continues at coordinate 887,163 of WHPX01000290.1, forward strand.
TTGAAACTAAGAATTGTTGTTCTTTCACTTTACTTTTGATTTCAACAGTTACAATCTCTATTCAAGATACTATTCACAAATGCAAGGAGTGTATTAATTATTGGATTAGGGTACATTTTCGTGAAGAAGGAATAAAGCAAAATGTTGATGAAAAGCATCAAGCGATCTACTAAGTTTTCAAGTCAATGATGGAATGGAAAGTGATTTAAAATAATATATTTAGACAAATAACCATTAATTTATTTGTTTCTAATCATGCAGCTGATGCTGTGATAATTAAATTCATTTCAGTTTTAACATTTTTAGATACTAAGATAATCAATAAAATATTAACTTTTACCAAATTATCCATTAAAATTAACAAAAATTTGAAATGTAATATATTTGAAACATCCTAGCTCGTTGTACTAATTTATACATTAAATTAAAAATATCTAAAACTGGTAGCTTTAAGTTGGGGCCATGGTGCTTTGTAGGTTGTGAGGGCTTTAGCTTTCAAACAGTATCCAAATAGGTAAATGACAGTCTTAGCCCCAAGATCAGATTTAGCACAGTAAGACCCTGGTCCAATCTCCCTACAGGGGGAAAATTTGTAACAAATGAAATGCACTAAACTACAAATAATGGCCCAGCCAGCATTGATAGAAGAAATGCAGATCATCTCTCTGTCACTTTTTCCAATGATAACATGTTTGTGTAAGAAAATGGTTTCCCATGAGTGGAAAACTTATCCTAACCTGGTTGGTATTAAATAATGTAACGAGTATATGAAGAAAATATTACTACATAGTAAGAAGATTACTTTTCCCTACTTTACAAAGGGTAAATAGATCAATGCAATTACATGGCTTGATTTGTCTTATTATATTAATTTAAAAATGTAATGTGATCTATGCATAAAATCAAAAGGTAAGTAGTATAGGCAGAGAATATCTATACACGACATAATGTACAGCTTGATTACTGTAAGATATTTTTCCTGAAGCAGTTGTATACACTTTTTTCACAGACAGAAATGTACATTTATGGCTTATACCTACACTCCAAACGATCTAATGGAATCTTCTATGGAGCAAGACAGATGACAGACAGAGTCCAAAGTTTGCTCAGAAGGTCCAAAATTTGCTTTTTCTTTTGGAAACTTTCTAACTTGGTTCTAGAGCAAATTTGGAAATGAAATGGAAAGTTCCTTGTGGGCGATGAAAAATATTGTGAAATGCATTGTCATGCTCTGATAGTAGCTTTGTGTTTAATCCAATGCTACAGTATCCACGAGCATTCATCATATACACTCCAAATACTGCAATATTTCCCCCTGCAGAACTTGATTTTATAAACACTGCATGTCATGCACATATCTAGAATGCTGCTGTGATGCTGTTGTACACATTTTAGGAACCCCATCCAAGCTAAACTAGTTCATACTCCTTGGCATTCTGCAGTGTACTTGCCAGACAACAGGCAAATGTTAACCCAATCAGCTATAAGATAATACAGGAAAATTATTTGATTAATTCCCTAGCTTCCCTTTTAATTCACTACATGACTATTAGGCTTAACAAAAAATAGGTGTGTTTCCTGTTGTGTAACTGACCCTAATTTCTTGCTGATATTTGCCAACCCTAAAAATTTTTTTTACTCCCAAATGCACCACAGGGTTCCCAGTAAGCTGTTTTATCAATAAAAACCAGATGTACTGACCCAATTATGTTTTTCATGCATTATCATTATTGGTAAAAGATGATTCAATATTATAAATGCCATGGTGTAGGTATCAAGATATACATGAAGACCCTTTTTAGAAGGAAAGTGTATACTAAAAAGTATATGCTACCATATAATATGGCTTCAGAAACAACCTCTATGGTTCTCCGCCAAAAAACTTGTATTTGAAAGGATTATCCTTTCATCCGGGGGGGGGGGGGGGTACTCCCTTTGTTCAGGTGATAGGTGTGATCAGCACTCCTTTTAGGGTTGAAAATGTTCCCTTTGTGGACCTTTTAGGGGTTCCGGCTCAAAAGTCAATTACGTAACATAACTCCATATCTTTTGGGGTCATTTATTATGCAAGTTATCCATGCAATGTCACTGCTTACTTTACAATGATGCACTAAATATTTCACTAAATATGATCATCGCTATAATCTTATTATATGTTGTCCTATCATTCATTAAACCGGCGTTGATAGCCGGGGTTAATAGTACATAACTGATTACTGAAAAAAGGCTGTACCTTTTAGGGTTTGAAATCAGGTTGGTTTTAAGATCCTTTTTAAGTTATGCGTACCTTTTTTGGGCAATTTTAAAAATCGACCTCCGATCACCCCTACCACCTGAACAAAGGCCAGTATTCCCCCCCCCCCCCGGGCGAAAGAAAGCATGGCATGAAAATGGTTGTATTTATACCTGGAATACAGCAATTGAAATGGCAACACTCCCGATGATGAGAACTTTGTCCTCAAAGTATGCAACAGCTGCGTCGTAACATGGCTATAAGAAAATGTAACAAATTTATTAGCTAAAAATGCAGGGAATGATGATACATGGTGTGAAATGGGAAAACATTACCCCCGAATGGATTTGGTCAATACATCAATAAATTGACTTGAACTTATTTAAATCCTTCTCTCTGTGCATGTGTTGGTTGTGGTGGTGAGGGGGGGGGGGGGGGGGAGGGGAGGGAATATTAGACATACCTTATAGTATATCGAGTGTGGATCTGTTGTGGCATTCATGCCACATCCTGTTGTAATTGTGCGGCAGCAAGAGTCTGGTACAGTTTCATTCCAGCTAACACCTGAAGATTTGTCTTTGTTGAACCAGTCTGTATAATTCTTGCTTCCACAGCAATGCAACTGCAAAAAAGATTTTAAAATATTAACCAATAATACAAAAAAAAAATGTTTTTACCGGACAAAATGAGAAATGCCAATTATGGCATATGATTACTCTAAATGTTAAAATTACTGTTACACGTAATGTTTGCTGCTAAAGCGATAAAGAACGGCTTGGATTATCAACTGTAAAAAAAGAAATAAATTTGCTCTGGCTGCCTTTGGAATTTTAACATATGGAACCCAATAGCCAGTGGAGAGAGATCTTCATTATTCCACAAAGGTATCACATCATTAAGACATCTTAAATGAAGATATACTAACATTCGATTGCATGTTGTCCCAAACTTCTTTGATTCCTTTTTCAGAATATTTTTTCACAGCCTCATCTAATCCTAAGTTGAATCCATATTTAATCTAGAAGAGCAAAAATAACAGTCAGCAATGTCGTAATAAGTATATTTCTGTGCTACTATGGATATCACTGAATTGGATTTTCACAAAAGAAAAGCATCCTACTATAAAGCCTCCAAACATCTATGATTCCGCACAAAAACAAAAACAAAGACGAGAACAAAAACTTTAGTCTACGCTCCTTTCTTCCACATTCTTTTATAATTTTCTCGCCCACAAATTATTGAACAGATGCTGAAACTTTAAGAAAGGAATGCGAACTAAAAGGTTGATATTTGTGGGTGGAGTTGTGTTTGTTTGTCTGGTGTGAAAACCTAGTTCAGTGACATCCTTGGTTAAGTGACAGAAGGAGGAGCCAGGTATAGACAAATCTGTTGGCTGAGTCTGGAGAAGAGATTGGTAGTCATGTCATTATTCTGCTTACCTCATCTCTGAAGACGTAACCAGTAATAGCTGTACCAAGCTCAATCAGGAAGAGAAAGCCAAGGATAGTTGCAAACTATTAAAAAATGAACATCATTGTATAATTGAATTGAATGACAAAAATGACTGAAAATTTCTTTGGAGTATATCTTTTTCTAAGTCCAACTCCAGACCATTGGAAAATTCCATTCAAAGCTGGTTAGCTTTAAAGTGCTAGTCTTACGAAAATATTAATGACGCAAAAAAATCCCCGATTTTGTATATGCTCAAATAGGTTATAATGTTCACCAATAAACAATAATTGATTCGAAAAAGAAACTTTTCCCTTCTGAATTCTACTTCCGAAATTGTTAAAAGCTCGTCCGCCATTTCTATGAGCAGCGATTTTTAATTTATGTGTGACGTCATATGCGCAACTGGCATCCTTTTTATCCACACTAACTCTACAGCATTCTCGGTAGGAAGGCATGGCTTGGTTTAAGGCTTGTTTTTAGATCAAAAATAGTCGAAATTTAGTTGCAATTACACATTGCGAAAAGCTGCGAATTTTGAAGGGTTGCGCGTATGACGTCACTTCCTTCGAATCACTAAACGTTGCCAGGAACGCAATCGCTTAATGGCGGACTCAAACTGCCAAACTTTACTGGCTAAATGCAACATCTTCCCAGTCTCGTATCGAAAACGAATTTGGACAGTAAACTATATTACATATCTAGTTTTATATGGTACAATTTCCAGGGATGGTGTAATTTTCGTAAGACTAGCACTTTAAAGACCAGTATACAAGTACAAGGTTGCATCAACATGAAACCTCAATAATTATTGCACTGTATCCACCTCTGCAACTGTATGCTGTCTGTGGTGGTGTGAAACTTTATTGCATATTCTTGCAGTAACACAGTTAACGGCAAGATACTCTTAACCAATGTAAGACAACTACAGCACTCAGTGAACTGCCAGACAGACAGACTTCTTACAGTATATTCAATTATTAATAATAATAAATTTTATTACAAGGAAAATAAAATCCACAAAAGCTTTATCACCAGCAGCATTGCATGTATAAGCTGACAGGCAAAAATTACAGAGTATGGTTTGGATATGGTATGGTTTGGCCTTCACTATTATTTCTGACTAGTATATGATTATAATACAAAGTCAAGTATAATTTAACTTACAGTTTTGAGAAGACAAGTATGTTCTTAGATGGCTCCACAGCATCCCATGAACCCAACAACAGCAATGAATAATCCTACACCAATGAGAATATAGGCAGCTATTGTGAAGTCATGGGTGGATGACAGCTTCATGTATGTATCAAACTTGGCCAAAACCCATATTCCCACTGCAAGAACACCAAAACCAAGCAACTAAAAAATTATAACATTTATTGGACTTAGAAAATATAGTGGTGTATGTACAATATTATATAGGTTGTGTACTATTGTAGTTATCAGAAAAACCCTTGTGGTAAATTTGACAGTTCCATATCTTGCAAGCTAGGGGTTAGGAGGTACACAGATGCTAAAGATATTGGGGCTCAAACGCTGGGAAATGTTGACCAAGAGCTATATTTGAAATAACAATTAATTCTTGAAGACACATACAAAAAAAAAATTCCTAACCAGGAGTTAAAACAAAATGAAAATAATAGGGGTTATAATGAGGAAAATGCACATCCTTGACCTGAGGGGAAGACATTATCTTTCGATTTCTGGAGTCAGTTTGCTTGTAGTTCGCAAATAAGAATCGGACATGAGAAAACCAGACGATAGAAAACAAGTGGAAATACAAGGGCATGTATAAAAAAAGGAACAACCTTAAACCAAAGGGGCGAGTGTTTGGCGTACAAAAATTAATTGCGATAAGATTGTATCAAGATGTAAATACTGTGAAGGAAAATTATAATTCAAGAATATAAAATATGGCTTAATGTAAGATATTGCAGGACTTATAGACTTATGGGATTTCTATTGCCTAAAATCAATATGATCATAAAATGTTCTATTTGAATTACAAATTGCAATGCAAATCTCAATGCAGAAAAAATGAAATTTAAAAGAAAAATACATTTTGCATGAAAAAATAACCTGTTTTCTTATAAAAAATTATTTGATCTTTTTAAATATCTTGTATTTGTCAATGAGCCTTTGTGTTAGTAATATTGAAGTTATTGCAATGGTAAATAGTGTTCTTGAACGATGTTTAATGCCAAGACTTTAAAATTGCATCTTTTATTAACAGGTAAAAAAGGAAAACAAATGAAAATTGACTTTCAAAACGAATGAAGCTCTAACAAGGAAAACCTGAAGATTCATGTCTGCTAGGGCTGATTATTATAAGAAAAGCTTAGTTGTTATGCAGAAATCACAGTAGAATATTAAAAGAAGTGACATATTTAGACTAGAAATTCATCCAGACAAGTAAAGCTTTCTTTTATACATTATTCATCGTAAGGTTAACACCTAACCACAACCCACAATTACCCTTTCTCAAAGAAACCCAATAACATTCACAAACAGATGTTTGCTCAGTGGCTTAAATCATGATTCACAATATTATTAATAAGATTATTCGAGGAAAGTAAAGTAGAACGCCACCACCCTTGGTCTAATATCAATTGTCGATCCTTGAATATTTTGGGTATATTTTCATTTTCATTGTTTATTGGTTTTCTTAACTAATCGATAGGAAATTCCGAAATATAGTATCAAAATGTGCGAAAATTTAAAATTTAATTGAAATAATATCTAGCATCTTCCAGCTCATTATTAAAAACTTGGGTGAATAAATATGTTTTATGAAACTACTCATTACTGAACTGCATCTAAAATATATGCCAAAGTTTAATATCAAACTTCCTTTAGCTCTATGGTTGTAGTAGCTGAAGTAAGCTTGACTGTTTTAAATATTATTAAGTCATAAACAACACTTTAACACTTTTATTTCATACAACGTAGAAAATAGAAATCAAAGGAAAATATACATATAAATAAACATTGCATATTTTTGATGTTACCTCGCTTAAAAACCTCATTTGGTATATCATTTAGCGCTAAAACGAGTTACAGTTTCGAAATATCACTGTTTATAAGACGATCTGACTCGATGGATTTCGATTTTAAAGTTTGAAATAATTTAAGCTAAAAAATATATTTCTGCAGAACACTTTTGCTTAACAAAAGATCTTGCTCGATGGGTAAGATCTTAATTCACAGTTGAATACGGTTGCTTTGTGGATTATAATTTCGAGATTTAAACCGAAATTTAACTACCAGTCTGTAAAAATAAATATTTTGATGGTCGAAGTTCTATTCGAACCTAACTCTGCCCTTGTATTTGAAGACTACCCTTCGATTCTCCCATGCATCAACTGACAAAATCTTCAACTGTGAAGCGACTCAAAGGTCACTGTACGTGCGTTAAGCTTCAAAAACATTACTCCCATTAAAGACATATAATATATCGTACTTATGAACGGTATTTACTCATTTACAAATCCAGAACCAAGCGAATAAAATGCCTTTGAACTACAAAAAAATATCGGCAAACATTAACACACGTTCTGCCGCCCCAGGAAAATTCACAGCTCTCGTTGGCTTCTGTATTACTTACCCAGAATATAGCGTTGAAAACAAACAGGAGGTACTTTGCACACTGCATGCAAGGGCCAAGCTTTCCAGCCATTTTTTTAGCAGTTCTGTATACTAAAATTTTCTCTACAAGAGCATAGTATGTTTCGACCCGAATATTATGATCATTGCTTCGACTGAAGATAAAGAGAACTGGGCACTAGCTCAAATATTCAGGATGCTGACGCAGAGCTTAGTAACCAAGGTAACCTATGTGAAGGTGGAGTGAAAGTCATATTACTATTTTAAAAAATATTTAAAATATATATAAGCAAGAGAATATTCTCTTGATATAAGTTATTGAATAATAATAATCCAACGAAATATAGAGATGGGTGTGTATTTGGAAAGGGGGCGTAGAAAGAAAATAACGAAAACGTCAAATACTCCCTGCCAAGAGACATGATCAACAGAAAATGACAGGAAGGTATTTAACACGGGTCAAAATCGAATAGATCCAGTTAGCGAATAACGTTGGTCAAAATCGAATGGTTGAATATATTGAATGAAACGGGTCAAAATCATTGAATATATCGAATAAAACGGGTCAAAATCGAATGGATCCAGTTAGCGAATAACCGGTGGGTCAAAATCGAATGGCTCCAGTTGGCGAATCACACGGGTGAAAATCGAATGGTTGAATATATCGAATAAAACGGGTCAAAATCGAATTATTGAATATATCGAATGACAAGGGTCAAAATCGAGTGGATCTAGTTAGCGAATAACATGGTTTATCTATCTTAGAATATATAGATGATGGCTAGTGAACACTAGCGTGGACCTTAAAATACTGATAGATTTTTAAAGATGCATTTTAACTAATTAAAAGAAATTTGCGAAAAAGAAGCTAACAAACCTTTTTAACCTTTTTGTCTGGCTGATGGTAACGACAGTAAGGATGAATGAGTTACCGATTGGTTACTTGGGCTTTGAGTGGGCTGGTTATTGCTTGTGCTGCAAGAAGATGGTGGTTCCACTACACTGATAGAAGATGAACTCGTAGAAGATGTTATTGCTGTAGGTTGAGGTGCAAATGTACTGTTGGTACTTTGGCTTGCACTTTACTATCAGCAAACTCAATCATTTGGTGCAACTCGCCTTCATTAAGATGATCACCTTCTATATCTATCTAAATATATCAATATGTTCAAAAATTATCCCTTAGATATTTGCACTGCAATGTCCGGAGAGGGCTGGTGATATCATTTTAGACATAACGTCCATTATTAGGACCTTTAAAGGTTCACCATTAAATGGACTTTCATCGACACACAATGCGTTACTGGGCAAAAGGTAAATGGGTTTTTATATAAAGTCGATTTTTTGCACCATTATGCCATTTAAAGACCTGCCCTGCTGAAACTGGTGGCTTCACTAATAAACTGTGAACAGGCTGAGGCATGAATAGTTGGATGCCTACGTCTCTTGAAATCTTGCCTTCAAATGCCTGCCCACTCTTTCATTAAATTGAATTCGGAAATAACGAAACCGTTTTCCATAAGCACTCAGTACTTTCTTGCCCTGCCTTGGAACGGTGGTCACATCTGGAAATGGAAGGAGCACAGACTCGTTCTGATCTCACGCTGTGGTTGTTGGTTGAGGAGAGGAGGGGGGAACGCACAGCACAAGTGCCCAGTGTTAGGGGGAACACGTTACACGGGGGAACACAAAACGCTGTGACACCGCTGAAAAATCTACAAGATTTTATTGAAGAACCATAAATTTTGCACGGGACTCTCTATTTTTTAGTAGCTCATCCGAAAATACTCCTAAAAATCTAGGTTATATCGACATTTTAGGAAAAGTTTAAATCAATTAATAACGCATGAAAAAATTGATTTTTGTAGGGATTTTCGGTTCGACTTTATGAGATTTTTAAAGAGCACCGAAACTACAAAATATGACAAATTAATGTATCTCTTTGTCGAAAATATCCATGTATTATTGTAGAATGATTGACAAGCATTCATTCGTGCAATCATATAGCCTGCCAATAACTAATAGTTATGGATCTTAATTTTTTTACTAATCACTTCCGGTGGTGCAATTTTTACACCAAAAGCTCGCGTGTAGGCTTCCATAAATGCTGATTATTTCGAAAACAAGCTCGGGACACCCTATTTTTCTTTCCAGATTTGGAATCAGCGTTAAATTTCAATTCGGAAAATCGAAGTTTAAGAAAAGTTTAAATCAATTTCGAAAAATATGCAGTCACCTTAAGGTTTGCACTCGGTTGCACATGAGAAGACACATGAATATGAATGGAAACAGCTAAGAATCTTATTCTCAAGGGAATGACATGTGGTCTGAAATGGGAAAACATTACCCCAAGCTGATGAGGTCTATTGGCATTTTGTACTATTTAGTAATTAGTGTTTCACAGATTAATTGTTTGGACCCTATGACTTACCATACCCCTGCCAATGAAGGACCACAAAGTGTAAGGGGCTTTGGAAGGGATAGAGCCCTAATATATATATTTTGATAGGGCTGTCTCCTTCCCAACTTTTTATCTTCTCTTAAAGCTAATCTTCCATATTTTCCAATTTCCAGAGTGTTGTACAGTCCTTGTCAATCCAATTCCACACACATTGATAGGGTTTCCAGGGTGGATGTTTATCTTTTTTAGAGTAAGGCATAGTTAATGGAGTAGAATGGTTGGAAACTCAGAGAACAAAGCTATCAATTTGCCTTTGATGTTGAATAGTAACCATCACCTGTTACTGACAGTGCACAATGAACCAAATCAAGTATGGCTGAAAATGCTCATTTCCTTATTATTTTCATGTATAAACACTTTGAAAGTAAGAACTTTCATTCCATGACAAAAAACCATGCGAATAAATATTTCCGTGTAAAGACAGTTAAGTTACTAGATGATAAATAAGAAAGATTTAAAAAGGGCAATTTCATTTTCAATAAACAGTTAATATTAATCATATAGGATCAATTAACAAATAATACTTATTTTATAACAATTTTTAAGGGTAAAAAACTTTTATATTCCCTAATACTGTGAACAAATGGAGAAACTTTCCTCCACTGTGCACTGTCAACCTCATATAACAATGGATGAACAAAAGATGAACAAAAACATAGGTTTCCTAACCATTCCGCTCCTGCATTAGCTGTGAGTAAGGTTAAAAATACCAATTTAAAGTCACGTAGAGCAAAAAAGGAAGAGCTTGGCCACACAATGCTATGTTTATTTATTTTTATTATCAAAACATTAAAGTTTAATTTCTTCATCCACATCAAAACAGTTTTGAATTTAATAGAATCAAGTTAAGAATACATCTATAAATTGCTGTTTGTAAGTAATTTTTAAATACCAATTTATATCAACATATTAGAAATTATAATAGAGAAATTATAGCTGGCTGTAAAGTGCTCCCACTCACCCTACAAAATAAAATAATGTCAGCCCTTTATTAATCATTCAGTTTCCCACACTAACTGGCTTGTATCCTTTTAATCTCAGCATTTTTTTAGGAACAGAGTTTACAAAATATGAACTTAAAAAGTAGTTTTATAAGTCAATCAAGTAAAACTTCAATAATAATAATTTAACAAGAGTGATATTTGAAGAGAACCTTGTTACTATTATTTTATCCAAACCCTAAGGGTAGTGTTTGAACTGAAAATTCTATACACTTGGTTGTATTACAAACTTAAACTTAGATTTTAATGATGAACTAGCTTAAAATTTACAAAGTTCAAATACAGACAAAACTAAGCCTTTGTTTGGTTAGTTGAGCCTTAAAACCATGCATAATCTAGTAATGAATTCATAGAATATTACTAGAAAATTATTGCATCACTGAGTATAGGCCTAAAAGAGAGTAGCACAGTCACATAAAACCTCTACTGCTAAAAATCTTAGCCTAAAATGAACCATGATTTATTCATTTATTTATTAGCAATCTACAGACAGGCACAGTCCAGTTCAGCTGAGGCTGGTTTAAATGGTGGCCAGTACATATAACTTGATGCAATAAATAATCAAATAAATCTTTAATATGTTTTGATATAAATTACACCAGCATTATAAATACAATTCACAGCTGATTCTGTTTATTCTTAAATTAACTAAAAATTGGAAGAACTTTGAATTTAAACAATGGCTATAGTTCAAAACTAACTTCGATACATAAAAATGTATAAAAAAAGATAAAGCATTTTCTAGAACAATACTAAATCTAGCCTAATTAAAATTGTTGAACTTGTACGACAATATTACTTTAATGAATTAATGGTGGAAGTGTTTTTTTTTTTATATCTTTATGAAAGATATTAGTTCAATCATGAATTGGAATTAGCAAGTTCTTGTCATGGTACACAGAAAAAATACAGCAAAATTTGAAAGCGTACTTGTACCTTTCATGAGGTGGAGGGCTATTAAATAGCTCTTTACAGCGAATTTCTTTTTTTGGGATAGGAAGTAAAGAATACTATTTTCCTTTCAGTCCTTCATAAGACCATTGTACATTCCTATACTTGAAAAAGTCTTATGTTTTTGTAAGAGTACTCTGATTCTTCACACAATAGACTAATAACAAGGTTTAATTAGATTTCGAGTGCTTTCTATTTGAATTGTCCCACTACAATACGCACACTGCTGAACCAACAAATGTGATTCTTAGCTTCTCATACTGGATCAAAATTTATGTAAAATATTCCTAAATGCGTCTAATAACTAGCTATAAAAGCAAACTTTACCAATGTCCCTTCTATTTTGCAAGGTTTTCCTATTACTAATCGTTTCCCTAAAAAAATAAAAATTTAGATAGTTTTGAAATTGACGAGAGCTAAATTTGTTTTTAAGTGTCAGCATTGAAATGGCTTCCCCGTTGGAGGACTTCTATTTCGTCATTGTTCAAATTCAGTTTAATATATCTATCAAGCTGTTTTCGCTACAAAAAAGATTCTTGTGATAACTGTAGCAGGATTTTGATTTTTCTCTTTCTTTACAGGGAATGAGAATTAAACAAGACAACTTGTGAAGCCCCAAAACTGTAAACTCACAAAACAAGTATCAATTTCACTAAGTCCAACTACGTACACGTCTAGAGTACAACACAACAGCCGCCGCTATTTCGTCCACTTCTTGAGTTTGATGTCTTCATTCTACGCACTATTTCTACAAAAACTTGATTCACATTTTGCCGAGTCTTGGCGGACGTTTCAAAGAAAGGACATCCCCATTCTTCAGCCAATTCTTTTCCTTCGTTCACAGACACCTCGCGTTCGTCGTAAATGTCATTCTTATTCCCCACCAAAATTATAGGAACGTTTTCACTACCTTTAACTCTTAAAATTTGTGATCTCATAGGCTTTAAATCAGCGAATGTTTGCCTGTTGATTATAGAATACACGAGAAGAAATCCTTGGCCATTTTTAATGTATAGATCTCGCATAGACGCAAACTGTTCTGTTCCAGCGGTATCAAGAATTTCCAAAATCGAAGGAGTGTTGTCTACATCGATTTCCTTTCGGTAAAAGTCTTCGATTGTTGGGTCATATTTCTCCACAAATTGCCCCGTTACGAACTGAACAGTCAAGCAACTCTTTCCAACGCCACCAGATCCCAATACGACGACTTTATATTCCCTCATGTTGCAGAGTTAGCAGGCAAAAAACATCCAATAAAGCTGTAAACACATACACAACGGGGAAGCTAGAATCCAGAGCCAGTCAGTCACTTTGTGATTGCAAAACTATGACAGCACTTCTTCGAGCAATAGTTCAGATTCCTAAGCTTCTGATGTCTAAAGAGCAGCCCACCTAGAGTTTCCTTTACATCACATAAGCAAAGAGCCGTGCAAATCGCCGTCACCGGCCAAAAAAGTTATAATTTTGAAAAGCACATCTACTATGTGATCATTGAGCCGATTAGGCGTGGTGCGTCTGCAAAGAGTCATGGGTAAAATTCATTCTGCGTGACGTGTTCAAATATTTGGGCTTCCTGTGTTGAGCCATCCTTCTTCACCCTCACTATCAGAACCTTCATTTTTATTTCCTTCGATTTTTTATGATGTACTCCGAAAACGGCCTCTGGCTGATCGAAGTCAGGGCGCGGCTAACTCGCAGATGCAATTTATATTCAGTGTGTTAGGTTTTTTGAAGGGAGGAAAAAGGAGAGCCCGGAAAAAGGCCCTCCAATCAAGGAAGAGACCTAAAATTCTCACTCTCTTAATTACTGGTTGATAAGGTAATTTGACTATGTGGTAATTGATTTTGCTATCAGGTTCTTGAGGTTTAATCAGTCTGCAGAGGTAAATTCCCTTTAAATAGCCTTATAAAAAAAACATTATGACGTTAGGGGTCCAAAATATCCAGCAGACGCTGTTTGTTGTATAAATTTTTACCTTGAATACAGCAGGCCGCAGTGCGCCGACTATAAGGCGCGCACCACAGGTATCCCAAAGAAAAGAATAGTTAAGATACCGTACGTTAGGTGAGCGGAGGACATTTGAAAATTTGGAATGAGTATCTTGATTTCATGGTTTCAATCCGTAGAAATAGTCAGATACAATAATTTACAACTCGTTTTAAGTAAATTTCAAAAAAAGTCACGTGATTGAAAAAGCAGAAATAAAAAATACTCCAAAAATATGTGTATTTGTCTTCATTATTCCTTAATGATGAAAAGGTAAATTATACACCGTGAAAAGATGAAAAACCTTACTGACGTTTCGGACGCTAGTCCTTCGTCGCTAGTCCTTCTCTTTTACTCCGACGAAGGACTAGCGTCCGAAACGTCAGTAAGTTTTTTCATCTTTTCACGGTGTATAATTTACCTTTTCATCATTACTGTTTCATTAGAAACACCGACGCAGCTCACACTAGTTTTTAGCTAGTTATATCTTTTCATTATTCCTTAAGAGATATACTGAAAGTTTTCTTGTATTATAATAAAGAGATAGTTACGTATGCTCTTGATGATATATTTGCACAGGCTTCAACAGACTTTGTTCTCAGCTGCTGCCGTTGACCGGAAGTAGACATCATAAAATATAAGAATTCCAAATACTGGGATCTGATTGGCTGGGAGTGTTGAGTCGTTGCCATCTCCCTTGGCGATCGCACGCGTCCTTTCAAAATAAGCCGAATGTTGTTGAAACAAGACTAATCTAGGCTTCCTTCTAATGCATTCCTCATAAATCAAGATGGATTTTTTGGTTTCAGTTTTGTTGTTTGTCCTAGCAACGTCCCATCTCGTCTTTTGTAGCGTTAATTCTGGTGGAAATCCGAATTCGTGTTCTTCGAATCCCTGCCAAAATGGTGGCATTTGTTCAGTAAATGGAACGAAGTTTACTTGTCAGTGTTTTCATGGATTCACAGGACAAACGTGCGAAATCCAGCCGTCCGATTGCTCTCCAACTCTCTGCGTTAATGGAGTGTGTAAAAAAGATAGCAATGGTAAGCCGAAGTGCTATTGCAAGCAGGGATTTAATGGTTATCGCTGCGAGATAAACGAGGATGAGTGTGCTTCTTCTCCTTGTCGACATGGTGGACTTTGTGTAGACAAAATCAACGGCTATCGCTGCACTTGTCAAAACGGATTCTACGGTCTACATTGCGAGTTGAAAGAAGAGCAGATTCAACAGTGTGTACAGAGCTGCAGTGGAGGGTTGTGTTGGCGGAACGAAAGCAAAGTAATAAAACTTGAATGGGGTTATGGTGAAAGTATCTGCAACACTCAGCATTCTTGTTTTGATACGGCAGACTCTAACCATACTTTAAGAGTTACTCCTGATGACGTTTTCCTTGAGGTTCAACTGAGACCCCAGCAACTACAAGTTGGGGACAGTCTGAATTTTACTTTAGATGAAAACATGGCTCCATATGTTAGTGGTTTGAGACCATTCATGGGGGACAAGAATGTATTCCTTCAGTGCAAGGAAAATGTTTCTGAAGGCGCATACGTCGTCGAACAGCCTCAGAAAAATGTGTTAATTGGAAAGGACCTCTTGACTGAAGGAGTTCATTATTTTATTGATGATGTCGATAGGACATTTAGATGTGACTTTGGACTTCGTGTGAATGTGAGTGTCAAGGCAAATAAATGTTATGAACCAGGATCAACTAAGCAATGCTCTGGGCATGGGCAGTGTGCAACATACTTCAGCCAGTCTGCCTATCATTGTAGATGCTGTGGGGGATTCAGAGGGGAATTCTGTGAGAAGCCAGATCACTGCTACTCCACACCATGCAAAAACCAAGCTGTATGCCAAAACACAGATGATGAAAATCTATACAAATGTCACTGTCTGCCGGGATATGAAGGAAAGCTTTGTAACAGAGTAATTGACCTGTGCGCATCAAACCCTTGCAAGAACAATGCACCTTGCACCCCACTGTTGAACGACTTCATTTGTGATTGTCCCAAGGGCTTTGCAGGCAAGACTTGTGATGTGGAAGTCAATGAATGTGACTCTAGTCCATGTATTAATGGCGGAACATGCCTTGACAATAGGGGGTCATTCCAATGCCTATGCTTACCTGGGTTTACAGGTAAATATAGATATTTACATTTATAGCAAAAAATGATACCAACACACTATTTTCAACACACTATTCTTTTTTATATATAAAAATCCTTATCTTATTATATTTTATCATAATCCATTTCAAAAATTCAATTTAATAAGCTTCAGAAATTAAATATTTACCTAAACATTATCTGAGTCATCTTATAAAATTAGAATACTTCAATATCACATAGACTATTTTTCGAAGTAACAATATTTCTCGAAGAGATAATATTTATATTATGATCATCCGGGTGGATGTAATCCTTAGAAGGACTGTTTGATGTGACTGACGTTTCGACAACCTGTGCGGAAGTCATCTTCGGAGCCTAGTGAAGAAAAAAGTCACATAGACTATCAAGCTCCTTTTGTATCAACAAATTTGATAAGATTTGACTTCCAGTCTTCTTCAAACACTTCAATCATTTAGAGTAAACATAGGTTTATGAACCTCAATTTAAATTCAGCTCATCTTCAGTATATAAATACAATGTAAACATACATTATTTTCATTAATATTCACTACCTGCAAATGGATTCCACATACTAATACCACATACTAATGTTTAATGAAGTACTTCATGCATCCCTATGTATTAAGCTTTCCCTCTTTTACCACAAATGTTTTTATCAAGATTTTCTTCATTGCAGTACGTACCGGCCTTGTTATAAAATTTTAAACAAGCTTTTTCTTCCAAGTTATTTTCTTACTGAAAATGTAAAGTAATGCATAATTGCAGCATTTTTGGACTTGCTTTGGACATGTTGAACTTGCAAATGAAAGAAAAAAAGTTCAATTTTATTCCAATTTATTATACTTGCTTCATAATGTGGCTACATTAATGTTGATTCTAAATTCTAAAATATATGAGTTAATTAGATAACTTCCAGGCTTTGATGAATGATATCATAAACATTATAGTTAACGCTTGTCAGAAGGAATTTTAACAATAATTTATTAAAATTCTGGGGAAAAAAGAGTTTTCAACACTTATTCCTTTTACTTTGGTAAGCAAAATTAAGACTGCCCAAAAAACCCGAAACTGCCATAAAACATATGAGCCATATATATGAAGGATTTATTCTAATAATACTCTAATAATTAATTTTTAAAAATATCCTTGCAGGCTATTATTGTGAGGTCAATATCAATGACTGTGAATCTAATCCATGCCAACATGGCACATGTATAGATGAGGTGAATGGATTCAGATGTTACTGCAAGCCTGGTTATGGAGGCATAACTTGTGGTCTTAACCTAAATGAATGTCTCTCTAACCCATGTCTGAATGGAGGGTACTGCGTTGACGAGATTAATAACTTCCATTGTGATTGTGGTCATGGGTATAGAGGCAAGCTTTGTCAAGAAGATGTTGATCTTTGTAAGGAGCCTAATTGGTGTATTAATTCTCTGTCCTGTAAAGATGAAGGGCATAGTGTGAAGTGTGTTTGTAAGCCAGGCTTCATTGGTGCAAATTGCGGTATAAATGTACATGACTGTGATCCGAATCCATGTCAGAATGGAGGAACATGCAGAGACGAAGTCAATGATTTTCAGTGCTTCTGCCCTTCAGGCTTTACTGGCAAGACTTGTGAAGGTAAGTATTAATTTTTTGCATCTATTATATGTAGTTAAAATTACTGAATAACATATTGATAGTATGAGAGCAAACAACAAGCTTACAGGTCCATTTTCATTCCAAACAGTCAAGAGTCCCACTACTCCACCAAATATACCTGGGGTAAAAGATCTGATGCTACGTATCCTTACTGAAGATTGTCATCATATGAAGGTAGGGATATGATAACATAAATGATACAAATTAAGTACTTGTTAAAAAACTTAACTATTGACTTATGCATGTAGTTATGATCATTGTCAATCAAAATTTTTAAAAAAAATTATAGCCTCTGAATTAGTTAAGCAATTTGTGCCACTCCATCTGTGGTTGGTGTTTTACAATGCAATGGACATGGACCATGGAGAGAGAGTCTGCGGGGGCTAGCTTTGGCCCTACACTTTCAGTCTTATACATACTAGATAACTATGTTTTCAACTCTTAGCCCTTATTTCATTTTTCAGGTTCCATAGCCCTATAGATCGAGTATGTCACAGTACAACTGTCTTTTAGTCAACTTCTGATTTAGAGTGCTTCTCAAATTATTACTTATTGTTTTGTGTGTGTTTTTTTCCCTCCAGGACTCAGTTTTACTTCATGGTATCCTCTTAAATATCACCAAGAATATTGCCAAAGCCTGCAGTTGCGACTTCAGCGTGAATCACATTGATGCAAATTCTGTAACATTAGCATGCCTGGACAGCATTAGTGGTAAATTGACCATACCAACTTTACCAGTCAAGAATCAGACTATTGAAGAGTTGCAGTGTTTGATCTGGGATTATCTGTCAAGTCATAAGAATGTCATTGAACTTGGTAAATATGATCCTCCTGTAACAATTAATAAATTACTAATAATTATTAGCTGATTGCAAATCCATAAGTCCAGTCCAAAATAACATCGCTTTCCTAATCACAGTACACGCACAAAATCACACATTTTTATGGATTGTCAAAATGAGGTTTTGGTGGATGTCAATCAAATTGTTTCCCACGTACCTATGGAATGTTGTTAAAGCACCTTGATTGACATCCACCAAAACCAGGTTTGTCACATTTTAGCAAATCGTATAGGATTTTGCATGTGTGATTGGAATAAATGAATAATTAATAAATGAAAGGTCACTAAAAGAGTTACAGTTTCCAGAGATGTATTAAAATTGATGGATGAAAGATTGTAACAGTGACAGTGTCAATGTTACTATTTCCCACATGCCGTTTACAAGGACTGTAAAATCCAAAGGTTCTATTAATAAAAACCTCTATAAAAATTTAGTTATATTTTAATATACTTTTGGTCTTTTGCAGGTCATGATACCTTTGTCACAGGACTATTTGGTGACTTGGTATCCCTATGCAAGAAGAGCAATGTTGATTCTAGTTCAGACAAGGTCCTTGAGACAAGTACCAATCTTGCTGTCACCATTGGTTCTCTGTGTGCTGTTGTTGGTCTTATTATGGCTGCTATTGTTGTCTGCTGTAAATGTAGAAGATCTAGGCCACCTGTCAAGCACATCCAATCAAGGTGCATTATTAGTCAGCTTTTAATTCTAATTATTTGCGCTTTTCATGGCCCTTTCCATGGCTCTTTCTATGGCTTGTACTCACAGAGTTCCTGTTTCCTTATATGCCACTGCCCATGTAGTATATGGGTGAGAGGCTGACTTCTCTCTTCTTTTTTGGGTGCTTGGGATCCCTGTGTGATAAAGAAGGGAGGAGAGGCCTCATTTACTCAGCTCAGTCTCCCTCAGTCCACCACAGGTAGCCTGCCAAATAAATGATTATTGAAAAAAATCCATTTAGCAAAGAGAGACACTTCGGAAGAGGCTTAGTGAGGGATAGACTGTGTAGAATCCTAAAATGGATGTGGATGGGGTGGGGGAGCTGTGAGGAAGAAGAGACCTTAGTTTCTCATCGTCTCCCTCCCCCCAACCCATTTGACCACTATGCAGGCTAAGCCCAATTTAGCTTAGATTAATCATGTCTGTTATATTTCTTAACTTGCAGGAAAGAAGATGACCTGATTAATAATATCAGTGGAGATCTAATGGCGGCCATTGCACCAACTCCTAAGTCAATGTACAGGACAAGTGGTGGATACCACAATGTGGCATACTCTGGTAGATTCAACCCAGAAAATCCTATCCAATCAAAAAAAGTCTGATCTATAGTATACTAGAGCACAAACCATATATCCATAAAGTACATGTAGTACTAACTAATTATTACAAAAAAGCACCAATGAAACAATTGAAAATGAAAGAAATAAATGTTTCAGTGCTATTCAGTTTTTGCTATTTCTTCATGGATAGATAGTTTGCACTATAGAAAAGTCAAATTTCTGAGGAGGTCTGGTTGACCTTATTGGTCATGTCGTATGCACGACTGGTCTTTCCCTACCAGGGAAAAACTTCGTCAAGACTAGGATTTTAGACAGCATATGAATGCCATTTCTCTTTTACCCTGTGGCGTAAAGGTAGAGGAAACAATTTTCTAGTCATTCCCTTGAATACTTGTACACATGTCTCAGTCAATCTTAAAATCAATGTGAAACATGACATAGAGAAACAATACAAAAGATACCGAATAGATCTACTGAGGTTTAAAAAAGTCACTGGGCACCCTTTACATATCATAATGCTAGTAACCATAGCAACGGATAGATTAATATTGATTAATACATAGTAATATATGAGTGAGGTCTAATGATATATATGACAGACAGCCTTAATTGCTCCAAGGAGAAATTTAAGAATTTTGAATTTTAGATTACCTTGGTCGTAGAAATTGCTTTTCGCGTTATCCAAAGCATTCTGATTGACTTACCCGTATTTTATGTATTACCCACGCAATTTAAACAGTAAAATATTAATAATTAATGGATATATAAACTTAGTAAAATTAAACAGGAGCTAGGTTATCAAAGATTAGTTTATTATAGTTCAAATATCTTATTATTGTTTATTGTGTGTTAATTAGGCCCAGACGCACGAAACCGAGGACGTCTGGGGGATAAGAGATTGAACTATTGCGTACAACGTTGTGCAACTAAGAGAAGATGTCTGCTTCTGCAACGTTGCGCGCATCAAATTTGGCTAAAACTGATTTTGCAACCACTAAATATATGTGACTTTTGGAGGAGTTGGATTTATCTTTTTTCAATATGCACCCCCACGGTTTTTTCTATTTTTCGGATGTGGGACTTGTACTTGATTTCTGAGATATATCCGATCGATACCTAAAGCTTGCTTTTATTGCTTGCAGGGTAGTTTGGAAAAATTAATTAAATGTATTTCTATAGTAAACTCTACACTTGAACTATTTTGAACGTCTTTTTATGCTCAACAGCCAAGGACTAACTGCAATTGAAACTTGTGTATGCTATAATAGTTATTAATATAACTTGATGCGCTTCTGAAATAAATTTTTATCGAAATTAGCGTCTTTGTATAATTTTAATTGAATGCGCGACCTTTGTTAATGCGCGCGCGCTCTTTTGTTTCTTATTATTTTTCACTTCTATCTAAACTAGGCGCTCTACAACTGAACTGCCGTCAAGGGAAAACAGTATGTGCGCAAAGAAACAGCGATTTTATATCATCCTTTTGATAAAAATGCTTCATGGTCAGTATAATTAAAGCCGAATTTCTTTTCTTTTGTTTTCTTTCGATTATTACTCACTAACTTATAGTTTCTGTCTCGTGGGAGGAACTCAATCACTCCACGTATGAAATGAAAGAAATTGAAGAGTTTTTTTTTGTAGAGTATTATAGCAAACCCTTTACAAATGATATATTTATATATATAGTTTTGGTCATTCTTTTTCGTAGTCTTTCGGAATATTTTCATTGATTCAAAATAACCAGGACCATACTTCCAGACATCGAGTGCTGAACCGTCGTATGGATTTACGGCTACGCTGGAGATTTCGAAAAAATACGAATTAAAATAGTCAAAGCTACCTTAAGAAGGGAGAGCGAAGTATTGATTGCGCATGCGTGAGAACGACAAAAATAAATTGCTGATTAGCTAGGTTGGTTGTTCTCATTCCTTCAGGGGAATCAAATCACTGGCAGAGGCAAAAAAATTGTGTTCCTAAGAAATCGACTAAGAAGTCAGGAATTTTGCAAATTGATAGTTTGGTACTCAGTCTTGGGCGAGTGGTCATGAAGAGGTTTGCCTTCTAGGAACGGCAACAGGAGTCCCTTTAAAACCATTCAAAAGTTGTGTCAAGTCAAATAAACAGAGCTGATTTAGTATTGGACAATGTTAGAAGAAGGGGCTGTCCATAATGCGCTCACAAATGATCTAGTTCGATTATGAGTTACCGCGTAATAAGCAGAAAACTGACAGAATCGACATAACAAAACCCGAAGATAATTGCGTTTAATTTACAATTTTTGTATACCAAACTTTGTGAAGGATAATTTTTAAATCAAAATAAGGTGAATTCTTTTTCCCTCTCTTGGAGATAAATTTACATGAATATTATTAGTTCAGGCGGACAATGAACCCTATTAGCGAAACTTCAAGGTGACCTTTCGTTTGCTTATCAAATATTCATTTGGTTGGTACCGTATCTATCAGTGCATATTTGGACGAAGGTTACATTTGAAGTAGAAGCGTAAAGCAGCCATACATCCAAGAAAGGAAATCAGCTCTGTATTTTCGTATAAGAAATCCTAGAAGCAAGAATTTAAGGCTGTGTGGTGAGTAATAAGGCAAAAAGGGCAACTACAGACGATGCGATTCTTTTAATTTGTTGAAATGCACTATATAAATATTGCGGAAAATTTTGGACGAGGGCAAAGTGAAGCCAGGTGTTTTAACCTTAAGATCGTTTTAACGACGACTTCCCAGCTATTCCATCCAATCATCTAACAAGAAACACCTCTCGTATTGTTTAGACTCTGTTACTGTCAAGGTACCGAATTTTTCTTTATTTTAAACCGTTAGAAGCCCGACGTCACTGATGGAAGATAGCATGGAGTATATCAGGTTTTTCGAGGAGCAGGCAAACAAGAATGAGAATTCCTCCAGAAATGGTGAGTTTTCAATTAATAAACCTAAATATGTATATATATTGACAGTTAGTTTATAAATAAACTAGCTCAGAACATCAAAATCTGGTTTTGATTTCGGTGAAAAGTTCTTGGAAGTTGCGAACGATGGCAACTCGAAAAACGCATAGCTACATCAGTATATGCAACAGTGAGGGCGCTAGCATCGAGTTTTTAATTTTTTTATTAAAAATACTGGATTTATGTAAGAGAGATAAATACCCGACTTAAAAAACTTAAATTTGAATTGATAATGGAAAAGAAAAATGAAGAAAACTTTCATGAAAGTTGTCATCGTTTTCAAGCCTACGACAGCTGCCCATAAGTAATTAAGACTGGAATTCAGGATTATCACTATTGAGATCAGAATTCAATGGGAATTATAAAACACTGGCTTTTTTATCAATAACGTTTTTAAAGAATATCTAGAAGAGTTTTCACAGGTTTGCTATACTAAGAACTATGTATACATAAGAGTTTGGTCTTAAATATTTTGAAGTTTCTACGAGGATTTCATTAATAACAAGACAAAAGAAAGCGAAGTCCTGTCATATGACTGCAAGGATAATTCCTTCGATATTCACGTTAAAAAAATAAAATTTTACTGCTAAACGTAAAGCGTTTGAAACAAAAGCCTAGTTACAGAAAAGTTTTGCAAACTTTGCTAAATAGGTAGAAATGCAAATTTTGCGGCTCCCTTGATCGCAATTGATTTGCCGGAATGTTCCGTAAGAATCGAAAAATTAAAATAGATAAATGAAAAGGTAAATGAACTAAAAACCAGGATACAATTATAAGAAATATGCTCATTGAATCACTCAGAATGATACTCTCTCTCTATCTAGTTAAAAAAAGTTAGAATTATGTATGACGTGAGAATTCAAAAATGTTCGAATAGTTTGTTTAACTTTCGATCTCCTTCTCTGCTGGAAACGTTTTCTTTCCTTTTTTTCTTTTCAAAGGTTAAAAAATGCATTCCTGTCGGATATCCTGCCCAGTGAATAACCACGATAATAGCTAGGATTAATGTGTTTTTTGACACGTTCGCCAAAATTGTACCAAACTTGAACATTCTCAAACAAAATTTTCAAAATAAGTTTTTCTCAAAGTTTGTCTGAAAGCTTATTAAGGCCGGAATCGAGTGCGAGAAAGTATTCTCCACTATTGGACTACCCATAGACATAACCATAAATGGGAATGTTTACGTTTATCTCTCAAGGACCCCCCACCAACAATTGTAGTGATGGACAGCAGAATGGAATGATGGAGAAGCCGAAACTTAAGAAGGTCACGAGAGATATGCCAAAGTGGCAAAGAGATAAGACACTGAAGGAGAACGAAAGAATCAAGGTGAATAATTGTGTCTCGGTGGTGTCTTGTTTTAATACATGAGCGTGAGAAAGGTATTTCAATTAAATAACAATTTATATTAATTAACAAAATAAAAATGTCGTTCTGGCTGGAAATGATTCTTCTAAATGGAAAGATAACAGGGAGATTTCTTGAAAGAAGGGTCCTCAACGTCGAAAAAATGACCCACTTTCAGCCGGTCTCTGGTCCATCATGACGCACAAATTGAAATTAGATTGAATTCGTACAGCTTGTCATTTCACATTTCCAATGAAACAAGACCACCACCTGCGTGCTAAATGTTCCCTACATTTTGGCCTTAATTCAAGTGAGTTAAATGAAGACTTCATACTTTGAGGGCACCTATATATCGCAAAGTCTCTTTCCTGAAAGAATGCCGGGTTAACACTGAATTCTTCATATTTTACACTTCTACAGGAACAAATAAAGAAAATCGAAGAAAAAGAAAAAGAAGAGCAAAACAAATGGGTTGGGCTTCCGCCGTGGAAAGTAAAAATTCTCAAGGAAAAAGAAGCCCTGCAGAAGCAAAAAGAAGAAGAAGAACGGCAAATGCGATTAAAGCAAGAAAAAGAAAAACAAGAATGGGAATCCCTCCCGCCCTGGAAAAAAAGTCTCTTAGCAATGAAAGGTGTAGCTCGTTTTAAAAAGAAAATCGAAGAAACTCAGTCGACAGCTAACCATGTTACAAGTGGTAGGTTGATATTTGAGGACACTGAAAACATTAACGGCCAACCAATGCAAAATAATGATAATAACGCATTCTAACGAAGAAAACGCTACCTATAACGATTATGATAACGCAAAATAACGAAAAGAAACATTACGAAACATCAGTAACTTTAGTTACACGAGAAAACATCTACTTGACGAAGCACTTCTATTTTTGTACTTTAACGCATTGTAACGAACGTAACACAACATAATGTAAGACAGACTAACGTAAAAAAAACATGTATTTTACAACCATTCACCATTCCCCGTACAGGGCTCTGTAGTTTACTTGGGTTTCCCTCTACATGCACTACCACTACATTCTATATCCACAACATACAGCATCAAACTCAACTCATACATATGATCCAGTCCGGCTGAGCCGGGACTCGACCAAACTCGACGACTACGTACTCCACCCATGTCACCCTAATGTAACGCAACAAACGATAAAATACATATCACACTAATCCAAATAATAACATCATTTTAAAGCCTAAAATTATTCAATTAATAATAATTTTGCTTGATACATAACTAACGTAACCATTGCTAATTCTGATAATCGACTAACGCTTGTAGCAGCTGACTCGGCCGAAGACAGGGATTCGGAAAACAGTTCCGATATTCCGGAAGACTATGGAGACAATCCAGAAGACAGCATTGGAGAAGATGACATCGAGCAAGAGCAGGTTGAGAATGGCTTAGGAGAAGAGGGAAAGGCTGCTGGAGATGAAGAACCAGAGGAACAAGTGAAAGACGATAACCAAGAGAACGGCCTTGAACACTGCCACGAAGAAAGCCACAAGGACGAAGATGCTGAAGAAGTTGAAGAAGAAGTCAAAGAAGAACATAAAGAAGAGGTTGAAGAAGACGGTAAAGAAGACGTTGAAAAAGACGTCGAAGAAAAGCCTGAAAAAGAAGAATGTGAAGACTTTGCTGAAGATAACGTTGAAGAAAAAGCTGAAGAAGAAGTGAAACTGATAGAGGTTGACTCTCCTACAGAGTAATATTTCAAGTAGTAATTCGTATAGTTCAAAATCCAAATTAACGCGGTATAAACTTTCCAGTTCATGAACTATTGGTGGTGTATAAAGTTTAGATACAAAGCCGGGATGCACGTTTATTTACTGATCGGTAGTTTAGCAGACGCGACGCCGAAATAAAAGATCTCTCGTGGATTATAATATAATAATATGACAATAGACAGATAGATAGCTCCCAAGTAGACCAACTTAATTGGCTTTTTTAACTTAATTTTATCCAATAGTTATATCTTTTGTAAGTCTTTAAACGCCACAAATTCTTATTCCCGCTTCTTTAAAGCCATTTCAGTGAAATGTTTTCTAAGCTTTCATGTTCAAATAGCAAAAAAAAACTTAATTGCTTTTTTATAGCTTTTAGCAAACAATGTTTTGCATTTAATTTTTTTTGCAATTATTGCGTTAGTGTTTCAATTTTATAGCGCACTTGTATTAGCAAAATCAGTCAGTATATGCAAGAGAATATATGGTATATGCATTGACTACAGTTTTTGGGGAACAATAACGTACCTTGAAATAAAAGTAGCATAATAAAAAGCTTTATGTGTTGGAAGCTACAGAAGTTACATAGAAACGGAGACGCCATGTTGTTGAGCAGGGCTTGAGCTACACGGGGATTACAAAACAGAAAAGATTCAAGTGATTGTTATATGCAGTTTTTCCACTCTGGCTACACACAGGTGGGGATGATTTTTGAACTTAATCGAGGGATTGCATCCATTGTATTTCCCTTGACTATTATTTCTTTATTTTTTTGGTCTATTCTGCTTATCTCTACCCTCTAAGAACTGCAACCAGCAGGAAAAGAGGAGTGAAAAGCGAAAATACGCTTAAAACAAAACTCACCCTTATCGGCGTGCTTTTTTTGGAGGGAAAAACTGAAGATGCTGGATGTTGTTTTGTCTGTCTGTCCAGAGAACACGTGATGTCATAATCCCAGCATGCTTCGAGGGTAAACAGCTGAGTTAAACAACAACAAAAAAGGTAGACTTGAAAAGCGTGAAGTCAGAGCAGAAAATAGCAAAAAAAAGAGACAAGAATAGCAATAAAACCTCTATAATTTAACCTTAGATAGTTCTATCAATCTGTATCCATCGAAAAAGGCTCCTCAAAATGCCATTTTGCTGAAAACCCCGACGATATTTGACTCAAGGTACTCCACCAAGGTAAGTGGGGCTTTCTTAAGCCAGCTCAAAATAAACATCAATATTTGGTCAGAAACATAAAAAAATACTGGTTTTCAAAAAAGTAGTATTGTAATTCAATAAGATAAGATCATGTAGATTAATATCTTTTAGCCAAGTTCCATTTATTAGGAAAGAAAGCTTTGAAATACTCAAAATATCTTGTAAAATTTGAATTAAAAGTACAAACCTTAAGATTCCTTTACTAACAAGACTAACATTTAAATGAAATTTTGTTTAGTTTTTATTATATTCTGTTTATTCTTCGTTAATAAATTCTCAAGGAATATGAGGGTATATAATCTTCCAGTTATTCATTCATTTGTGGGGTTTTTTTCAAGATTTTTAGGAATATTTTAATAAAGCCTATAAGCTTATTTTTTTACCATCAAAAGATCTGATTGGCTGATATCTGTATCCTAGGTAACCACATAACCAAGGAAGCCATAGGTTTTGTTGCCACAGTTTTGTGGCTGTATGAGGTCAGTGCAGTCATCACACTTCACTGATGGCTCCCTTCCAGTATTTGTTTTCCCCAACACCTTAAATTTCTATGTCAAGGACCAGTCTACCCACAAGCAAATCTTGACTGTCTACAACCCCTATGAGTTTGTGCTTAGGTTTAAAGGTATGTACTTTAAGCACTAATTAAGGTATAATTAGCATTTATTTTAAAGCCAGCAACCAAATATATTTCTAGATCTAGATATATAGACCCACCTAACTGGCCATCGATGGGCAAATTTTGCCCACAATAATGATTTCCAAAAATAGTTTTGAATTAATGATACAAGGAAAACAGCAGGTGAGATATCACTACTTAGGATTAGTTGTCTGACTGCCAAGAAAAACAAAGCTGTCTGACTTCATTTTTTGAGCTGTATAGCTTTATAATATGGAAGGTTGTAAATGATATTGAATTGTTTCTGAGTAATAACCACTATTTAATTGGAAGCTCTAATAATTTATTGATAAAACCAAGAACCTAAGGACTTTGTTTTTCAAACCACTTATTTGTTTTCTGTATTTTTTTGTTACTGCTTGCATTGCAACTGAAGGGGAAAAACAGTTTTATTAACCCTGAAACAACCTCCTCACTGATCATGTTCTGGAAATGGCTAACTCACAGATTGTTTGAACCCTGAAAAAATCTCCTGTCTGATCAAAGTCAGGGAATGGTTAACTCACAGATTGAGCAAACCCTAAAACAACCTTCTGTCTGATTGAAAATAGGGAATTTTAATGGCCAATGTACTCACAGATTGAATTTAAATTTAGTGTATTGCAATGGTATACCTTATAATTTCCTAGAGGGAGGAAAACTGGAGTAACTGTACAAAAACCAGTAAATCGAGGGAGTTAAATACCAAGTCTAACATTCAAACACACAATCTCAGGCGAGTGCATAATTGCTAGACCACCTTTGGTTGCAACAAAAGTCACTACAAGTTTACTGAACCAGTTGTCAAAATTAATTGAGCTTTATTTATTTGACAGTTTTATGTACAGCACCAAGCCGTTATCTGGTTGTGGATGCCGAGGGTCTTATCAAACCACGATGCTGTGTCGATATGTATGTTCAAATTTAAATATTGTTAGAAAATGTATGCAATGATAATATTATAGTATAAGAATCAAGATTGTGTGTGCAAAAAACAAATTGTACAAATTTTATACCCTGAAACAACCTCTTGGCTGATGAAAATCAAGGCAGGGCTAACTCACAGTTCGAATCCTGAAACAACCTCTGTTCTGATCAAAGTCAGGGTATGGCTAACTCACAGATCCAACCCTGAAACAACCTCTGGGCTGATCAAAGTCAGGGTATGGCTAACTCACAGATCCAACCCTGAAACAACCTCTGGGCTGATCTAAGTCAGGGTATGGCTAACTCACAGATCAAACCCTGAAACAACCTCTGGACTGATCTAAGTCAGAGCATGGCTAACTCACAGTTCAAATGCTGAAACAACCTCTGTGCTGATCAAAGTCAGGGTATGGCGAACTCACAGATCGAACCCTGGAACAACCTCTGGCCTAATCAAAAACAGGGCATGCATAACTGACAGATCATTGAAATTTCACCCAAGACCCCAGAGGTGAGATGCGCGTGTACCTCTTCTATGCCACCATTGATTCCCTATAAATACCTGGTGCATATTGATGATATACTTTTCACTTCAGAGTAATACGCCATACAGCAATCCACTCTACTCCCATCAACCAACAAGACAAGTTCAGGCTACAGGTCTTTGAACATGGTGTTGATAAGATTCTAGGAAGAAAGGAAATTCCTTCCGTTATTCTTTCAAGTAGAGTTGGCACTGAGGTGAGATGCAATGTGATCATAATGCTGTATCTGCCCAGGCGAGCATTCTTAGAAAAACCTTCTTAACCATCCATCCATCCATCTCATTTTATTTATCTATCTATCCATTTATTTTCTCTTTTCCATAGAAAGAGAAATCAACAAAGCCTTCTGACAAATCAAGCAGAATAGAAAATAAAGCTGCAGTATTCCGAGATGCTGTTCCTTATCATGGTGAGATAAAGTACATCTTAATAGTACACCTTATAAATCATGTTTCATTGTCTCTTTTTCAGACCACATTTCATTATGTAGGGTATCATTTCTTTGTTTAAAGCATGTTGTAATAATGTCACTGTTGCCTCTCTTGAAATACTGTTAACTGGCCAATCAAACACAGCTGTCAAGAGTACCATTAAAGCAAGTAGTAATTACATCATGGTGGTTGCCATGGTATAAAAATCTCTATTGCATCTCTAGAAATTTAATATAATGGCAAATAACATGGTACATTAAATCAAACATTGTCAAGAATACCATTAAAGCGAGTAGTAATAGCGTCATGGTATGCTAACCATGGTAAGATCTTCTCTCTTGCACCCCTTGAAATATACTGGCTCATAACATGGTAAATGTCAGGTCTACCATTAAGGCATGTTATAGATGTCAGACAAGGCAAAGGTATCATTAGGGTATGTCATTGTCGTCAATCTAGTTACTTAACAATGACATTTTACTTTACATGACAACTTTCTTTGTTTGTACAACATTTTGACTTTAAAGTACATTATTCTTGTAATAGTGTACATTACCTAGTGTCCAATTTACTTCTGCTCTTACGATAAGGCTGGACAACACTCACATGACCATGAAATTTTGTTTCTCCGTGCTCTGTGTAAAACCTGTTTGGAAATATACTTGTTTATGTCCATCTGCTCTTCCTCAATCTCAAAATCAGGGCAATCTAGGCATACTTCTATAACAGCTATTCTAATGTAAGAAAACTGTAGACTGATTCCATAAGTCATAGTTGTTGCTCCTTTGTGGGTTGTGGCCGCTCAGCTAGTGGTGTGTGAGCGATATCCAGAAGAGCAAAAACACTGACTTATGGAATCAGTCTAAAGAAACTATTGTTGTTCATATCAAAATACTTCACACTGCAACAACATCACCAATACCTACACCAATATTCACATTATAAACAACTAGATATACATATAACAGGATACAATTCTACAAAATAATTTAGAGTTATTTAAGCTTATCCTACAGTTACTAAGAACCTTATCTCTAGCAGAACAATTTTTTTGTAGCAACAAGTTTAAGGTTGATGTTGCCCATAGCAACATGCTTCATGTAGATACTTTATAATATCATACAGGCACAGGTTACACTCCAAGCATCTGGGTAGTACTACTAGCCATCGCGTGTATCGCTGCAGTCATGCTCCCCCTTCAAGGTGAAAGCACTTCCTCTAGGTTGCCTAGTTACTTACATATGTCTGTCAATCAAAAACTAGTGGCAGCGTTCATTCTAGGTGAGTTTAATATCAAAATTTCCTTTAATCTTATTATGCACACCCTACAGATATTCCCTTCCATTCCCAAAATTTCTTTCCCACTAACTTTTTTATATATATCTCATTTTAGGATTGGTAACAATGGCCCTACTTAAAACAAACTGATGAACAATAAATCTACGATTCCTGAAGGACAATCTTCCATAAATATTCCAAGAGTGTAATTCATTTTCAGTTTTTAAAAATAATTTTGAACATTTTTAATTAGGATAATTAAATTTTTAATATATAAAATTTTTCTCGTGTCACGAATGTTTGACTTTCTCACATACGAATGCGCATGCATAAATAATATTTCAGGGGGTGGACCAGAATAACTCGCGGGGACATAAGCTTGCGGATCGTCAAGTCGTCCAGTTCAAGCATTTTCATTGGCTGAACAGTCAATCTTGCTGACGCTCCCTGACCGTGCCGTGTGCCTAACTTATTACACTTACGCGAAATCTCCTCTAGAGAATATTTTGCACTAATATAACTTTAGATAAACACCTTTTATTCGTCATACTCCAGAATGCATCTCCCTAATAACCCCATGTCGTGTCCAATACGCATTGGTGGACGGTATGATTTTTCACTTAGTCTGAGACTATTAAATAAATTGAAAGAAATAACTGAAATAAATTAAGACCACATATCATGCCAAGGCTGTTCTTTGTACATTGTTTCGTGAGTCTTTGTTTTCCTCATGAATAAGACCTTATAATTCATGATAAGCAAAGAAAGTTCCTTCTGCTCATTTACAAATTTACAATTTTCATCGTTCAATTCGGTCGTCGCGCATGGAAATTTTTCTTCATCCATGCACTATTTCAATGCTGATTTTTTCTCCTATTTATCTTTTTTCATTTAGTATCCTTCCTCTAACTTTTAGTCCAGTTTCTAATTAATACAGAAACAAAAGTCCTTCGAGTTCAAAACCAAAGTTTGTTTTGTAAAATATTAAAAAGGCCGGCAGCACAAAACTAATGACATCACAACCTCTTAAACAAAATGAAACGGTTTTATTATTCCGAAAATTAATTGTGGTTACGTACACTACTGTTCTGTTCAGACGTCAAACCTTTCATGTGCCGCTTTTTTTCGTTGAAACTAGTAGAAATATGTAGAACACCTTTCTCAACAAATGCCTTCTGGCGCTAAACAAAATGAACGGTTGTATTATAAAATAGTTGTCGGCGTTTTCTTAACCACTGCCTTCAAAAGCAAAATTTCAAAGTCTGAAGTGGACTTTTTAAAACAAGTCCGAATATTCCATACTGATACAATCTCTGACTTATTTTTCATAGTTATGTTAACCACTTGAATTGCGCCATTCAAGTTCTTTTTCTGCACTTTTCTATTTTTGCGTAATTGATATAATTTTAGTTGAGTCTCCACTTATGCGATCACTCTCTTAAAACGCTTAATACGTAAAAAAATAAGCGCATTATGAAATAAGCTTTACATCATCCTCTTGGACGATAACCAAAGTTTACTTATTATCTAAGTGAAAAAAATCAGCTCACGTTATTTTCGAGCATTTCCTGGGGCTTTCTCGGAAATTAAAAAGTAAAGCCAGCAGGCATTAACCATCGAGAAAGTGAATCATTTGCGCACACGGTTAAAGCATCATGAAGCGAGGAACATAATATTCCATTGATTTCACATATCGTATTAACCTCCCCTAATGTATATTAATAAGAGTTTCTGAAATTACTTGCACGTTTGCGTTTGAACCTTCAAAGTGCCGCCCATAAGTAAGCAAACAGCGATAAAATCTCTGTATTAATAATTTTGATGGATTTGTAAATAATGTAGGTTCTATTAAGTGATTTGTCGAAAATGCGCTATGATCCTTTACGCAATGCGCTAGAAGGCCCTTTAAGTAGCCGTACACTCCTGTGACGTCCACTTCCGAAAAGATTTGCAGTACGAATTAAGATTTAAGAACTCTGCTTGCCTTTTAGTTGAGCTTTAATGAATTTCGATCTTTTAGCTCACAGTAACATAGATCTACATACTCTTGCTCATAGTTAAACAGACGCGAACCCGATTTTCGCTCGTCTTGTCTTGATTGGCTGAATCTCATTCTATCCTCACCGCAAATTGTAGTTATATTTATAGCATTCGTGATAAGGTCAATCTAAAAACACTGTTATTTATTTAAAGATATCACTATCTCTTTCACCATGTTGCATTACGTTTAGACTATAAGTTTACCGTCGACCACAATCAGCATGGAAAAACTTGCTAGGAAAACGCTTTTGCTTTACACGACCTCGTTGTTCTATTTCATCGTATTCTTGTATCCTACGAGTGTCGAAGGCCACGCAAGTTTCACTATCAAAGAAAAATTTCTTCTTGGATATCAGATCCAAGAAAATTTTCAAACTGACTGGATTGGTTGCTTAATGAAATGTCAGGAACACAGTGAATGCGTCTCTTACAATTACCACACCATAAAGAATTTCTGCCAGCTTAATCATCATGGAATCAAGCATGCATGTATGGCTGAAGATGTCCTGCACAGTGGAAGTCCATATGTTTTTCAACAAGTTAAGGTACGGTCCACACTCTCCGTTAAACTTAACTATTAATAAATAAAATACCACCTTAACAACCGTTGATATTAAAAACACAGATGACTTCGTTTCATTATCACTTTAATCCGATTTTTTTTGACAACCTTTCGTAAAATTTAAGCTTGAATTCTCTCTGAGAATTCTCTTGGACTGGATTGATACTGTAAAGCCGAAAACAAAATACTCACCATTCCTTACTAATCTTATTGACCCAGGCAAGAAAATAATGAAAAAGTATTACTTTGTGTCTTATCATATAATAGAAGCCTACTGAGAATGACTAGGTATGAATTTCTTGTGGACATTATAAGATATGTAATCAAAAAAATCATTGACGTTCATGACAGTACTTTGCGAAAACCTTTTGAAAGTTGATTTCTCTCTTATCTTTCGATTCCATTTCTAATTATGGTTTGATTTTATCCTTTTTAAGCCGTTTAAGTTAGTTAGTAATGTCGGTAATAAAATGTCCAAAATACTGAGGCCAAAACGAGACTGTTTAGGTATCAATATCATTTATCATAGGTAGTTTTAGATAAATTTTGGTAGAAAGTTTTGTGCTTGAAATCAATAAGGTAATACTTTGCCCAAATTAATTCTTGCTAAAGCCGAAGCAGGGCGTCGGTTTTAGCTTCTTTTCAGTTTAAGGGGAAGAAAAGCTTTTTCAGTCTGGTTTGAGTCATCCAAAACTGCAAAAACCAGACAAAACACTCGAGCAGTTATCTACTTAACCTCACAAAAGATTCAAAGCGAATAGAAAGAGCAAGAAAATAATAGAATAATTGGTAATTCGAAACTGAACTCAAGTTTGTGCTTACTTAGTCCGCGAGTACATTATTGATGAAGAGAAAAACGAAATTTAGAAAGAAGATTAAGTACAAATAAAGCTGATTCGATTGATTCCTGACTAATTTGTTTTTCATCTTAAAGGATCTCTCTCGTAGTTTGTTTTTATTCATATCGTTTTCTTTAAATAACTATATTTGAGGTTGACGTTCGTAATTTTTTTTGATGAAATTTGATGAAAAGTCTCATATTGTCATTGATTACGATCATTGATTACTTCAGTACGTTATTTATCGTGAATTCAAAGTCTTATGAATCCTTCTTCTGATAAATTCCTCTTTCCAAAACCAATGAAACAACAATTTACTATATCTTACTACCTCGGTAGTTCATAATCGCAAAAAAAAAATTCGATTTTTTATTTCGTTTCAGTGTACGTTTTAATTAAATAAATATAATTTCCATGGTTAGTGGCCACCGTCGCGTCAATATCTATCACTTATGAACAATTAATAAAGATATAACGGCAATGTATACTCACAGAAAATTGTATTTACTCTTACTATGAAGGACATGTCACCTTCGTACGTCCTACTGACACCTTACTTTTGTTTTTTTGCTCGTGTTATGACAAGAAACACATTAGACACGACAGTTTCCAGACAGAACATTTCCTACAACGATTATATAGTGTTTTTGGTGAAGAATCTCTTTCCCTCTCTCTTATTTTCAAGATAAGGTTTTTAAAAGATGTCTCATGTGGTCTGGACTAAGTATGGTTAAGTATGATGCTTTCAGTACGTCAAGGCGCGTCGAAGGATGCCAAATTCAACATCGTAATTCGATTCTTGCCATTACTTTGCATTGTTAGAGCTCTCTACGGATCTAGTGATAGACAGCCAACATTTTTAGTGACATTCAAAACAAAAAGAGCAAGCTGCTACTGTGTTAAGGCCAAAGAAATCTGAAATATTTGAAGGCAATATCCATGACCACTATAGGAAAACAGGCTCCCTAATGGATAAGCATACTGCGCATGCTCAACAAAATGGTTGGAAAAATTGCGAGGCCGTTTAAAATACAAATGGAAATTTCGAGTCTTTATATCACTAATTTTACTAACCATATGAACTAATTTTGAATATTAGCCTGTCACCAATGGCGGTTTAGCGAGTCGACGCATTCTTCAGAAATGTTCGTGCAACTGTGGTGCAGACAACCAGTGTACAAGCAACAATAAGCCAGGTAAACTATTATTATCTATCAACTATTTATTAATCCTATTATCAAGGATATCCTTAGGACCCTATTTATGTGGTTGTATTTCTTATCTTATCGTTAGCGTTTTTGATGGGATTCCTCAGAGGTTTAGCTTAGGACCCTTTTTATCTTATGGCAAATTGTGTTCGAGGAATGCGAACTTTTCAGCAATGTTTCTTCATATATACTTTGTTCTATTCAGTTTTCCTTTCATATTTCTTTCTGGGCAAAGACTCAGGTAAATCCTACGCTAGTCAGTAATAATATAAATGGAAAGGAAAGAGTTTTGAAGCTGGAAAATGTGACGCCCAAAGTAAAAGGATCAATTTGTTATTGAAGACTAAGGTCAAAAATACTACAAGAGCTGTTCTTGAACTCCTTGTTGAGAAAGTCGAAAGATTTAAAACGTTTTTAAAAAGTTTATTATGGCGAAAGGTCGTTTTTAATTAACCAAAAATTTTTTCTACCTTTAAGGAGTTGGCGATACTCCAGAACTCGCAGCCCAATCGTGTAAGGATATTCTTCGACAGAGAAGGTTTGTCTGTAGTGTATCAGGACATTAAAATAGCTTCCATTCTCAGCGAATCAAAAAGAGAGAATAGATTCAACCAATTATTAGTATTTCCATGGAACTTGACTCTTGGTTGCTGAGGCAACGAATCAATTGCAAAAACATGCGGAATTCAAAAATAGACGTAGATCTTATTACTCGAGAAAAAACTGACTTTTAGTGTCCCTCATAATATCGGATTAATTGAATATAATCCGCGCGAAATTAAAGCGACTCAAAATGCATTATTTTGTAAAATCGAGAAAATGTAATGAACACATCGCGAAATTTAAAATTTCATCCGAGAACGTAGTGGGATCTTTTTCTTCTTTTTAACCGTTCAATTAACTCGATGACTATGAAGAAACTACAACTTACAATTTAATTTGGCGCATTGGACATTTAGCGAAATTCTTAGATTATCTTTGATTATCGACTGCAAGGTATTTTCGTGAATTAGAGTCAGCTTATTTTTAAACTCTCCACTTCTCTTTAATCATTTTCTAGTGATGCTGCAGATGGACCTTACTACTTGAATGCATTCCCTAATAAGGCATTTACATACTGTTACATGACTGAGATACCCGGATGTGGCGGGGGAGGTTGGACGCTAGTCATAAAGATGGATGGAAACAAGGTTCAGCTGCATTTGATATTGCTAACTCTTTACTTTACAATTATAGTTTAAATACCATAATAAGGCCGAGGAAACTTCTATAATCGGCAATGATCGCATACGTTGCCGCATTTAAGGCGATAGGGTTTTCGTTGGATGTCACAAATAGCAACTTTATCTGTAGCGCAAGTATGAAGTAAAAAAACGAGCTTAAAATATCAACATTATTCTGGTCAGCGCTTGCCATTGTTAGCAGTGTAATTCTAGAAGTGTTGACGTGACAAAATTTTCGACATCATAATCATATTCGACACGATACGACACGACATAACGCAAGACAACACTACAACACAATACACAAGAAAACGCGGCATGACACAACACAACACAACACAACACGGCACAAAACAACAACACCACACAACACAACACAAAACAACACAACGCCACGCCACGCCACGCCACGCACGCCACGCACATAATCATATCTTTATATGCGCTTTCTTACGTCTTCCTTTTAGCAAACTTTCAAATACAATTCAACTTTATGGGAAAGTATGGCACCTTACGAGTCCCAGAACGGTGCGGATATAATGGAAAAAGAAACCCTTTTACCCACTTATTGGTCCACAAATTTTAGCAGATTGTGTCTGGGCATGAAACATGATGGTAATACCAATTGGATTGCTATCAACTACACTGCAAACAGTCTCTTCTCGGTATTTAGAAGTCCTGATAAAAAAGTAGAAACACGCTTGGATGTCAGTCAGTGGAAAAGTTTGTTGCGCAACTCGTCTTTACAGGTAAGAGAAAGATCTACCCAAAGATTTTTCAATGAGCTGGCAGGAGATGTAATGTATGAATTTTTAAGGCACGTACCGTTTCCTTACGATTAATCCACTTACTTGAGTCATGAAGAACTTGCGCAAAATATTTCACTGCAAAAGTAAAAGTTCTATGAAAAGTTTTATTCTTGAAAATCGTTTTTAATATGAGTAAGGAAGACGCATCGAATATCGAAAAAAAGACATTAGTCGTATAATAAACCTCTTTAGCTTAGAAGTAATTTTCACCCCATTTCAGACCACGTGTCATTCCCTAGAGTATTATTTCTTTGTTTAGTGGTTGCGCATTAGAAAACACATGAATATAAAAATTTAAACAAAGAATCTTATTCTCGAGAGGAACGATACATGGTCTAAAATGGGGAAAACATTACACCCATGCTAAAAGACACCTATTGAAATGCTATTGGTTTTTTGGTGTTTATTTTCAGACCGCTTGTACGGTACAAGGTTTCAATATCCTACAGAACGAAACTCCAGGAACAGCATCAGCTCGCATTGGTATCACTGGATTTCCAGGCAACGACTGTACCATAGGCACTTCGAATTCTAGAATTGGATTCGGGACAGGAGGAACATTCTACGGCATGGATGGGACTAATACTTGCGGAAACGAAGCGAAAAACGACCCAGACAACGGAGAACGTTCAATAAAAGCATTCGGATATATTTTTATTCAGTAGACATAAGTAGCAAAGAGAAATTTGGCGCGTCTTTAAAGTTGTTTGCAAGAACGTTCTTTTTTACGCGCGCATAGCGTCATTTTCAAGCGGGCTACATACCGCTTTACACAAATACCGACGGCGCTCAATCGTAAAAGAGCGTGCTCGTACCAGCGTTTTAAAGCCGCGCATTATCTTGTTAGTTTCATGTGTAAAGCTAAACCCGTCTCGGCATTATGGCGAGTTCATTCATTTACTATCGGTTGCTATCAGTAGACGCCACTTCCGGTAATAGCTGCGTTTTTGATGGCTTGTAGAATCTGGCGTGGTTTTGATCATTATTCTGGTTTCATGTCGTAGAAATAGTCAAATACATTAGTTTGAGGACTTATTTTGACATGTTTTGACTCAACATCTGCTAGTCAACATCTCTATAGGAGATTTGTTCAACTAAGGAAAGGCATATTGAGGTTTCTCGGCGACGCACGCTCACTGAAGATATAGAAGTAAGTTATAGAAGTAAGTTATAGTGCTTGGGAACTAGGTTATTCCACGCGGTCCATATACTCTCATCTTTGCATCACCGATGCTCTTCCAGCTGAGGTAGAGGTCAGACTGAGAGCAGGCAGGGGTGAAATAGATGTACAATTCCGAAGGTCGTGGGTTCGAATCCTAGCGAGGTCGGAAATTAATTTTTCCGAATTTAATTCCAAGGGCTTTCACCCGGAATAACCTCGTTCCCAAGCACTATAACTTACTTCTATATCTTTGACTATTTCATTAGTGCCACGCGGTCCATATACGCTCACTGAAGAGTTTATGATGCGAAATATTTTGCATTCATATGCGTCAGTCGCTAACCAAAATCTAGCTATCCGTAACTCGAAAAAAAACTCCCATATCGAGTATGCCTTCGCTCAGTCTTAGCCTCGATTGATTTCCTTTCATTAAGGTCCATTGTGTAGTAAGGAATGTACGCACTACGAAACAATATGAGTAGATTAAAATGCCACGGGTATTGGTTGAATAACTGAATATTATTACGCACACAACCAAGACTAAGGCCGAGCAAAGAGAACTCGGAACTGGACTATTGTGGGAGTACATGGCTTTCGTTACGAAAAATGTACTGGGGTTCCTGTAGGCCAATTATTTATTCAATTCCGGTGTTTCTGTGGGTAATTCACATTGTGAACCAATGTCTTCCATATTAGAGAATCTTGTCAAATATACATTCAAAAGCTTCAATTTTATCGAACCTTCAAACAACTTCTTCAGGCGGGAATGCTATAAGTCGATGCATGGCTAAAATTTAGGACACGCCTTAAAATTAAGTATCTGTTTTCCGTATGAGAAGTCTCTGTTTTCAAAATGAAACAAGAAAATAATCTTGCCTTGGATCTGCCCTGATGTCGCTAGTCCCATTTTAGAGAATAATGGCAATTATGTTTTTTAATTTGTTTGAAATATTTCACAGCGTTGATAGTATGTTCTTAAACAGGTGCCTACAAGAAAGCCACACAAAAAAAAGAAGAAAAGAAAGGAAAAAAACAATGTAAGTTTTGCCGAATTACAAATAAAGCAGATTCCTTTGACAAAATAATAATAATAATTTTAGTCGCTGCAGTGCAGGAAAGAAAAGAGAAGATTTAACTGGGCAATATTTCCTATTTGAATATCTTAAATATATGCCGCCCACACTGACACACAAAATTGATTTCCATCGTGCTAGTATTTAATTTCTGTGCTAATCATATCCTTTTTGTAATCACTACCAAATCCTGAAATCTGATTGGTTCAAAGGAGTGCGATTAATTCCCAAATTGCATCCTTAGGAGCTCTTAATCGCATCCTAAAAAATAATTTTTTTAAACAACAAAATAAAAATTAAAAATTTTTTTTTTAGATGCTTTTTTTGTTCGCATTTAGTTCTCCTACTACACTAAATTGATTATTCTGCACTCTTCATTGTGTCTTTTTCTTGTGTATGATTACAAAAAGGGTATATGATTAAGTGGTAACTGAACTTCGTGTCGTGCAATTTTGGTCAGAAATCAAACTTGCAATTACAAATCGCACTCCCGCTACGCGGTCGTCCGATTTTGTAATCGCTCGTTTGATTTCAGGACAAATTGCACTCCACTCAGTTCATTTACCATCATTAATTTTAGCTCTTTGAATTACTCCTCTGCGCTTAGAGAGGTATTATTTCAATATTCTCAGTCTCGTTTAGTAGCAGTAACAATAAAATTCTTTGAGCTTTGACAAGTTTATGATTAAAACCTTCTTATAATTAATTGAACAACTTTATTTAATTAAAACTCTTGTTGATTGATATTTATAGGTTTAGATTAATATTTCTCAGAGTGAATGAAAGAATATATATCAAGAATACAAGAATTATTAAGAATGTCTTCAAACTTTATTTTGGAAAAGGAACTTCTATTGCTATCTGTTTTATAATCTTACTCAATTTCGCGCCAAAATATTTTTTCTTTTCAATTGATGTTTGCTAACCAAACCCAAAAACAAGGGGATAAAAATTCATATTTTTAAATGTAAAATATCCTAGATTTTAATTTTTTGACATAAATGGCCTGTTCATATTATCAAACGTCTAAAAACTCAACGAATTATGATCTTAGGATTTTCATCAAATTTTGATTGCCTGCCGAGTACATCCGTCATTATACGTATAAAGTCGAAGTTATTCGTTTTCTCGTAGTAAGATTATTCAATCCTAGGCCGAAAACCGGATATCTTAGTCTGTTGGATTATATTTTTAAGCTCGTCGTATAGGGTTTTTAGCTTGGGTGACGTTTGTTCAATTTTCCAACAAAACTTGAATTTCATTGAACAAAATGAAATCGAGTGCTTCGTTCAAACTATGTCAATATTGCACCAAAAATTATAACAAAGAAACTTTCTTAAAAATCGGAAGAAAAACTAATAAGTTCGGCTTAATTTTGAAAAAAAATGATATCCAAACATTTTTGTTATCAAAAATGAAATAGAGCGAAAAACCAATTTTCGCTTTATAATTAACAACTTCCTTTTCTTTTTTTCTTGCTGTAAATCGTTGTCATAGTTACACAAATTGGCGTTAAATGCGTTTCTACCTGTGTGTTTGTTCAACGACGCTTCTTTGGGAGCTATTTACGCGTTATTGAATAAACATTTGGCTATGTAAAACACTTTAGGGCTAAAAACGCCAATGAAAATGCTGTTAAGTCGGACAGCATCTGCTACAAATTGGATTATTGATGTTTTCGGCGTATTATTACCTGATGCAATTTTGAGTACTGAGAACAATTCTAGATATCAATAGTCAGCCTTGACGCCAGTGAGCTTGCCGTGGACGTTTTTAATCAACGAATTTGTTAAACTAATTCTCTGGTTTAGTTTGTATAGTGCTAGGACTAGAATTTCTTCGATTTGAAGTGCGTATTCTCGTTTAACAACCAGCCTGAATTATAGTTAGCACCAAGGCACTATTGATACTGAGTTTCTTTCGAAAAACCAGCGCTTCCTTTGTACTGGACAAAAACCATCTTGTACTCTGACTGAATAAGACCTACAGGTAAGAAACTAGTAAATAAAGAAAAAAGAAAAAAAGAAAGAAAGAAACAGATGATTTACCAAGAAGATTATTCTAAACAGCTATAAAATGATCAATGAGTACCTGTTTTTTATTTGTAGGCAAACTCTCGAAAAAAGGAAAAAAAACTCCGTTCAAAGTTTTTGTCCCGTTTGAAAACAAGAGTAAAGGTTCAAAACATTAGTTCTGGGAATTTACACTATTCGTGAACAGAAAATCATCGTCATAAAGAACCAGTACTCAAGAGAACTGAAGCACTAAGGAAAACGGTATTCAATGATGTGGGGACTTCTAGTGTTTCTTTTTACTAGTTTTTTCCATCTCTCCGAGCCATTCTCTCCCTTCACATACATGGATAAGCATTTAAAGGGATCGCAATTGAGATTCATACAAGTGGAAGATTGGTACGAATGTATCAAACAATGTCAAGAAGAGCCTCTTTGTATATCGTATAATTTTGACAACAAGAGCGAGTGTCAGATAAACGGACATGGCTTGGAGAAACGATGTCAGGCTGAAGACGAGTTGACAAGCAGTGCTGGATGGATTTATCACCAAATAAGGGTTGGTAAAGGACGATTTTCAAGTTGCAATTTTTCCTTAAAATTGTTGTGCGTGCACACGACATGCCCAGGTCAAGTTCGGATTCTAGGCGCATAAAATAGTCTTAAACGAGTTGTACAGTCGATTTACACGTATCGTCAGCGTGTTATACAGTTGCGAGGAAAAAATCATACCGCGTAAATGGGCCCGCAACAATTTCCAAAAGTAGTTTTTTTTATTTTCTTAAAAACGGTAGTTAGGTAGTTATTTTCCCAACGCTATAAGATGGATAGATGGATGGATGGATGGAGCAGAAATGATCAATTAACGGATTAGGTTAGGGCAGAAGAGAACGTAAAACGAGCTCGTTCTGTAAACAGCGCGAACCAACCTAGACGCTATTAGAACCATTTTAAAGGTAGAAAACATAATTTTTGGATTATCATTTTCTTGCAACATTTAATGTTTGTATCGAAACAGCTAACAATCGTTAGCCGCGTTACATTCTTCGTTAATTAAATGCATTTCATCACGAGCTCTATTGCACGCATGGAATATAGAAAAATGAAATTATTTCTGATAAAATCAATATCTATTTATCTACATTTGAAAACAAAAGACGTAACTCAGGTACGAGTGACGTAAGAACTGACGTCATGAAAATGACGTCATAAGAACCTGTTTAGCAAGAATATCGGGTTATCTTTTAAGATTGTTGCTTTTTATTGGCAACAGGAAGTGACGAGAAAGACAACGAGAGGAAAAAAGCAAGGTTCGTGTCCGTGTAACTGTGGTGTTAGCAATCAGTGCTATGTGGAACCAGGTAAGTAGCTCTTTAGGATATAATCTATCCTCTCCCCTCCCCCCTGATAACTAGTGCTACGTGGAACCAGCTAGGAACAGCCATTCGACTTTTATCACGTCGTAACGCTATGCTCATTTAATTTCCATGAAATCTCTTGCCATTTGGTTTGAACGATTATCACTCATCCTAAAGCGTTTGAATACCGGGACCACGCGGGTCGACCGTTCAACATGGCTGCCACGTGATAAAACTAAGGTATATGGCATGTCAATAATTTCATGGATGAACCAATCAGATAATGGAATGCGCAACTATGAATCATAGTGCTGTTAAAATGGAAGCCATTGAAGTGTCACTGTCGTTTTTTTAAAATCTAGAATATGGTGATGTTCCGGAGAAAGCAGGAAGTTCGTGTCAGGATATACTAGACAGACGAGGGTAAATACGATATCATTGGATGCATATCTATGGGACGAAAAAAAGAAATGAAAAACATAAGTTTTCGGTCACGTCACTCATCCGACGTATCAACCTCGCTCAAACGGGGTTGACTCAGTTTCTTTGTTGCCATTTTTTTTACTGGACCACGATTTCAGGAAATAAGCAAAACGATAGCCGTGAAAACAATGCACCAGATAGACTAGTTTCTTTTTCCACTTCGATTCAACGTGCCACCAGTGCGTGGCAGGCTGTACAAGGGATTAGATGATGTGGTCTGGGGGCCCAACGAGTCTCTCCCCTGATGCTTCGGC
Organism: Actinia equina; assembly: GCA_011057435.1. Taxonomy (NCBI): domain Eukaryota; kingdom Metazoa; phylum Cnidaria; class Anthozoa; order Actiniaria; family Actiniidae; genus Actinia; species Actinia equina. The sequence goes on from WHPX01000290.1 coordinate 930,856, forward strand.
TAGAACACAATCCTGCGTAATCCGTACACCCAAAGGGCAGGGGGCCTTTACAGTTTGTGGACGTGGTTTCGAATCCAATCGTATCCACAATCTTAACACCTGAGTTTTGGGCAACTTTTTATAATTGTATCCTCAAACCACTTTTTTTTCGGTGGTCGACGCGGGCTCATGGTACGAGATTGATTTTTAGGCAGTCATTTTTATCAAAATGACGGGAAAATTAATTTTCAAATTAAAATATAATTTATTCGGCATTTGTATATCTTTTGTTTTTTAGGCCTGTCCAAAACCGCGCATACTACCTGAAGGGAGCAACTAAACCTGTTTACTGTCACATGACAAGCATTTCCGGATGTGGAGACGAAGTGGGCTGGACACTAGTCATGAAGATCAATGGCTCAAAGGTAGTGCGTATTTCTAATATAAATGTGGAATTTACGGGAGCCCTGTCACGGAGTGAGTCCTTCGAATTTTGTGCCGTGAAAGAAAAACACGTACCGCACGTCAAATTGAATTCGAGGAGAACAGTTTGAAGTTCGTCCGACAAAGATAGAATGCTCTTAGTTGAGATATCTTAAAGTGCTACTACGACGAAAATCGCTCAAACTTGGATTCAGCTGAAACTTCCTAAAAATACTCTTTAAAGGTCCAGTAATCACTGTATGAAGTGTTTTCTCGATATTCAGGACGAAAGTATGATATTTTTACGATTATTTTTTTGGAGTCTGTGACGTCATACACTCACATCAAACATTGCTACATATATTTCTTTGTATATAAATCCTTAATTTATTTTATTCCTATGAAGCCCAAAGGGTAGCTAATGTGCTTATTACACATTACTTGTGACTATAATTTATATTTTGGGGTGTTTGGGTATTTCTTTCTCCCTTTACTACTGATATTTTGATCATAAACTACAAAGAAATGTATGGAGCGATGTTCGATATTGAGTGTATGACGTCACAGACTCCAAAAAATAATCGTGAAAATATCCATACTTTCGTCCTGAATATCGAGAAAACACTTCATACAGTGATTATAGGACCTTTAAAGAGTATTCTTAGGAAGTTTCAGCTGAATCCAAGTTTGAGCGATTTTCGTCGTAGTAGCACTTTAAAAAATTAAAAATTGCCAAAGCATCATAGTTAGCCTCATCCACTGCGGTAATAAAAACACGTCCGTTATATTTTATTCATAGGGCAATTATCTGAGTTCGACAAATACTGGGTTTCTGCATGGTCTAGGTTCAGTGCAAAGAATACCACATGTTTGATATCGCAGGAAAACCAATGTGCTATCAATGTGATTCAGCTGATGAGCATTCCGGAAATGACGTCATTGGCCATATTTTTCTGCGAAGGATCTATGGGGGTGTAGGGTGGGGGACATTAGAGACTTAGCACGACTTTCTTGTTAGGTACCGCAAAACTCAAACTGAAGTTCAACGTCAGGTGTTTTCCATCAAGCTTTCGATATTTAGCAAGGCGTCTTAACAAAGTTGTTGCTGGAAGAGCCGCTATATTGAATTTCATTGATGCCGAGTGTTAATCCGTGTTTGCGGGCCTATTTCTTGGCCTCACTCGTAGCCGGGTTGGCGGTGAGCCTGATGCAAACTAAACCGGAGTGCTACGATTAAATCTCATATTACACAATAGACTGGTTGAATATTATTTAAATTTTTTCGCAGTTATATCCAAGAAAAATAAGAGGATTGATGTTTCATCCTCAGCAATGAACGATAACCCCCCGTTCAAAACCCTAGATTTTCCCCCTGATATTATCTTTATTCATTTTTTTTCAGTCAACCTTCAGATACGATTCCAAGTACTGGACTTCAAAGATGCCAGATAAAAAAGAATACCAACCTGAAAATGGAGCAAATCTTGACGAAAAAGAGACTAAATTGGCGACCTTTTCAAGCATTTCTTTCGAAAACATTTGCGTGGGAATGAAATCAGTAAATTCTTCATCGATTCGATGGCTCAACAAGAATCTATCGTCGGGAAACTCTATGTTGACAATTGTGGAAAGTAGTCATGCAACGCCTAGATTTGGGTATGACAAAGAAACGTGGTTAAGACTTTTGCCTGGATCAACGCTGGACGTAAGTAGAATGGTTGTAATACGAGTTTTATATTTAACACTTATAAAATAGCTTTTTCGTGTTAGGCGTTCACAATTTGTGGCGCATGCGCAATTTTATGGAAAAAAAATTCACAACTTTTTTTTACAAGATCGTAGCTTTGTTAAATGCTAAAATCTCTCGCCTTTATTTCATCTCAGGATGGCATAACGAAAGATGGCTTCAATGTACAACCATCAAGCGGAGACGGAGCTCGCGTTCGCATAGGAGTCATTGCTTATCCTAAATCAGGTAATTCTGGCCGTTCCCATCTCGTACATTGGATTTGGCGCAGGCGGTGATGCTGCAGCCGCGAAGCACATGGCTCGACTCTCATGTGGGAATGTCAACGGCGGGCACTATATCCCAGCTTTTGGTTATATTCTCGTCAAGTGAATGAGATCAAACACAGCTTACTGAAACAATATTTGAATGAGCATAACAAGAGTTTAAAAGGTTTGATAAAATGTTCACGAAGCACCGAAATGAATAGTAGTTATCGAGCTGGAATTCCTTTACTCAAAATGAATTCGAATGGAATATTTTATACCATTGTAATTCGGGATGAAAATGGTTTTCATTTGAATGGGAAGGGAGGGTCCTAGATACTGAATTAATGATACGTGACGTCATAATCTCTTACGAAGAGCACTAATATTAATTATAAGTGACAAAAAAGAGCGACTGATCTCTCTCATCACTACCAGGATCTAGCTTCTGTTCGAGTAAATCAATGAGAAAATGTTGTACAAATACGCCACACCATAAGCCATTCTGAGGCCGAGTGGAAAACAGGGTCGAGTTGACATTGCAATGCATTGTGGGGCAGTTCGAGGGGACATATTAAGATGGCGTATATTTCGTTTATTAAAACAGCCCCACAATGCACTGCAATAGCAACTCGACCCAGTTTCCCTCGGAATGGAATGAAATGGCTAATTCAACAGCTTTACTCATTACGCGAGCATCGATATTTAAAGGTGCGTCATAGTTGTTTTCCCTGGTGACACTTGATTCATTTGTCCTACCTTACATAATTGGATCGATCAGATTTTCGTAACATATGAAGGACTAGGTTCTGATGACATTTTGTAGTAATGTTCGTTTTAGCTGCATCGGCGCTACCATGGTGATGATCAACGAATATTCCCGAAATAGTTTTCGTGACTAACAATGATTTTTTGATTTTGCATGCTTCCAAATTAACGAATTGACAATCTCCAATTTTAAATTTGCAATGTATAACACAAGTTATAAAGTTATCAGGATTAACTTCAGCCTTGTTTAAGATAAATTAAAATAAAAGCGAAATAAAACGAGAAACACGTGCACTGCCTCCACGAAATTAACGTTTCTTGAATACCCTGTAAATAATTTAGATTGCGATTACGAAATCGATCGAGGGTTAAATAAAAATAAATGCACTAATCATCTATGGTCTAGGAGCCGACTAACCTCTCCCTTAGGTGTCTGCCTGATCAGTTTGTAATTCCTCCCGCGATAGCGGTGTTGGGGCCAAAATCTACGGCGTAGCCGTAAGTCCATACGACGGTTCAACGCTCGATGTCTGGAAGTATGGTCCTGGTTATTTTGATGATTAAATAAGAAATATTCTAAAACCACCTTTAGAAACTGAATTAGGTATTGCAAAAGACGTAAATGCCGGCTTCGCGCTACGACGGTTCAGCTTTCGATGTTGTTATGGTTTTGTAGGTCTACTGAGGTCTTCTAAACTTAATAATTTGATGTATATATGGTATGCACTCTAGCCTAGCTCTGTTTATATAATATACATCTCGTACTCAAACTCTTAGTGTTAGATTTTTATTAGCTGAAAAAATTCGACTTGACGGATAACAAGATAGTTGACTTTAAAGATTAATATTATGCCCTGTCTGTTTGCATATATCCAGTAGGGCTTTCTCTGTATTGTGCTTGTCTGCTTACTGAGATCTCGTTGAACCACTTCGCCTTCACATTCAAAGATATATGATCTCAAAATTTCTCTCAAGTTTATACATCGGTGTCTCCGGAATACCCCGAATCGCCGGACCTCTTACTACTGCTACGGCTCGCCTCGTTCGATCCACTTTGCGTGCTCTTCACAGACCCTTCCTCGATCTTCGGAACTTCATTCAACTTTATTCCCAAAAACCACGGGTGCTTTCGTATGTTCTCTATGCTAAGTCGCACAGATACATCTGCAACCAACATTTTCTTTACCAAGTCTTTCGCCTCATCTGATACCTTTCTCCGTCTCGAGAAAACCACCTCTCGCGACACTTGTTCCAGGAGGACCTTGAGGTTGGTGTCATCAAAGGGAAGACTCGCGCAAACCATCGTGTATAACACAACCCCTAGACTCCATATATCAGCCAAGGTGCCATCATACGCGATGCCGCGTAGTATCTCTGGAGGCGCGTATGCATAAGAACCACAGAATGTCTGACTCAAACGCCTCTTTCCAGTCTCGGGCATGATGTGCTGTGTGCGCGCAAAACCAAAATCTGAGACGATAATTCGATTACCGTGGTTCAGTAGGATATTTTCGCATTTTAAATCCCGATGAACCACACTTTTGTTGTGCAGATATTCCGTTGCGTCGACAAGCTGGTGGAAAAGTTTCCTTGCCTCGTCTTCTTGGATTGGACCATTTGTTCGTATGAACTCCAAGAGGTCGCCATTATCTGCTAGATCCAGTATGATGTAGATTCTAGAGCTCGTCTCGATGGCTTCGTGGAGTCCAACAACGTTTTCGTGGCGCAAGTGTTTCATGACTTGAATCTCGCGAGGCAGGAACTTGGTCAAATAATCTTCCGGAGCTTTTTTCTTCGTAACTATTTTAACGGCGACTTGTTTTTTAAGTTTCCTCGAGTAAGCAGCCTTTACGACTGCGTATGAACCTGCGTTATAACAAGTTAGGCCGAGATTATTTCGCGCACTAGGAACATTTTTCTACGACCTTAAAAGTATTAATTTAGACCGCTTTATGTTTGTGCTGCGCGGCATCTGGACTGGTTGTTTGGATCAGGGGTTACTTGAAAAGTGCTCTAAATAAGAATAACGTAAGGGCTTCATACATTAGAGTCCTCTTTACCTTCAGTATCATTCCCTAGAGTATCATTTCTTTGTTTGATGGTTATGTATGAGCTAGACACATGAATATGGACACATCTTAAACAAAGAATTTGTTCACAAGAGATTGACACTGTGGTCTGAAGAGGGAAAACATTACACCCAAGGTGAAGATGGCTATTCTAATAGAGATTCATAACCTTACGTAGCATTTGTCAAAACAGAATCAAAAGATATCATATTGTTTTGCGCACACACGCGCGCTCTAAGGCGGGGACACATGATACGACGCCAGCCGAGCGCGAGAGACATCAAGTGCCTTACCTTTTCCCAGAGTGTCCCCTAGAGCATAACCATAAGCCGATAATACTGGAATAGCCGTATCAAACGACTGACCCCCGTCTTTGTCCTTTGATGAATGTCTGGACTCGGATCTTGCACGCTTTGATTCGGTTTTTTGCTTCGCTTCCCCGTTAGCAGTCGCAGAAGATTTTTTTTCGCCATTTGTGCTGTCCGATGGAGTTGACATACGTTGAAGATAGTGGAAAACACGATTTACGGTGCGTCCCAGTATCTTGACGATGACATAGGTCGCCGGCTACAGGTCTTGAACGTAGCCCGTCACCTAGAAGCGGTCGTTTTGGATCGCCTAAGTGATGAGTGTGTTGTCCTTCTTCTCGTTCGATAGAAGCGCGCACAGCATAAATTGACCAATTAGAACAGTTATATCGAATTTGTTGAATGATGACGTCATTATTTATGACGTCACAATTAGGGCTTTTTAATTCCAAACGTAAAATGCCACTGATTATTCAATTAAAATATATTAATTAGCTAATTGAATATTATAAATAATATTATATTTGTTGTTTTCACCTCAAGAAGCCCGAGTAATTTAATTTAAAAGTTCAGATATCTTTGATCGATTACGAATTTGCGTCAACCAAAGGAAGCCCGAGTAAATCCTCTAAATCTTTTGTCTTCTGTTTAAATTAAAGGGGAACACCACCTTGAGAGAAGCGCTTGTGGAATAAAAGTTTATATTATACTCAACTTATTCTTAAGGCCTTAAGTCCCTCTCTTTCGTAGCTTTCGAGAAATCCTGCCTGAAAGTAACGATAAATTGAATCCCAGGAGGCCGCCATCTTGAATACAACACTAAGTCTGCAATAGGTCAGCAGATGCTCTGTGTGACGTCACTGCGTGCTTCGATCATATCAGTGATGAGAAAAAAGTTCAAAACAAAGAAGAAAAACACAAAAATAATGAGTTCTTACTTTCAGGCAGGATTTCTCGAAAGCTACGAAAGAGAGGGACTTAAGGCCTTAAGAATAAGTTGAGTATAATATGTAGATTTAATTTGGTAAGAGCGACTAGCTAGGCGAGCAACACTGATCTTGGCGGGTTTGTCTTTCACCCTGTTGGAGATAGATTCTCTGTTTATAACTTAGATGAGTGTCTGGAGTTATAAAACGGGAGAGTTTTATTATTACTTTAACAAAATTTCCATTAAAAAATGGATTAAAAATAAAATAAATATTTAGATTAAGAAAAAAAAAATACTAGTAAAACAAAAACAAAAAGATACTAAAAAACTTAGTAAACGAACTCAAGTAAGGAATAAAATCAATCATCAAATTAAATTATTTAACCTAGTATTTAATCCCTAGTCTGCTGCTATACGAAAACTTCTTTCAGCATCATGTGAAGAAAGCACTAGAAACGAAGAAGCAGCCTGAAGGATTGTGGAATGAATGCCTACTTATTTTGAATCTTATTTCGCATTCCTAGCATCCCACTTTTATAACTTCCTTACATTTTGTAACGGCACGATTCTTTCATGTAATACATTCAGTACCGACTTACTGACTCAACTGAGCTTAGACTAAATAACTTCACAGTTAAATGAGATCATTCGTGTTAACCTTTAATGCTAAAAATGTCTGAATTTCTGGGTAGAATGCCAGTATATTCAGTAAAATAACTACATCGAATGCCACTTGTTTGAATTGAAATTTCACGATAGAGTGACGAGCATTATCCGAACATTTTACGACTTCCTAATGATAACTCGAAAAAGTAACGATTGTTCACAGAATCGTCTAAAAGGTTTTGCGCAACATCTGACCGAAGAATTTCTGGTTTTAATACGGCATAAACATGTACTGCATGTACTATTACTTTACTTTACTGTACTGATTAATTTACTCTGGTATTCTCACAGAGCCAACAGACCTTTCCTGCGATAGCGATCATGGTGCATTGTGGTCTAGCCTGAGTAAACGGTAACTTTTATTCATCATACTTAACTACTTAACATAGTGATTTTGGGTTGGTATCCGAGCTAGACCAAGATGAAGTAGTTTATTCAATTCGGAAAAGGCCTATTTTAGTCTCTACCAAGAAAAAAATGCCTTTGGGCGAACACAGCTGACAATTTTTCCTGATTGGCTAAGACAGTAACCAATAGGCGCCAAATCAATGAAATGGGAACCGGAAACCTTGTTCATGGTTTGGGTTCTCGGGTTCAACCAGCCTTCTGCACTTCTTGGCGGAGACCAAGGCAAGATCTTGAAACGATAATGTCTAGCTGTTCTAGTAACAGAATATGCATCGCGGTGCAAGCTGGTCCCTATTAGCGCAATATTACCCCATTACTGTGTCATATATAGACATAAATTCTCTTTTAAATGAAATAGCATCATTTGATTGGTTTTCTTCTAAATAATTCCGAAATCTGTTTTCCGCGTTATTGACTAAACGAAGCCCTTATATTCTATGATTCTATTTTTTTACAAATACATTAAAGATTATTACAATTATGGGAAATTAATTAAACGGTGCGCACAAAGCGCTTCTTGAACAAGATCGGCCTTACGTCAATGACGTTCACTCGGGCTCCCTTGCATAAACAGCACTAAAACGTTTGATTGCATTCGGGCTGTCTAAACAAGAAGCCCGAGTAATCAAATTGTGATCCCTATTATATTGGAAGGGAAAAATACGTTATATCTTCGCATAACTACTCTAGATTCGCTAGGCATTCCACCAGAAAACTTAGAAAATTCTATACATTTTGGAGTACTTTGCAATATTCGATTATAAAATTTAGGGAGCGGCTCTCGCTGCTCAATGTACAATTAATTCCATGGAATTAAGGATCATTGCTCTCCATGCGGCTGAAGATTCGCGATCTTGTCGAGCTCTGAGTCGCGCTGGAGATCACTTCCATCCATCTACAACAACATAACCAGGTGTTAATGTAGTTTTAATGTTGTAAGTGGCAGCCTTGTGGGCAAAAGAGTGGGGTGACATTTTATACCCAGTTGAATAATTACGTGACCAACACAGCGCAATACGTCTGGTTTTTTGGCTTCCGTCGATCAAAAAAAAAATAATAATAATAATAATAAAAAAGGTAAGAAAGTGAGTGAGTGAGTGAGTGAGTAAATAAATAAATGAATGAATAAATAAATAAATAAATAAATAATATAAATAATAATAAATAAATAAATAAATAAATTTAATAAGATTATAAACGTCAAAAGCGCTCTAACGGAGCTCTTATGCTCAGGTTAAACGTCAAACTTCACAGGAGTCGAACCTAATTGACACAATGGATCACAAGGCGGTCTTCTTTGATGTCATTAGGTTCGGTTCATTTGAAGATCGAAGTTTGACATGAGTCTAATATACCTGTAGAATGAGTATTCGTTGTCAGCTCTGAAGAAGTACACGTGACTCTTATATTGAAGTTTGAAGACCAGCTCCTTGTCTATCTGGTCGGCCTGGGAGAGAAAAATCCACTGGTTTGAATCACTGAAATCCTGTGAAATTCAGTGTCTGGACAGACGTGGGGCGTCTGATTTGGAGGGAGTGCAAACCTGTGGTACTTATCTAATATTTTATTATCTACGTATATAATTCATATATAACATACCAGTCGCACTAAGGATATTGGAGGGGAGAGGGGAGAGTATGTGTGTGTGTGTGGCGGAGGGGGGGGGGGGGGATGGGGGATGGGGTGGGGGGAGGGGGTTTGGAATAGATGGTTGGGATTAGAATGTAAATAGGAAATAACTAATAATTAACTATGGAAATAACTAATTAACCTAAGGGTTTTTATAAGGGTTAGATTCGGTTAGATAGGTGTCTCCAATTAGTTTCTTAATTGTAAGCTAGAATGAAAAACACTTTAATAAAGTTATTAATATTATTATTATTATTATCCAATTAAAACTCTTAGCTTGTATGTGACGTCACATCCGGCATTTTTGTTGGACTTGGTGCGTGACATCACCATGTTGTCGAGCAACATGATTGGTTGGGCTCTTACGAATAGTTATGCTTTTCGATTGGTCCACAGTGGGAACAAATCAGTCACCACAGGTATCCCACACACTAATTGCATTCTATGAATACTTACTGGTGCAGGAAGGTCGACTAAATACCCAATGAGAGGCAGACTCGCTAGAGGAAAATCATCCTGGAAAAAAAAAAGAAACAAATTAAAACAAGCTAAAATAAAGCTGCTGCCATGGCAACAATCACGTGAATACCTGGTGAGTCTTGTAGAAAAACAGACAGAAATTGGTAAAAACAACCCATAATTTCTGCCAACGATTCCCAGTCTTGAACTTGCGAAGAAGATCCCCGCTCATGTGATTCTGGTGAAAGAAAAAATGCAAGTGAGGGTAGTATTGGTTTTATGGATGACTTACCAATACAGAGAGAGCATGTTCACTCATACTTATACTAGTGTTTCTATGCCAACACACACGAGGGGTAGACATAATATTGGAGGGTAGTATTAGTCTTATGGTTGACTTACCCGTACAGAGAGAGCATGTTCACTCATACTAATACTAGTGTTTCTATGCCAACACACACGACGGGTAGACATGGTATTGGAGTGGGCATGTCGTCTATCCAGACTCGACACAGGACTTGTGGATGTAGCCTCATCATCTGAGCCATCATCACCAGAGCTGCTTCGATGTATTGTCACAGGGGTTGGGAGGGGAAGTATTTTATATCGATTATCGCCATTTTGGTTATCTCCATTGTGAAGGTTTTTGTTATCTGACGGATTAATGGGAAATTACATTCAATACCTATATGGACATAACTCTAAGAATTTCCAGTAAGGGAAAAATAATGTCCAAGGGAATGAAATGTTGCCTTTAAATGGTAAAAACATTAAAAAACAAAAACAAAAAAGTGGTAAAAGAAACCTACGTTCAAGATAAGTACCAGTCTGTCCACTTAAGACATCCATGATAGGTTCTAGAAAATAAAATAAAAAAATGAATGAATGAATGAATAAAATTTGGTCAAAAGAACAAGTGGGACAAAAATCCAGATGAGTTTATGGATGAACTTGTCCTGAATTATGAATTATTGAAAGGAAAAAAATATTGTGTAGTTCATACCATCTTCATCGACCAGGATATAGCATTCCTCACAGAAGTACTTCGTGTTTCTTCCATTTGGTGATTTGAACATGTGGTGTGCTCTGTTATACATACACTGACTGCAGGTAGCCTGTCAATACACACAAAATACACTATAACAAGCATTATCTTAGGTATAAATGAATGAATGAATGAATAGATGGATGGGTGGGTGGATGGATGGATGGGTGGGTGGGTGGATGGGTGGATGGATGGATGAATGGATTAGTGGATGGATGAAAAGATGGATGGATGGATGGATGACTGGACGAATTGATGGATGGATGGATGGATGAGTGAATGAATGAACAAAGGTAGGGGGCTGATGGAAGTAAATGAATGGGATAGATAGATGGATTGATGGGAAACAAAGCCCCTTACCATTTCTTTTGCATGCCTGACGACAGAATTAAGATCCTTGGGGGATAAAAAAACATTTGACGTCAGTATTTGACAGTAACCATGGCTTCACAGAAATAAACATTACTGCTACTCACCTCTAACCACTTGTATTTTTCTTCTTCCGACTGAGCAGCGACCACCATGTGTTTGTTAGAGTAGGTTATGGTAAATGGGTACAGTCCATGCAGATCTGGGCCAACATCCTCAACCTAATTATACACAAATACAAATACACACACCCTTTGTTGGTGAGTTCTTTCAATGAGATTGTATTTCACATTATCTATCAAAGTGACATCTCTGTCTTTGATAGTAATGTCAAGCGTGGATCCAGAAATTTTAAATACTAAAAAATTCAAGGGGGAATCTAAATATTGAGAGGGGGTCCAAACGTATACTTCAACAAGATTTATTTCAAGCCTGTGTCCAAACGAAATTAGGGTTAAACAATCAATTCAAGCTCAGGTATGACGTGGGGTCTGGATCCCCCTGGATTCCCCATGGAGGATTCAAATATTTGAACAGCTAGCAGCTACTAAGAGAAGTAGCGAATTTATGAAAGGTTTTGTACCTTAACAGTGTGCAGAGGAATCTGTCCTTGAACCCTGAACTGATTTGTCACAGTAACTCCTTTACAAGTGTACAGTAGAAGATCTGAAAACTGTGGCATAGAGAAAACATATTTAGACAAGCTCTACTTAAATTAACTGCTTCAGAAAAAATAAATGATATATTATTACCAGGAAAAACATCCTAGGCTGTGGTCCTTTCCTGGCTATTCTCTGCAGACAACCTTCCCTGATAAAGTCCTAAAAGAAAAATAAATGGATGAGAAGTAGAGAAAACAAATATTTTAGGGATAATCTTCAACCAATGGTTTGTTGTTCAGATTAAAGCAAGTATTATTTAATTTGAATGTGGTAATAAGTAACTTACCCTTCCTTGCTGCACAAGACCTTCAACACCTATCAAGTCCCTCTGTAGCTCTATCAGTTTCTGAACATTTTCCTATTTACAAAGTGTATGATTGTTAGTCAATAAGTTTGATATGATTTATTGGTGCCATAAAATAAATGTTGCTATTAAATGACTGTAACAAATATTCATGGGAGGGTGAATGGGGTAAGAAGCGTTAGTCTTCTTCCACTAAATCCATTTAGTAATGTTTAATAAACGAGCAGGAGTGTTTTATCGGGTATAAAACATGATCTGCGAGTTTATTGAACGGCTTAAAAAACTCATGATGTAAGTTTTCATATTGTACCGAATTCTTTACGATATGAACCAAGTTTGATAGAGAATATCCAAGTTAAAGTTTATGTAAATGAATACGAATCTATATCAGATATGAAACCTCCTTCACGGTCATGATTTCTATTGTGTTTCCTCTATGAATTATTAATGAGTTTTTAAATACATATTAGGAGTTTTTTTTGTGGATGGGAGAAAATAGAAAGAAAGTTAAGAAAACTTACTAGACAAAAACCATAATGGGTAAAGAACAAGAATGGTCATAATCAGTGATGAAAAATATTGACAACATAATTGATAATAATATTATAAGCACCCCATATAAGGCCCCTATATAAGCACCCCATTATTATTATTATATTATTATATGGTAATTAAGGAGTAACGACAAATTCTAATAATAATGACAATGAGAAGCAAACATGGTACAATACCAGTTTTTTCATGGTTTCATCTGTTTCTCTGACTGCATTTCCCAGTTCAACTAAGGCAGCTTAAAAAAAAACAAGCAAGCAAACAAGCAAACATAATGATTGTGCAGTTTGGCCATGGAGTGAATCAGGGTTTTTGTTAAAATAATAGGAGATTATCATTAACTACTGGAGAGTCCTGAAGACCAAGTGAACATTTTTTCAAATTCCTAAGCTATTAATGGTAGTTTAAGTCAGAGAATTTTGCTCTCCTACTGGAGAATTCTCTGAACCTTGACCCTCGACGGAAACTCTTGTGAATACACAAATCGTAAGTTATATAATATAGTCATACCTTGCAAGTCTTTATAATCTGGGTTAGTACTTGGACAAAACTTTAATATTCCTGTTGAGAAAATCAATTAAGTGAAATAAATTAATTTAAGATTGACAATGTTTGGTCTTTAAATAAACTATGTTTAATAGCTAGGGTCTACTGGGAATTGTTTTGGATTTCAGAGCATTCTAACCCTTTTTACTTTGGTACACATGTCTTTTGAGTCCAGTGAAATCCAGAAATTATACTCAAGGGAATGAATGACACATGGTCTGAAATGGAAAAGCATTGCTCACAACACAGTGAGTAGTTTACTTTAACAGGGGTTGTGTGTAATTGGCTAGAAGAATGGAGTAAACTAACTTGCTTGGAACAACTTACTTTCGAGCAGAAATTTGTAGTGAAGAAGTCTCTGAGATGGTTTGACGAGGAATGCGTTCAGAGGGAGATAGCACACCTTTTGAGTCTGGGGTGTGAAAAGGAAAAAAAATTGAAATTGTTGTTGTCCTGGATGAAAATGACAATCAATACAACACAATCTTGCTCACTGTAGTCATTTCAACAAATGCCTACTGTAAATACTGTGACATAAGAGTATCCATCCTTACATACCTCAAATTCCTTGTAGATGGTATCAAACTGTTTGTACTTTTTCGTAGCAGTTTCCAAGTTAAGCATCACCTGATCATGTCGTTTAAGGTGTGCAACATATCGCTGTGGAAACAACATTATCATGATCAGTAACAATATACATGAAGAGCCACCTATGTGAATATGCTTTAATAAAGCCGTTATTATTATTATCATTATTATTATCTTATTATTATATCCCACATTAATATCAAAGTCATCATCTGCTTACTTTTATTTGTTTCATGTTGCTAAGCATCAGATCTCCAAATATTGGTGGCTTTGCATTCTCTGCAATTCTCTCATCCCTGAATTATGGAAAAAAATTGAACTATATACATGATGTAGATAAAACTAAACTGATCCATAATGATTTTAAGAGGGCTGACTGTCACCTAGAAAGGCATGATATAGGGTGCTTTCCATTGAGTCAAACCAATCAGTCTGACCTCCAAGTTTTTAAAAGGTACGCATCGGTTCTTATAAGATTTTAAGAACTCAGTCAATCAGTTCTATAGAACTGACTTGTACCATACCATTTAGACTTGTCAGTTTGACTTAATGGAAAGTGCCCATGGTGTCCTTTTTGGGTTCTACTATATCCTTTGTTCTTATTGGAGTGACTAGCCATCCAATCCACCCCCCTCTCCCCAGGTCTGAACTTACTAAAGTCTTATAATTCTCTTACCATAAAGCCATTCTTTCTTCTAATTCAGCCAGGAAAGTGCAATGGAAATCATAGATAGGATCAATGGTTGAAAATAGCAGGTTCTTGGAAGAATCTGGAAGAACTCCTGGAGGACTGACGACTTCTCTGAATGACTACATAACATTTACATATACAATTAATTGTTGGTTAAAGATGTTTATAACTAGCTGTTGATAATTATAATGATGGGATGAACAAATTGTACTAAAGCATAATGACTTACAATGGTTATTACTTCCAAGTCCTTTACATAACTGAAACGAAACCAAAATTAAGTAAATATAGATTCTAATTATTCATTTGTTTCCATTCATACATTCATTTTCATTCAATTATCTATTTCATTTTTCCATTCATTCATTTCTTTTCATTTATTCTTACGTTCTCTCCGTGTTCAGAAGCTCTTTTGCAATAGTATAAGCTGCCCCAGAACCTGACTGTAGAGAAAAAGACAAAAAAAAAATATTACCACTACTAACTAGCATAGTATGATATTATTTTAAACTACATTCATTATGATGTGGTTAAGCACAAATTACAATCTTTATTCACCACTTCCCCCTCAGGTATGTTTTTTACTACCACCTTCCCCTTAGGTATGTTTTGTCACTACCAATTTTAACTCAGGTATCTTGTCACTACCACCTCCCCCTCAGACATCTTTTGCCACTACCACCTCCCACTCAGGTATCTTTTGCCACTACCAACTTTAACTCAGGTATCTTGTCACTACCACCTCCCCCTCAGGCATCTTTTGTCACTACCACCTCCCACTCGTGTATCTTTTGCTGAGTATGTACCTCTACTCACCTTAGATAATGTCTGTTCTGATTTCAATGTTGTCACCAGAATTGGCGAAGCTGGAGGTGAAGCCTCAGTATCACTACGGAACATTGGTGACACTTGTTCTTCAAAAACATTGTCATGCCCATCCCGTTGCTCTGCATCATCATCCGTGCTATGACGAGAACTTGAACTCCCTGAAAACACACAAGATAAGGTCAAAATTCATGGGAAAAATTGTGGGCATGTGCAGAGGGAAATGATGCTATTTCCTGACAACTCCTTTCCTGTAAAAGGAACCTTGTGAAAGATTAACATTTTTGACCTTAGGTATATGGAAGCCCCACATGAAAGCTATGATATGAAAATTTGAATAGGGCATTGAATTTTAGTGTTAGATATCGAACTCTGATCAGTAATAACATTGCAAGTCAAATATTTTGTAGGAAAGAAGGAAAGAACAGAGAAGTAGAGAGGGAGTGTAAGGAGAAAGGAGGGGGCAAAAAATAAAATCTACTCTATCAATGTCATGCAATAAAAATGTATCATAACATTTCTAAATAGCATGACACAGCAAGGGAGCTACTTCAGTCTGAGCTGAAGTCAACAGATAACATATATAAAATAGATAATCAATAGTGGGGCTGACATAACAAGTCAATGGTAGTCAGGAAATAATGAACATATGTGAATAACCACTTCAGATAATCAGATATAAATAGTATCATCTCATGATCTAGTGCTGGTATGAGTAACATAGCCTACAGACCTGTTGAAACTGTTCTAACTAAGATCTAACCAAGATATCACTATGATGGAAATATAACAAGCATATATTCCTATTTTTAAACAAGAGAATATCTAAATTATATATGATGAAATTATTTATAAGCTAGGAGGTTGTATAGATATGATTTATCATTCTTTTCTAGCTGAAAGAAACTCAGGAAAAAAAACTCAAGAAACAAAAATTGTTATCTAAATTAGTGTTGATAGGTATAGCTGGTTTCTATCAAGAGTGATTCAGCTTAAAGGAAGGAAATTAAGTTATGTACATGTATCAGATAGGAAAACATGAGTGTGAAAGTAAAACAAACATATTGTTCTTGACATATCAAAACCAAAAGTGAAAACCACAATTTCATGTCAAGTAGTTGGGCTTAATGTTTGATTGAAGCATACTCTAGACAAAGGATTCTTGTGAATGAATGTAAACATTTCCCTTTGTGGTGAAAATTGAGCATTAAGGGAACAGAACTGTGGTTATTGTGGAAATTCTTTGGATGGTTGACATAGTTTTGATAGAAAGAGTAACAACAGGTACATCAGCTGGAAGCATGTGTTGGGACAAAAGATGTTTAATGTATGAATAACGTAGGGTATTTGACTAGATTATATCTCGTTGGAGTCAGCTTTTTTATTTCCGGCTATTCCTATGATTGTAGGTTTAGTTCTACAGGTGGAACGAAACTGTAAAACATTAAAACTCACTTAAATACACACCAAAATAAAAAATATTGTAACACTTCCTTTAAGAATTCCATTTTTTAAGTTAAGCAAAACCAGACAAAGTTTTATTTTAGTAAAGGCATCAAAATACACAAACAAGATGAGCACACTCTTATGCAAATATCAATCTTATTAAAGTTATCAAATATTTATGAGTCATTTCATGAGTAAAGGTGGCATCTTGTGGACCACCTGGTGCTTCTACAGCAACCATGAAAAAAATATGTATTTTATAATTATGAGAATGATACAACAAAAATATTTGTGGTTTTTAGCCAATCAGGATACAGTATTGCATTCTGATAAGACAGGTTTAATGGGCCTATGATTTAGAAGAAAAAAACTCATGTTTAACCAGCCAATCAGAATTGAGTTTTTATATAGGACTGACTTATTATCCTATTGGAACATAAAAAATGCATGCATTATGCATACAGTTCTATTATTATATCAAACATATTTGAGTCTTTTAGCCAATCAGGATCAAGTTTAGATTCAAATTGGACAGGATTGGCCTAAGAATGACTTCATTAACTTCAAAAGAAGATCTATACCTACTAGCTATTCCTTTAATATATAAACTTATTCACTTTTCAGCCAATCGGGAAGTACTCAGACTATAGAATTGGCCTTGCCCCAAGATTAAAATATCAACCAATTAGAATACAGCTTTCATCATCTTTGTTAATGAATAGAAACAGACTTTTATTGTATAACCTTTTAGTCAATTAAGACAGATTTAATTATCGGGTGTCTGGGAACAAACCATGGCTTTATTGGTTATGAATTAGGAAGATTACAACTGAATTCATTTTAATAATTGCCTTTATAACTCATTAGTTTAAAGAAATTTAAGTGGCGTAGGAATATATTAACCAATTTTTAAAACAAGGTTATTATTTTCTTGTGGTTTTTAAAAATGATTTTGGAAAAAAATAATTAAGAAAAAGCCAATCTGTACTTTAAATAAATTAACAAGAAAGGAAATTGAAAAGTGAAAAAAAAAAAAAAAAATCAATAAAGTATGAAGATATTGTGAAGATATTGTTTTGTCTTCAAAAGGGAAAAGTTAATTCAGGGCTTTTGCCAGACAGACAGTGTGAATGAGTAGT
Organism: Actinia equina; assembly: GCA_011057435.1. Lineage (NCBI taxonomy): Eukaryota > Metazoa > Cnidaria > Anthozoa > Actiniaria > Actiniidae > Actinia > Actinia equina. Next base: position 948,652 of record WHPX01000290.1, read on the forward strand.
AAAATATTCAACCAACATAACGGTTACAATAAATTAAACCATCGTTACAGACAAGAAATGTGAGGTAGAAACGGACATTATGATAAATATGGTTAAAGGAAAGAGCAAAAAACACAAACAGCAATTAGTGAAAAGGTAGTTGACAACACCAGCAGAATAACTATCAGCTTATGGTTAACAACAAAGCCATACATATACATATCATTATGGTAACTAATATTATAGTTACAGATTTTACAAGGTTGGAAATAAGATTTCAAACAACAGAGTATTAATAAGTGAAAAAGATTTTATTACTGTATATAAAGAGTGTTGTATATTTTAAGAATAGATATTTTCAAGTAAATGCAAGAGTATGTTAACTTTAACTCAACTGACTTCAAGTTTACTACGTAAAGAAAAGTGTTTTTTAAATTCTGCATTAAAAAAGTGTGAGGTTACTTGGAGGGTAATTCTTTTTCTATACAAGTGGGATAATTATCTTCAACAAAGAGCAGCTTGATATTTTGTCATGTTTAGTAGTAATTAATTTCATGTCGTCACCATTTATGACTATTAACTAATTTTGTCATTAAGCATATTTTTATATGTGTTAGTATTATATTAGAAATCGGCTCAATTCTATTCACAACCTATTGCTTTTTTACTAGCTATTTGAATATATCTCCCGGCCCAAGACTCATATGGAAGCATCAATACCCTCAAAACACGATTTTTCCTACATGTTTTGACCTTTAATTTAGAAATTTAAAACACAAACAGTTACGGAAATCTGGGTAAACTTTATCGTTATGCTATACCCTAATGATATCCAATAACATATTTACTCCATTGAAGATTAACACATGCTATGTTCACTATTTTTGTTAAGGTGCCATTGACACCCTCTACTTTTTTTCATTAAGTTACGAGGCAGATTTTCTGTGTACGAGAATGTATGGTTGCTATAACAACATAGTTGCCATGACAAGATTCAACTGTAAGACAATAAAAACGAAGAAAACTGGCAACATTCCACACTTTCCATTCTGAGAGGAAAACAAGAGGATCCAGAGGAAAACCCTCAAAGTACAGGGAAAACCCCCTAGTGTACCCTCAAGGTTTGCACTCAAGACATCAGAGCCCTTAACCCACTGAGCAACCCACTAAAATTTTTATAGAGGCGAAATTCTAACCAATTTTTCCAATATTTAAAAAAAACACCTTAAAAGTAAGGAAACTGTAACATTATTTCGATCACTGGCATCAATGACAAACCATACGCTTCCAAAACACACAAGATCTTCTCTATAACTACTTACCATGTATATAATTATCTAATATATAATAATTCATAAAATCTATGGATTATCTCTTTCAAAATTCTTCATCCAAACCGATGGTTAGTCTAGTTAGAGTGAAACTAGAGCTAAAATTTATATGCTCAAAAAAAAGTTCTACACAATTGTTTCATGTTCCATGTACGATAGTAATAATTGTGCAGTTGTATCATAATATATAATAAAATGAAATGGTCAAAGATTGAAAAGCTGTTAAAATATAAGTCATAAAAGAGTATAAATTGAATTCACCTTTGGAAATCTGTGCATCAAAAGTGAGTTTTTTTAATGCTAGCAGACTTTTCAATTGCAATCTTGGGTCTGTCTCTGCATACTAGGCAATCACGCATGGGATAAGAGGATAGCTTACCTCTCAAGGACTCAGGATAATGATTAATTATAATCAAGAGTTAAGTTACAATTTATGACTTTAACTTTAACTGGTCAAAACTGCAAAATTTGTCATACAAAACTGTATTTATTTCCTGTGTATTGGGTTATAGCAAACAATATGATCCCAAATTGGTGTGTTTTAACCGACTTCATACCAATGACCTATTGACATCCTACCAATAATCTACCAATATCCTACCAATAACCTAATATCCTATCAACACCAATTTGGGAGTAGTATTGCTTACTATTACAGCAGTATTTTTGTAGACCCTTTATATCCACCCAGGAATCACTGAAGTTCAGAGTCAGACTCTGTACCTTTTCCATGCTGTGACACTTCTCCATTTTGTACTTTGACTACACTTGTGCATGTTATTTGGAGAGGCTCATGGCTTTTCTGTTCGTGGTAACCATTTGTTTGCATGACCGGCATGTTGTTGGGTTCCTCGTCTATCCTAGGATATACGTGACAGTATCTCAATAAAATATCTAATTGAGTTTATACTCTGCTTCTATGGACAATCCTTTTAGTTGCTGAGGGAGATTAAATGGCTGAAAATTCGCGAGGAAACCTAGATGGCAGCTATGAAGGCCATTGTCCCATGAGACACCCCCAGGAACAAGGCACAGTAAACAGCTAATGTGATGCAGACAACTAGTCTACATTAGTCCATGAAGGCAAGATCCTGCAGTCTTTGCTCTTCCCCCCTAGTTACTATTGCTAAGTCGGACAAGCTAAAGTGTGTTTTAGCATTTAATACACATAGATTCCTTGAAATTGTAAATTTCTGTCAATGCATTTCGGAGGTACATTAAGAAAAAAAAACTCGATAACTGAAAAAATTTATGAATTCGAGTTTGTTGGTCGAAAATTCTGTATTTTTTGGGAAACTTCTCATTCTTTGGGTGGACACTCAGGCATAGCCAGGATTGGTCTATTGTTTAATAACTATACACTGAATCGAAATATGGTGAATAATCTGAATAACTATGTTCTCTCCTGACTAGCGGCTGACTAGCCTCTCATACATGTGAAAATGCTTTTATGCTTTCACGTGAACACGAGGTTAGTCAGTCACTAGTCAGTGCAGAACAATAGTTATTCAAATTATTTGCCATTTTTTGATTCGGTGCATCTTTGGAATGATTTAAGGTACTACCTGTCAGGATCGGGGCTATCACGAAGGAGTTCTGGCGGGGGCGACGGCAATGTTTCCATAGGAGGTGCAGGAAATTCTTCCTGTTCATCACGCGCTAATTCTACTGGCCTAAATTCTTTGGATGCAATTTCTTCGTCTTCCACTTCTTCATGTGGGTAGGGTGGGGGAGGTGATTCCACTCCGTCAACTTCAATAGGAGTCGGTGGTCTTGGTTGTGGTTTGCACTCAATTTCGATGGCACCTGGTGGCAGTATGATCTCCCTGTTCCCATCTTCATTAGGGGCCATATATTTTATTTCATTCTGAGGAGGAAGCTCACTTATGACTTCTTCCTGCCATTCCAAGTCTTGTTGCGACACAGATGATACTGATGACTCATCTCTCATCATATCTGGTTCATGATCAAGGTCTTTTAGTGGGATATCCTCATCAGGGTTTTCAGCTGACTGCACCTTGATTACCGACCCAGGTTCATGTTGTTCTTCATGATCAGATTCCTCTTCCATTGCATCCATTCCATTCTCCAGTGGCAGACCCTCTATTTGCAGTTCTGGTGTATCTGTTCTATGTTGATCTTCATCTGGTGGTACTGGGGCAGATTCCACTACTCTTGTTTCAGCATCACCAAATCCTCCATAAGGTTTGGCTGTAGATTGGCTTGTGCGAGGTGTGTTGTTTCGGTTTGGGGTTTTTAAGCTCTGGGTTCTTTGAGAGTAAATTTGATGGTATAATTTGTTATAAAATGTTACATAAATAGTAAAGATTTTTGGTACAACAAACTAATCAATGCAATAACACAATTCTAATTCTAATTTGTACTGCAATTCTCATTATTCCGAAAACTCAGACATTTCCATGGCACATTGTGTAGTTCCTGAAAATATCCATACCCCACCCACGAAGGAAATTGGGAATTCTAGAGGGGAGGGGGTTTGAGAAAGAACAAAATTATGGAGTTTGTATGGAAGATAATTTGAAGTTCCTGGGGGTAGGGGGGGTTCTTTTATAAAATTACTCTGTTGTGGGGGTATGGATATTTTCTGGAAGTACACATTAGCAAAACATAAGATAACACCCATGCCCACCCTGTAACAAACTTCTTGGTGTTTGCAGATCCTAGCAGAGCGAACAAGGGGGAGAGGGGTGTAGAAATATGAAGAGTATCTGACCTGTTAAAAGCTAGTGGCTGTCTGGAGTTTTCCATGGTAGATTCAATGATCTGTTTTTGTGTTCGGCCACTAAATCTGTAGGAGGACCCTCTACTGAATACTTTGGGCCTGTGTTTTGGTGGACTTTGACTCTGTGATTGTCTGAAATACAATGAATAGGCATTATAAACACGAATGTTATCGAACCTTTAAACAATACCTGAACTAATCAAGTCAGGGAAAGTGTTAATTACAGATGGAATCAAAATTTAAGCATATGGGTCTTGTGAAGTGATAAAAGAATGGATGGATGGATGGATGAATAAATAGAGAGAGATTCAACAAACACTATGTATATATTATGATTATTAAGGGTTTGAGACTAGGTATTGATATATCCTGGATGAGGATATACTGTTAACTTTTTTCCTACCTGAAAAACGCATGTGTTGAAATGGCAACTTTCCAGAAGCTTTTGCATGCGTCTCTACTACCCATTCTGGAACTCTACCACATCTTTATAATGACCCTACATCCAAAACAAGGAGAAAGGAAAAGAGGCTTGAAATTCACAATTCATTCATTGAAACTTATTTACATCCAGAAATATTTTCCAGTATGAATATATCTGCATTTAATTGCAGCATAAATGACTACAACAACAACAGGAGCAGCAGCAACAGGAACTGCTTTGATAACTGCGATAAGAGCAATAACAGCAACAGCATTAACAAAAGCAAGTGACAACAATGTTCAACACCAGAAACAATATCAATAATTTTCTTACGAATATTTCAGGATGAAGTTGATGAGGAATCTTTTTCTTTTGAAGCTTAGCTTTCTGATTTTTGCCCTGCAAATACGAAACAGAGGGTAACACTAAGTTGACACTGCTATTGAAATACTTTATCAAGTTAAGGTAATGTGTACAACAATGCAAACCCCACTTGATAACACACAAACTTTGCTATTAAGGTATTAGGTAACACTAAGTTGACACTGCTATTGAAATACTTTATCAAGTTAAGGTAATGTGTACAACAAGGCATACCCCACTTGATAACACACAAACTTTGCTATTAAGGTATTAGGTAACACTAAGTTGACACTGCTATTGAAATACTTTATCAAGTTAAGGTAATGTGTACAACAAGGCATACCCCACTTGATAACACACAAACTTTGCTATTAAGGTATTAGGTAACACTAGTTGACACTGCTATTGAAATACTTTATCAAGTTAAGGTAATGTGTACAACAAGGCATACCCCACTTGATAACACACAAACTTTGCTATTAAACTATTTGCTTTTATAAGCAGCAGTTGACTGTGTTTTAAAAAACATGTTAAAGTTAAGTTACATAAAAGAAATAACCTAACAAGCTCTAGAGAGTGGAGGACACAGACAAGGAATTGGTGCCATTTTGAGGCCATTATAATGATGATTATTATTGATAGTAATTACCATGATAAGGTATTGATTTTCGCACCAGACTGGAACACAAGTATGCCCATGTTGGCAGCTGCAAGATCAAGTTCTACGTTATCTTTATCCTGAAAAAAATAAAAAATAAAAATTTTAACACATCTAATTTTTTTCTGAATCTTTCACTTCCAGAAATTATTAAAACTTGATGAAAATCTAAGTGTCTTTTAAGCCATTTCCCCATTATTTTGTACTTGTGGTCCACAATCAGGCACCTCATGACTCTTTAGAGCAGACGTGGAGAGAGAAATTTAAATATACAGCCACCCTGATGAGTAAGATAATAAAGTCACACCCAGCTGGACAGATACTACTTACCCTTGCAGGATAGAGTATTATACCATACATTTCCAGTCGCCGAGCCACATCCAAAGGTTATAATCACAATCTGATGGACTAAATCCCCTGGAAAACAAGTGCACAATTATATAATTTGGTAGAATGAATATAAAATAGGGAACCTGAAGGCTTTCTGACCTACATTCACAATGTATTTCATTGTAAGCAGTTTAAATTCTCATGGAAAAAGCTGTGTTATTAACGACTTACCTGTGCTGTTTGTGGAACTCTGCAATATTTTGCTTCTGAGTCTATATTCTGAATAAAAGTAAAACGTTCACATAAGACACAGTGTAATGTCATGTGGTGGAGTGGAGTATGGTTGGTTGTGGAGTTACATGTATTGATGCAGTGTAGCATAGCGTATGTTGGTATAAAGTGTAATTTGGTGTGGTCTGGTCTGGTTTGGAGCATGGTTAATATAGAGTGTGTAGAGTGGTGCATTGTGGTGTGATATTTAGTTTATACAAAGTAGTTTTGTGTGGTATTTATAGTGATGTGGGCTGGTGTGGTGTAATGTAGTACAGTATTAAGGTGTAAAGTACAGTATGGTGTCATGTGGTATAGTATGTGTGGTGCTGTGTGGGGTGCTGTGTGGGGTGTTGTGTGGGGCATGGTATGGGATATGGTGTGGTAAAATGTGGGGAAGGGTGGGATGTCGTATAGTTTGTTGTGGTATGGTATAGCACAGCATAGTAATATCTAATGACCTAAAACAACAAGAATTGTTAAAACCAATTAACCTGTTCTGGAAAAAACTGGAATTCAGCAAGATACCTGGACGACAAGTCAGTGAGTCAAAGTCTCCAGTTCCCCTTAAAACAAGACAATGGTTAAGATTGATACATCAAAGTCTTCTAAAAAGAACTGATTACATGTAAAGAACCTTATCACAGGACAGTTTTTGTTGACAAAAACAATAGATTTTCCCTTGAATGCCTTGCATTGTTTTTGTGATGTCAATAAATTGTTGCCACGGACTTTTGTCAGAAGTTCAAGGCATTCAGTGACATTCTATAGGGCAAGTTCCACTTGCCTATTACTTGCCTATAGAATGTTCATGGAAATGTCTGATTAACATCCACCTTCACCAAAACCTACTTCATTATAATGAGGGGGGGGGGGGGGGGGTTTATATAGTGCATTCACATGGTCTCAATGGCTTTACATCAATGACCAGTGGAGGACTTATGAAAATGATTGTGAGTGTGTGGGACGCACTGTACATGCTCAGTTGGAAATATAACATTGCTTGTAACATATGCTTACTTGAACGACATATGATGCTCATAATGCCAGCTGTACTCTACTGAACACTTTAATCTAGTAAAAAATATTAAATTATACAAGTTTTATACCATCTGTTACAGGGCTTAAAATGAGGGCTGGTAATAAGACAATGTCTTTCCAGAATTGGAACTTGTCAGGACATTCTTTGCCCTTGTCAGTGTCAGTCAATCTTCCAAAACATGTTTGTAGAGAACAAAAACTTGTTGTAACTATCTTTTAACTACTTACCTTCCACTTAAGAGATCTCTTTTTACTTGAAGAGCAAACATGTATCTAGAATAGAAAGCCCATGACCAACCAACACTACTTTACACCCCTCTGCCCACTCCCTGGGCCCCGGTTAAAACCCGTCTCTTGGTCTCCCCCACGGCCCTCTCAAAGGAACTGCTCTCTCGCAGCGGCCCCCCCCCCCCACCTAACAAGACGGGAGAGACATCGGAGGCGGACTCTGATAGAGGGACTCTGCCCAACAACTACACCTGCCCATCCCCCTTTGCTTG